>JAJKFL010000026.1:20213728-20224946 GCA_021186555.1 Reticulitermes speratus
ACCACTTGACCATTCCCTGCAATGAATATCCACCTGCTCTTAGTTGACATGTCTGCTTATGCAATAGAGTTATGTCTACCCTCAATATCTGGAGGCTGTCATCCATCTACAGTCCACACATGTCATACATAAGATGCACAAACTATGAGAATTAAAGAATGTGGCACCCAGAGTTTGGAATAAACAACAGCACGCATGCTAATCAATGCATTAAGGAAATGTATCACACAGAAATGTCAGGAAGATAGTTTCAGCCAAATTTGAAACATATGCATTCACAATCAAGGATATACTTCATTATGGCCAGCGTAATGTACCAACGTAGACTGTCCCATGGAAAGCAATGTAAGGTACTGACGACTTGAATTGTCCCACACCAGTATTTATGGGAACTATGATGCACAGGGCATGCAGTTGATCAAAAACAGACGGTACCAGCAACAATAACGTTATGACACCTCAGGGCATAATTGGTCCTTATCCCATAACAAAACGAGTTCAGAATGTAGGGGTCCCTTAGTGTTGGTGACAGTTATACCAACATTACCATTTTCAATACAGTATATTGCTTCGGATATCACATTATATACAAATAAAAGTATAAAAATATTACTTGTTATCAAAAGCAGTACATTTTAACGAAAGTGAAAGCATTATATTTTAATGAAAAGTACACTGTAACTATATTTGTTCTTATATATCAGCGTTGCCAGCACCAACTGGTTCCCATGTTCGGGGCTACAACGGTCATATTTCCACTTTCACTTTTTAAATTCATCATGAAGCTGCTTCGCTACCTGAGTTTATCATTCCTTCGCCAATTGCTTTAGCCATATTTCCCGCTCCTATAAATCCAATGTTGACAGAGACTTGTAAGTCACATTTCTGTTCCATCTTCCAAACGATACGGAAATACAATTCTAATGTTATTTAAGTGATGTAAAATAGTATTTGTGATATCACAATGTACATACAAATTCAGCAATTTGAGAACATGCTCGTTCACAACATTTCGATCTAATCAAAGAGTATTTATTCCTTAGGCAGTGATCGGGAATGAATGTGAATGACGTGACATCTACAGTCCCAGTTAGTTACTCAATATAGTAGATTGGCTTCGTTTGCTCACTTGAATGAAGGTCCATGACATAAGGCAATAAAATCCACGGTCCAAATTGTAGCCCCGAAGGTCCACCGTAGGGGAGAAAGGATAAAATTGCCCCCCCCCCCCGCCCAAAAGGGAATGAACATATGATCTATGGTACATCATAGGCTCTATACCAAGCCACATAGAAATGGCACTTAAAGTGAAGTGAAAATATGTGCAAACGTTTTTGTGGATCAAATTAGTAACGTTAGATAATAATATAATATTTTTTGTAACTGAATGTATAGAGTGTTCTTTGGCGAACATGATTTTCCATTCAATATAGTCTTCTCGGGCGCACAGCCGCGTCAACTCGTTTGAATACAACGTTTCGGGGACTAGCTCCGTCCCCATCCTCAGGCAAAACCGATTTAACATACTGCTCGTCTGTCCCGTGTATTCAAACGAGTTGACGCGGCTGTGCACCCGAGAAGACTATATTGAATCATGTCACCGCGAAAGTTTTAAATCTTATATGATTTTCCACTGCTTGCGGCATTGCTTAGGAAAGGGATGTCTAATTCACAATGCATGCAAGGTCAGATGTTTGGGAGATGTTAATGAGCAGTCATACTTGCAGACTCGCGAAAAGCAATATGCTACTAGGAAGGTCAAGGTTCACGAGATGAAAGACTGAAGTTGAAACGCGAACACATTTACTTTGGGGGTGATTTTGGTATAAAGATTTATCTTGAAAGTACAAATTCTCTGGTCAAGGTACGATTTTTTACAGTATAGAAATGTACGATTTTTAGTCTACATCTCTCTGTCGACCTCAAACGAAGCAGATTGGTAACGGCACGAAGCAAAAATAATACGTCGTGTATTTTAGAGGCCAATACTACTTTTGCGTTCATCAATAGCTGCTAGAATGTTTAGTTCTGTAGGTGTGTGGGTAGATGGCGGCAAGGGAGTCGCAGTGATGGGTGTTGCATGTATACCCCGGCGTGATGACGTCATTTTCGTGCATACAGTAGTTTTCGTGTTCAAACCTGGGATGGGTGTTGTACGGTGATACTGATGTTGACCGTTTGTGAAAAGTTTTTAAATGTTGTATTAGTGAAATGAGTGGAATTAATTATAATGTGTAGTGTTATGCGTTTTTGAGACGTCATGTTTCGTTGTATTCCAATTTTTAAAGGTTGTAATCGTCAGGTTGAATATGTTGACAAGCGTCACTGTTCACTACCGACTGTTCCCGAAGACATCTTGAGATATTCGCGAAGTCTGGAAGAACTCTTACTGGATGCTAATCATATTCGAGACCTTCCGAAGGTAGTGTTGACTTTACATTTGATATGTAGTGGTAACGCTGTCGAATTATAATCAAATTTAGGCGTAATTTACAACGGCAACCCTGTGTAACTTTCTGTGGAAGTTTTGGAGCTGCATCACGTCTGCTGAGAGTAAATGTCATTTGTGTATTTCGCTATGTATCTATCTTTATTTTTGTTTTCATCAGTTATTCCTGTCTTTCAGAACTTCTTCCGTTTACATCGTTTAAGAAGACTGGGATTAAGTGATAATGAAATTCATCGTTTACCACCTGACATCCAGAATTTTGAAAATTTGGTGGAGTTGGATGTATCAAGAAATGGTAAGCGAAAATGTCGTAATTATGACATTTAATTGCAAATGTAGGAATGTTTATTTAAGTGTGCTCTGTAATTTTGTATGATCAGTAGGAACGTTTCGAATTACTCGTTACCAATTGTAGATATTGTAATACAACAGAAGGGAAAGAATATAGTTCTAAAAGTTGTATCGTAAAATTGCTGCTTGTATGGTATGGAACTCATGAGTAATGGAATAATAGTATTCAGGTGTTCACAGACTGCTGTATTATCCTGACACAGTGCCCGTAAATATGACATGGCGATTAAAAAGCGTGGAGATAGTTGAACATGTTTCCAAAAATGTAGTTCTTTTGGCTAAAAGTTGAAATGGAACCCAAAGCAAAACTACAAGGGACAGATCTGAATGGGTATATGCCACTCTTGGATACACAAAATGTATTAGTAACAGGATGAAGATTTTGTGTGCTTTTCACTTACAAGATCATGCAACACACTCAGTAGTATGTAGTTATGTCATGAAAATTTAGTTTAATACATGCATATTGTGACAAATAGAAGAAGCTTGTACTCTGCATGCATGAGTTTGAGAACTTGGTATGTAATTGCTCTAGAAATTGGTTGACAAAATTCATTCCTGTATGAAACATTTTAACCTATGAAATAATACCTGCATATGTTGGTGAAGTTGTTCCCCTTGAGGATGACTGCATGATGGTTGAAGTATGTCAGGGATGTATTAATGGTTTTATTCAGTAGGTGAATATTGATGTTGTGTTTGGTGCTTTATTTATTTTGCTGATAGACAGATGTAAATTAAACTATTGAATCCATGGAGAAGCTAAACTAGTGTCAGTTGCTGTTAGAACATTTTGTAACACCGAACTGAGTACTGCAGTGGGGGATCGTCACCAGTTGCTGTGCAGCAGTTGATGTCATCCATTTTACAGTGCTCAGTTTTCATGTGGAGTTAATCGTGACAGAAGAACGTGGGATAACATTTTGTACATATTGGTAACAGTGATATGACTTGATAATCACTACAGTCTCTTTTATCACCCATCTTATAAGTAGTACAATAATTGACTCTTACTTCTGAGACACGTTAAAATTGCAGGGGTTAGGTCTGGTGAATGTGGGGACCATTATCCCCTACATCATATTCTGCCCCCCAAAACACTGTCTAAACAGTGTATAGAACAGTTTTCCGTGTGAGCTTTTATGTTGTCTTGCTGAGAAATGTCATAGTTTCTCAAGTAATTGGACAGGTAATCAAAAACTGGTTTCAGGATGTAACATATTCTGAGAGGTATTAGTCCATTGATATTAATCCACATTTCATTGCTAAAACAGATGAGTGTGGGGTCTATTTGTGTTTCATGTACCACATGAAGGTACCAGTTGCAAAATTCACTCTTGCTTCACAATCAGTACCACAGTTGTCTTATTTGGATGTACATGCAGCTGTCTAATTGCAATTTGTGCTGGTGACACAGACATTCTCATTTGCTGTGCAAGTCAAGCCAGTGATTTTCATGGAGATATCTCCAGTCTTTCACCAAGTTCATCTAATTTTTTTCCTGAGCTTATCTTCGTGTTGTTTTCCAGTCTGGAATTGAACTTATTGCTTGAAACCTATCCATGTATTTTAAAATTATTGTTTTGCTTGAAACATGTGCATTAGGAAACTTGGACACATACACATGCACACACGCGCACCGCACACACACACACACACTCACTTGCTCCAACCTGTTTTGACACAGAGTAAGTAAACCTGTTTGGTATAAGTTCTCAGGTTTTTGGCGACTAGATTAAAAGACAAATTTGTTTTGGTTTTTCGCACTGTGTTGTGGTTTAATGTTCTGACATTTCTGAGGACCATAGTGTCTTAACCTGAGGGTGGCTGAGTTGATTCAAGTGTATGCTGAAGTGATAAGGAGGGTGAATTTTTTCGGCTGTGTAGGACAGTTTAAGGATGTGTGGCCAATCACAGCTGCAGAGGGAGAGAAGAGTCAGTAGGAATGTCCCAAGCCAACAGGAGTTACCATTTCAAGGACTACTGCATAGTGTAGAAACCAAAAAGAAGACCATTTGACCCTCTTGTTCGTCTGAACAACCATGCTATGATAGCTGGAGCATAATTGATTATTCATCAGTGAATTAGCACAGATTTCCTACATATTGGCCCAGCCAATGACATTGTTCCTCTTCGTCTTGAGCTCTTGTATATAGTACATGGCCAGTAATATATGAAGAGAACAAGTGCACATAATTCAAGCTTGGATTGCATGAAGTAAGTGCATGCGTTTACCAGAATGGGCTCATGTTTCTGATCCATCACATTTAATATAATATTGTTCCAGTTTTTGAAATGGCATGCCGTGATAGAACAGCATACACCAAGGCCTTGTTTTATGCCATTTTGTTTTAAAGCCCCTTACCAATTTACACCTCTTCCTAATTTAAACCTCGTTTTCAGTTTAATGCTCTTCCGCTGGTTTATTTCCATTTATTTAAGTATTTTTTTTTATGGAAATATTTTTGCTCTTTTGATCTGCGCACACTTTTTCGGGAACACAACTAGGGCCTAAAAAAAGGCCTTGGTGTAATGTTGTAAGCAAATATTGGCAGACTACCTGGTGTTATTGCTGCTAATTATCTTAATACTGAAACACAAAACCACTGTTATTGGATGTCAGATAAGAGGAAAGCTCCCACGTTGGTGTTCGTGACTAGTCAGTTATGAGCATTTTACAGATCACAAAGCAGTGTGTTATCAGAATCATAGAAATTTGTGTCACAGATTTTCTGTTGGTGTTAAATCTACATGGATGTTCCTGTCATAATACCAGATAAGTAAACTGGCTTTAATGAAAATGCTTATTGAGTATGGCTCCTCTAATTATATTGTGCGTTACCTTGTAATATTCTGATCTGAGAGAACCTGCTCACCAGCTTGTTTCTTCTCTACAAATAGGCAGTAAGAAGGCAAAAAGAAGGAATGAACTGCTATGTACTTCAGTCTGGTTGTTATTCTTAATTTGGTTTATGTAAGAGCTTGTCTGAGGTGTTTAAACCATTTGGTTGATTCATGGGCAGTAAAATCTGCATAATTGTAGGACTGTTGACCATAAAAAGTTAAAACAAGCATAGTCTGACTACAGAACCTTAAATTAGACTACCCTGCTGCTTGATAATGGCCTTTACTGATGTAATGATTGTATTGCCATAACTTGGTTATTACAGCTTCATTTGTGGAAATGGGTTAGGATAATGGTATGAGAGAGTTCATATTACGTGCGATACAATTTACGCCCATTTAAAACGTTTCAGATGCCATTTACATTTGCTGATATCCCCAAATTTTGAAAATAACTGCTACATTTTGAATGTTTCCACTGCATCGTCTCTATTTAAGGAATATATAAAATTGATTAATGATTTTACTCTTAGCTAAATATGTTATCTTTTGGAAAGTAGAGTGGTCATCCTGATTGCTTCCTTGAAGTACAACGTATAGTAAACATGGGTTTCCTCAGCTGTGAAAAGCCTGTAATTGCTTCAGTGTTATAAATGTGTGATGATATCAGTGAAGGTGTCGAGCAGCTTTACAGTATAGTGACAGAGCCAGTATTGACAAATTCCTGCTCAGGCCCAAAATAGAGTGAAAGTGCTTGTGTGATGGAAACTAGCAGTCTTCACTTTCAGAACTTGTGAATTTTATCTACGAATATATATTGATATACTCTACAACGCTGTGCTGTACAGTACTTCTGTAACTATTTTAGCTTTCCTTGGAGGCCGTTCTGGATACTGAGAAGTTAGTCGATAACATTTGATCTACGTAGCATATGTATGGTGTGTTCGTGTGAGTTAGTATTAAATATTAGTCTTTCTCACCAGTATTCCACATTTCACTGCTTATTTATTTATAAAACCAGCAGTTAAATGTAAGATAGCATGGTGCCTGTCAGGTGATGTAGCGATCATTGTCTATTGTGTCGTCTATGTATTAACAATCCTTAACATGTTAAGAGCACAACACGTCACAGTGGCATATGGTTTAGATTTTAGCTCAAGGTTGTCAAACGTGAGAAGATTCTTTATGGTTTTTCTAATTGTGCAGATCATACTTGACAAGTCCTGTGTTCCAGGTGGCTGAAGAAGTTGTTTATGGCACCTAGCATTTTCGACAGAAATCTTAATTGTTTTTTAGTTCTTGCTTGCTCTTTTCTCTCTCTGTTTAAACGTGTGCTTGATGTTGGTTGCACCATGGGTATATTTGTCAATTGGAGGAATATGTATGAAGATTGGTTAATTGACATTTTGTTTGCATTGCGGGACTGGCCAGAGACACGTGGTCACCCTGGCCAGGCTAATAATTTGGTGCCCCTTCGAACTGATATCCTTTAAACTTTTTTTGGCCTAAGATGCGGCTAGCAAACCTTTTTGAGGGTGCATGCCCAAATTGCGGGTAATTTTCGGAGAAATTAATTTATGTGTGTGGAAGCCTGAGTTCACTGGTGCCATATTTTTAATTATTCCAGTGATGTCTTAGCGCCTCTTATTGGTTGGTGCCCTGGGCAGCTGCCTGGCTAGCACACCGCTTAGTATGGCCCTGTTGCATTGCCATTATGTGGGACGAAGGTTGTCCTGTTTGCTGAAGATGCACATCAATCCATTTGAATCACTTGCATAACCTGATGTTGAGTTTGTCTGGCTCTTAAAGTTTTGGGCTGGCTGGCTTCTCCAAAAAATGTGTGATGATTGCTTATGTGGAAGTACATTGGAATTATCTGTTCTGGTTCAGTGACTTGTAGATAGAGTATTGATTACTTCTGGTATTGTAGAAGTTTTTAGTGTTAAGTTTTTTCATAATTCTGTTAATCCTTTCCTGTTTGTGGTGCTTCATGATGATCTTTATTTTTTAGTTTTGTTCGCCCTATTTTTATTGAAGTGATTATGTTAAGTCTTTGAACGTGATGTTGTTTCGTATTATTAGATTGTATTAAGATGCTGACTTCGTGTTCTTACGAGTCCTTGAGATTTTATTAAGGCTTTGACTTTGTGTTCGTATGAGTCCTTGCTGACTTATAATTCATATTTTTGTCATTCAGCAGTATAGAGTCCATGATAATGCGAGAGTAGTTTTAAATAAAACGGTAATAAGTGTTGTGGATAATTTTTTTACCCTGTTTTGTTCCTAAGGGAACCTAGGCAAGTCTTCCAGATTTCTCAAAGAGACTGATAATGTGGTCAAGGAATTTGCATCAGTAACAACAACAGCCTTTCGTCACCAGCCATCCAGTTTGTGCTGTTCTTCAAGGTTCAAAAAACAACCTGACCTCATCATTGAATGTACTGACTTGTAGGAATTATTTAGTGTTGCAAAATCTATAATTGCAACTTCTGATTGCAGTGTTGAATTTGAAGTTTGACTGGTGATTCAGCATAGCACTATGCTACTCATCCTTTTTTCTCTTTGATCTTAGTCATTCAAAGCACAGTGGTAATTGCCTATATGTGCCACCTGTTTTAACACGAAAAACTCTGCATTTTATCCACAGAGTGTATTTATGGGTTTTGTATAATTCTCATTGTAAGCAATGATTGTTTCCCTATGTAGCATTACTGATTGTTCTTAGGTCATCTCTATCTTAGGAGTTGAGTCACTGGCTGCTCTCTGCAGAAGCATAAGTTCAGTTTCAGGGAAGTTCTTGTGGGATTTTTGGTGGATAAAGTGGTGCTTGGACAAGTTTTTCTTCAAGTATTTCTGTTTATCCCAGTCATTTTGTCATTCCATCAATGCCCAGTGCTCACATTCATATGCCAGGAGCACTGTATGGTTTAGATATATTTGGCTAATTAAACCATAAACACTTCCGTTTTTTGTGAAGCAGGAAATCGGTTTTCATATGGGTGTGCGCTCGTGACTTCTTTTTACATGAAATTCGTTATGAAAGGGATTAAAAGCCTTTTTGTTTGCAGTTTGGAAAATAGACAAGGTGTATATATGGCATTTAAACATACATGTAGATAGGCCTAATTGATGTCATGTAAGGTGCGGTTCGTTCAGAACTCCACAAATGTACAGGTCTACTTGTCACTGTTGGGCTAAACAGACACCCATGTATACATTTCTTTTTCTGCCCAAATGTATGGACATTGACAAATAGATACAAGATGTATTTCTGGAGCCTTGATGATAGAAAATAAGTATGTCATTAACACAAGAATAATTTACGCTGTTTTAAGTATGGTGTGTTGTAGCGAAATAGAGGAAAGATATCTTATGTCTCCGTGCAGTTTAATGTCAATACTGCTGTTCACAGTTTCTGTTAACATTGTACGATTTATGTCTGTGTGTTTGTAGTATGCCTCATGTTAGTTACATTTGTGTCTGCAGTAAATAAACATGAAGACCAAAGAGGGCTGCTCTAACGCCCTGTGACCTGCGTCCACCTAGCAGGAATGTGACAGAGGGGTAGGATGGCCTGGTAAAGAGTTTAAAGGGAACTCATCATGTGCGAAGCAGACAGGCGTGCTGCTCTGCACAGTTCGCTGCCTTTCTGTCGCCTCTGTCAGGCTTAGGAACAGATACCCTAGGATTTAACAGCTTTCTATACAATCTCAGATTTCGTAAACCATCTTGGAGTATTTTACTTGACATCATAAACCAGGACATTTTCATTATCCCTTATGAGATATACAGTTTGGGTTCTGAACGTTACGTTGCTGTAATGACATGTTTTTTTGTTTCATTTACAAACTAGACAGTAGATTCGTCTCCCAAATAAACAGCCTTGCATGTGGTACGTGCCTGTCGACTGCAGTGAGTTGTACTTTAAATTGAGCTTAAACTGTAACATTTCTCAAAAAATGTTAACGTTTAAGAAGAAAATGACCGTATTACGTAACACAACCGCGCTCTTGTGTTGTTGAATACGTTAATACGTGCATTTGTTGAAACGCGAAGGGATACAAGTATGTGATGTATGCTGGTTTGTTTTGTCACTGTGTTTGTACGTGCAAGAAATGAGCACGGAGATCCAAGAGACGTATTAAACAGGAAAAAGACGCTTTTGAAATGTGCGTACTCCGCTCACTTGCCCTTATTTGGAAAACGAAGTTAACTTCCGAGACAACAGAAGACGCATGATGCATCTGTATATGACAGTTTTTGCCTAGTTTTGACGGATACGGCGCATCACGTACCAAGACTCGACTCAAGGTCTCAGGTTCTGTAGCTTTAATTTGGAACATTTTTTTCCATGTATGCTGAGTAATTAGACAAACAAAATTCGGTAACAGTTTCCTTCTTCCCGATTCAGGGTTGTACGTTACTAGAGTGATGAGTAATACAACGGTACATAACATGGCAATGAATCATCTGTCTTTTCACTACGGCCTTTCTGCTTTTGCGTATCGATGATTTCATCGTGACTGTCAGGAAAAACTGATCCTTTTAAAATTACATAATCAGTATTTGTGCAAATCTTTTCATACTTTGTACTGGTGACTGTCCTTTAAACTACAGTGTTACCTCGACTTTAAGACGCCCTTTAATTTAAGACGCACCCCACATTTAGAAAGGGATTTTCAGAAAAAAATTCTTACAAGCAAATACATTTGTAAAACTTGCTACTGTTTTAGCGGGGCTACTTGTTCGAGGAAAATGATGTTTTCGAGACTTTCGAAGAGTGAAAAACAATGCTTCGAATTTAAGACGCACCCTAATATTCAGTTCGGAAAATGTAAAAAAAATAAGGCGCGTCTTAATTCGAAGTAATGCGGTGTATTTCGTTCGTGCGTATCGAAATAAAAAACAAATTTTGCAGGATGTGGCAGAATAATTTCTACAAACTTTGAGGGGTTTAGGGGGATTAAGGGCAGGAATTTGAGATGGAGAACGTGGTCGGAAACGTCTCCTTCATATCGAAATCGGCGTCGGTACTCCGTCTGGGAGAGTAGGCAACCCGCGCATGTGTCTCCAGCACGATGGTGCTTCCCGCTTATTTTACGCATGCTATGAAAAATCATTTGGACCCAGAATTTCTGGATTGGTGGGGGAGGGGACGTCGCCTGGCCACCGCGGTGCCACGACCTGGTCCCGCTTGACGCCTTCCTTTGGGATCATCTCATGAGTCTTATTTATGAGCCCCGTGCAAACAGAAGAGGATCTAGTAGCTAGCTATCACTCCAGCAGCGTGTGAAACTGTCCAGAACAGGCCAGGGATCTTTGACAGGGCGCGTCAGAACATGGCGTGATGATGCAATGCCTGCAGTGAAGTCAGTGGCCGTCACTTCGAACAGCCTTTGTGAATTAATTGGAAATATTTTTTTTTTCATGGCGCAACAGCCCCTAATGGGGCGGGGCCTCATTATCGAGGCTTCACGATCGTACTCAGACACACTAGTCGGTAGGACTCGTCTGGACGAGTAATCAGCCCGACATAGACACCTCTACCTGACAACTCAAAACGCTCACAAGAGA
>JAJKFL010000026.1:20225046-20336806 GCA_021186555.1 Reticulitermes speratus
CCACTCATATCCAACTATTACCGAGCTTCAAATTGCGTAGGTATATACTTAATTTCTCTCCATAATCATTTTTTATCTTCTTCGACCCTATTTAATAAGCCTAAAGTCTGCAGTTGAGATATCAGTGAATTTCACCACCACCATGCTTGTCTTTGGCATTCTACAAAACTTACAGTACAAAACAATAAACACTTTTCAAAATCCATCACCATTGATGACTTCAGGAGCGTAAAGTAAGACACGCTGAGTTGTGTCAAGCGCGCCATGTTTTTATTACTAAATGCAAAGGTAAAGATAAAGGTATTCCTGTCCATGGCATGAACACATATGGGGTAGTGGAGGTATAACACGACTCAATTTTAACCTCGGCACTTAGCAAGAAGGTCAGTGATAAGCTTAACGCCCCGGTCGCTTTACCTTCGCCAGAAGAACCTATAGAATAAGCTTGGTGGGCCCCAGAGCCAAGCTGGACGCTTTCGTAAAGACATAAATTTCTTTCCCCTGCCAGCAATCGAACCATGAACCCTTGGGCGTCCAGCCCGCAGCCTAATCTTATTGCGACTAGGCTACGCCAGTTCTAACACCATCAGTAGTAAATTAAAAAGAAATTACGTTTGGGTAGACATCAAGAGCACAACGTTCATAACAAGTTTCGTGAAAATCCGTCTGCTGGTTCGAAAGTTCAAACAAGACACACTCACGCAGATAACGATCACGTCATAATGTAGCTTAACAAGGCTAATAAGCAACCACGTGGCAGACGTGAGTACGTGGGTTGCCTATAAATAAATACAGAAATAAACAAGTAGTAAACTCCAACTATACTAAATTCTTGGGTTTAAATATTGACAATAAGTTATCTTGGAAAAACCATATTGATTACCTTATTACAAAATTAAGTTCATCATGTTTCATAATGACAGTTATCAAACCCATAATGTCTCAAAGTAGCCTGATGATGATTTATTTTGCCTACATACACTCCATCATGACTTATGGAATTATCTTTTGGGGCAATTCACCATATAGTATAAAACTTCTTAGGATCCAAAAAAAGGTAGTAAGAATTATGAGGGGTCTGAAGAAAAGAGATTCATGTAGGGACTCATTTAAAGAAATGAAAATTCTGCCTCTGTGTTCTCAATACATATATTCCCTGATGCAATATGTTGTAAATAACAGACACCTGTTTACAAGGAATTCTGAGATTCACAATATTGGTACCAGACAAAACAATAACCTATTCCCCCCAAGCATGTCTCTGACTAAAGTTCAAAAGGGAGCCTACTATTCAGGCATAATGATCTATAATTACTTACTGGTGAAACTTAATGAATTATCAAATGATCAAAAATCTTTTGGGTCTGCCTTGAAGAGATTTTTGTATGTAAATTCCTTTTACTCAATGGAAGAGTATTTTAATTATAAAATGTAATCTTATTTTAGAACAGAGACATTGAATAGTATATGTTTTTATAATTTTCCTTGATTCTCTTAATTTATTTATAGTATACCTTTTAATGTTTATAATGTATTATAATTAACATATTATGTATATGATGTTGGACAAGTGCAGTGCTGCACAATTGATTAAACATAATACTGACAGTAACCACATCCACTGGAATGGAATTCTCATAGGATCTATGGTGGACTAATAAATGAATGAATGAATATGTTTGTGTGCGCACAGTATTTTGTAGACTTCAAAAAGTCACCATTAAATTGCATCAAGTTTCACTCCACAAGAACACTAAGAAATAATTAACAATTTATATAACTGTACACCAAGTCAGCGTTCATTAAGGGAACTAGCCCCTAATTACATGTCCAATACTCTGTGAAGTGGGCACCAACAGCACATACAACAGAAAGCGTTGCTGTGAGATTGTAAAGCTGAATGGCTTACAACTTACTACTGAAGTCCAAAAATTTATACAGCATTAGCTGCACATTCACTGTACTTGGTGTGAAGAGTATCTACACGTCTCATGAGTATCACCAAGTATGCGACTAACCAAACACTCACCTGACTTGTTCCTGGACTTCAGAACCATCCCATGAATCTTCCTGAAATGAGACCATTTACCTATCATCATCATGCTTCCATGGGCAATGAAGGTACACCTTAATTATTATTATTTTAAACACTTTGCATAATCAGCTACATGTCATGGAACAGGAGTATAAGAAAATAAATTTTCAAACAAATTATTCGTGGGTTGTAATTATTTAATGACACTTCATCAGCTTCATGCCTTGGCCTCTTTATCCTTCCACTGCAAATGAGCTGGTCTCGTCGGGATGGCAAAAGAAAAGTCCTGTCCTAGACAGGAATTTAAATCTGTCCAGTGCAAGGTTCGTCACTCTAATGGTTTCCACATTAACACCAATTATCACATTAAACCAAATTTGTTTGCAAGAGTCAGTATTCAACAGCTATAAGCAAGCACTACTGTATCACATTCAGGCATCAATTACACAAATAAATTATAAATCCATAATTTGTGTCACCACAATAAAACAGCTTGAAACATACTAACTGCTTACAAGAACATTGGGGTGGTGGAAATACATGTCTTTCAATAGCACAGAAAATGTACTTTGTATATTTATTGTTTACTTCACAATGCTCTCAGCATGTCAGACGACACAGCATCAAATGGTACAACGATCAGTGAATAATGACTCAAAACAACCACGGCTTAATTTCAGGTACTATCCTGGCAGATACTTCAACAGCCTGAGGAAAACCACAAAAAGCTCAGTCTGGATAGCCAGCCTCCATGTTTGAACCTCATACATTGTTAAAAATTCATGCTCCGTGAGAGATCTGAAATTGAAACATTGTCACAACGTTCATTGTTCAGTACTGTTCACTTGTTCAGTACTGTTCAATACCTCTCAGGAGCTTCAACAAACCCAATTCTATGGTTTGTCTAATCAGACACCCAAAAACAAACTGTTTTGTATACCACGATACTCAGTTCTTCAAATTTAAATTCAATATTGTAAGGTTCACACTTTGAAACAGGCCTACATCAATACTATACTAAAATATTGAACAAACTATTAATTCATGAACATCAAGTTTCAAATTACTCTGTTTGATTTCAAATACAGTCTCATGTTTATGGCATCCTTCAGCATGGCAGCTGTCATGGAATTCCAGCAGATGCAGGCTTCTAAGCAATAAAGCTGCCAAGCTCAAGAGACAACCCAGTTGAAAGAAGCAAATGTTTTTCACCCTACACTGACAATACACACCAATTCTTGCTTCACTTCAACAGAAGAGAATGGTTCAGGAAGACTTTCTGGTTTTGCATCAGTCTGAACTCCATCTGATGAAGACCTTGAATCAGTCTCGGCCGTTGAGTCTGGCCCTTCTTTGATTGTATCCATATATGCTGGAAAAGTATACTTAATATTATTTTCACCGTTCATGTTTATTAACACTAGTAAAAACTATACCAAAACATGCACTGTTTAGTAAAACATTAATAGTTTTAAAAAATCAAGCCCTACATATGTTTCGGCCAGCTAACTGGCCATCTTCAGGGGAAACTAGCGTTTCACAGCATAATCAGTTCAATAGGTTTTTTGTGAGGCGTGTGGGTGTTATATAAAATTTTTTTTTAAAAAACAATAAAGTTTTTCATCGTTCTATTGGGGACCACATCTTGAAACCAATGCAGTGGTTTACAATACAGTGATCATAATAAGTGATATGCAGTGCTTCACCTAAACAGCTTTACACACGCAACACAACGGTGCTAAAAACAAGTGCAGTGTTTTATAATATAGTGATCATGACTAGTGATATACAGTACCCATTGGATGTGGTCCCCAATAGAAGGACGAAAAACTGTATTGTTTTAACAAATTTTTTATATAACACCAAACGCCTCACGAAAAACCTATTGAACGTGATTATGCTGTGACACGCTAGTTGCCCCTGAAGATGGCCAGTTAGCTGGCCGAAACATATGTAGGGCTTGATTTTTTAAAACTATTAATGTTTTAATAAACAGTGCTTGTGTTGGTATAGTTTTTGCTACTGGAAAAGTAGTTCCAAAAACAATGTTACAGTAGGCCAAATACAACTCCAAGAATATTAAACGCGAAACTAATAGATGGTGTTGGTACAACAATACTGATGATTATCACAGGTCTCCTTCCCAACAAACAGTAGGCAAATCATACGTCACACCACAAAACATATAAGAAAAGAAGAACTGAAAGCTAGTAAAGAATTAACGAATAAGAGGCCTTCAAATAAGTACAAACGTTTCATTTCAGTATCACACCTTTTGTCACAGACGAGCACCAGAATCTCACTCAAAAATTATCATACAATGCTAATGATGGTCAAGATAATCAAAAATAATACGAAAATGCAAAGCTAATTCTCACGGATTTCATGAAAACTAAAACACGTAAGGGTATGTTACTTCCATATGTGACACAATTACACACCTAAAATAACAGCTACAAGCATACTACACAGAACTGTGGTAATAATATAACTCACAGAATGCAACTTCTAAAACGCGGGAACTTTAGGCCTCATTACACGTCTGCACGGGCAGTTTTCAGTAGTGAGGAGCTCCCACTTTCCCAACAACCACACAATCATACATGCCCCAAACAGCAGGCAACGAGCTTGGCCAAAGATCACCCGCCCATGTATCCTCAACTAAGAATATCATTCTGTGCACAGGTCATGGATTACAGAGGTCTATCGTTCTGCCATCTACCAGCCGTAATAAAACTGCAACGACATTGCGCCACCTTCTCCACCACTTGGCACTGGTACTAACGGTCGGTCGGCAAGAAAGCCAACTGCTATTCTACCTGCAATTATCTGACCACCCTTCCCATATCATTAGTACTGAACCAATGAGTATATATGATATGGATACTTCATTCTTCTGGAATACTGTGTCCTCAGTCTGGGTGTTTGTTGAACAACGTTTTGAGACAGCTGACTGGCCTCAACTTCAAGGGTCAGATGCCCAGAAAAAACACAACTTACAAGTCTTGTCAGAAGCCTGGTTACAACCCAAAAATTGAGGTATTCTTAGACACTGGCATACAATTCAGAAGAAGGGCATAAAAATGAAAAAACAAATGGCTTTTTGCATGTGTAAAATTAAAAATACCTGTGCACATATGTGGCCTGCCACTTCATTTTACATGGTCCTCGCACTAATCTTATTCCACTTGTACAATATGACTCAGTTCAGAGTTGAAGAATTTTTTAATTTAAAACGTCTTGCGTCACAGGCATTAAGGCTAAAAGGGTTTCACTATCCCTGGAAAGTAACTTACAACACCTGACAACAGACATAACAACGTAATAAGGTTTAGAGTTCAATAATTACAATATACTCATAATTTGATTCTGTTCTTGAAGATGTGAAGAACGTCTAATGCTGATATTAATTTCAATTATTTCATTAAATTACTTGCGGCCCACCCAAAATTTCTAAATTTCCTCTCACATGTACGTCTCGCTAACCTGCCCACAGTAACGGGTGTGGCCATTTGCCATAAAAATGTTGGACCCCCATCATGTAAGGATTTCTGAGCTTTTTATTTCATATTTCAAAATACAATTTTCTAGTCATCAGCCGATTTAACTTGCTGATGATTTTAGCCGAACAGAACACCACGTAAAATGCTTGATTTAATCGTGTCTACAGATTTTTTAAACTTTCTTTTGTGGGGAGCCTAGTGCTAGTACAGGTAGTATCCTACTGACATTGGCAAACATATGTCAAAGTAACGCATAGTCCTTCTGAGGTCTCGTAAATACGGATAAAATTGCGACAAAACACTTAAGAATTTTGGAAGAAATATTCCCTGACGAGCATCTGCAAGTTTCAGACTGCAGTCAGTCATTACCTGCCACACTTGTTAGTGGCAAGTCATCACAATTAGAGGACACACACGTAACGTTTCGTTTATACCGGTCGGATTACAAACTGGCCAGTTCCTACCTCTGATATCATCCGCACAATCCACAACACTTCTGCAACTGTCGCCAAGCACGGTAGGTCCTCATCACGACGCAAAATGTTAGACATTTCCCCTTCTACTTCCCACCTTAAACTGACATTGGTGGAAAGGCGAGAAATCAGGAGCGCGGTCTAGCTCAGATGCTGGCAAAGAGGAAGTTCCCTTCAGGGCCTTAACAGGATTCAAGGGCGCCCATTTCGTTAATCGCTTCGTGAATGTTGTAAAGTGGTGGCGATACGCAATACATACATAGCCACTCCTACTCGACCGTCATTCTCATCTTCCCGCCGTACACTGTTGTTATGAAGGAGGCTCTGGCGACCGACAGCTGTAAGATCCAGAGCAGAGGATTGCTCTGCCTTAAGTCGAAGAGGAAAATTCGGACTGATATTAGTGATGACAACAGCTGCATTATAAATGATACTGATAAAAATGGAAAAGGCAGAACATAAATATGCAACATGGAATATCCAAGGTATTTCTTATGAAGATGAGCATTTAGATGATATATGAGTAAAGAAAGACATAGGAATTGTAACACTTACAGAAAGAAAAAGGAAATTGAAAGGTTCTAAAAAAATAAATTATTTTCAATTCCATAGAGGCCTTTCTTATAAACTTCGAGCACAAACCGTTGTTGCATCAAAAAAAAAAAACTAAGAAAGCAATTGATAACTATATTTACTGGAACAAGAGGGCAATTCAAATACGAATCAAAATTATTCGAGGATATTCGACAGTTATTGGTATATATGCCGCAAGTGAGGGCAAAGAAGGAAATAATGCTTTTTACGAAAATCTCCATAAGATTATAAACAACGTTAGTAAGCCAGACATGTTGCACATACTGTATGAATAAAGAAGGAAAAACACACACACATAACTTAATTCACAGATTCATATACTAAACATTCCAAAATGAGTCAACTGCACAGACCCTGAAGCCCGTCCACAACACCACTAACTGTCCACCAACTGACACAGTGTCATCTGCGACTCCCAGTAAACTTACTCGGAATCTGCGGTTGCACGTAGAACTTCCTCAATATAAATTTGTCGCATCTGCTCAGATGTTGCCACATCTACAGCATTTAAGCCTCTTGCATTCTGTACTCCAGGGTCAGCACCACATGACAGTAATGTCCGCACCACATCGCCTTGATTCATCTGTAACATAACACAGAACATCTTACTGACACTACAACCGGTCCTGTCACTCACATCACACATTCACTGCAATCACAGCGCGGATAGAACGTGAGCAACGTTCGTCAAAATAATGCCAGAACAGAAGGCAACAAACAACTCACGGAATGAGTAACTGATACTTGGGACTTGGGTTATTAAACAACACTTTCCAAGTGCACAGGTCACTCAACACATGACCAACTGGTAAAGAACAGCAGTAATCATGGCCTATTGAGACATGCCACACCCCTTTTGTGGCCAGGAGATTACTATGCAACGCTTCAGTCAGGATAGCCAACAGTCTAACAAACAGTGAGACTCAGTGAATGCATTAAGTATTTGTCTGCAGTGAAATGTGTAAAGGTAAGGAAAACTTCATTTGTTTCCTTATGTAAGCAGATTACAAACAACAGACACGAATGTGAGATTTTGGGTTCTTGCAGCAAAGCAGCTGAGCATTCAGGTCTGCTGGGATGTCACGCTGTGCACTGGGTTAGTGCTTCTTGACGTGTCAAAGCAAACACACTGCCTTCGTCTTCAACTGCTTGACCATGAAGATGAAGCCACTACACACCTTCAGAACATCATGATCCACTGACCCAGTGACACAGCGTCACATCCCAAAACATCTGAATACATGAAAGTCATGAACAGAGCATAAAATACAAACCACATCATTAAACAAGGTCTTAGGACAGCACAGTTTTAGTTCAGATAATTTAAAGAAAGAGGTCATTTAGGACAACTTCGCAAATTTGGGAGAATAATATTAAAATAGAACACAAGGAAATATCATAAACTTACCGGTAACTCGGACCATATAGCATCAAAATATATTATACACGTCAGTTGGTTTCAGCTTGTCTGAGATAAGGTACAGTGGTACAGTATGGCCTTCTGTGTCAACAGGGGAGGAGGAGATGGCTACAGCATTTCTGATTGGTTATGTAACTGTCAACTGCTCATAGAAAATTACATATTACAGGGGTATGGCAAACGACTGATTATAGACTATCCATATTTCTGTCTCTAGTCCTACAGTAAAGTAAAGGAATTTATTTATGCAGCTGGAACAACTGTCAGGTGGATTGCAGTGACAAAATTAACACAAGACGGCATGAATGACTGGCATCGTACCTTAGTTTACATGTACAGGAATGTCCTATCTTCAAAAAGTGGATTGTTCAGCACATTCTCCTTCCGCAGTTGGGTATCATCCACTTCACCTGGGGTAACATAGGCACAACCACAAAGTACTTAATGCAAGTTCCAGCATACTTCTACAATTCAACAAATCAGAAACCGCTGACAGATACGTCAGTAGCTGGCATATCTGTCAGCTTGTATTACACAGCCCCAAGTACATGTTCAATGTACCGCAACTTAATCCGGTGTATGTTTACAGATAATGAATTTCATCAGCATTTCCACCCATTACACTGGAATATCTGAGAACAACTGAAGACTGACTACAGACTAATAAAAAGGGCAGAAAGATTCAGTCATTCACGATGGTACAGGTACAAACATGATATGGTCCAGCTCAAGTGCAAATGTATGTCTGTATATGTCACCATCAACCGAAATTACCACCAACTGCTAAAAGCAACACTGAAAAGTAGCCAAACAACTTCTTGGAGCATAAAAGCAATAATGAATAAGCAATGTCAGTACACAACACTTTGTTTATTTTGGCCACTCAAGGACTATGACAACATACGGGACTCCTCGAAACATAGCGGGTGTTCAATGGAAGTATAAAAATATACAGCACAATAAATGAATTCAAACTCTGAAATACCCTCCGAATACCTGAATGAAACATGTGACATGGGACCACACGAACCTAACCTCACGGCCAGCTCACCATTATCTAGCTTCAACCATTCTTTGTACACCGTTCCAAAAATAATACTACGTACGTGTTCTTAATGCTGCACAACGAATAAAACGGTAACTGCAATATACAGAGATAACAAAACTAGAAAAATTATCTTACATGCTTCGAGCACTGGCTTAATAACCTCAGTCCGGCCTTGTTTAATGGCTGCCTTAATATTATCACGAAGTTCTTGCAGTACCCTCGATGATCCTTCCAAACTATTCATAACTGAAACTCGTCATGCGCACGAATTTATCTTGCCTACACTAATTCAAATATCCTCCGAAAAACCATGAAAATATGTGTCTATTTCTGTTTTCTCCCTCCGGGATGCGCTAATGTGCAAGTCGTATTCATGTGCCTCCGTCTCGAGGCTCCTCTGGTGGAAGTTGTCAGAACAATGCCGAATGCTACTAAGTTATCAACGAACTGCTGCAGGGGCGTCCAACACATGCGCACCAAGGCACCATCCAACCAAAAGGTCATGCAGTGAATACATTCATGTTCTTAACAGTATCTATGTTTTCCACAAACATCGTCGCAAATGGGTAGTGCAAGTTAACTGCATCCTCTTCAGCACGGAGTACAATTCTTTTTTTGTTCTTTTCCAGTGCAGCACCTGGAAAAAATTGGATGTAAAAAAGTAACATTCGGGTCTTCAGATGCAGTGCCGGCCTTAGACCGATTTGACGCAATCGGACCCCGCGTTTGCTAAGGCGGTCACTGTTCACATGCTCTGGGGGCTGACGGTGAACGGCGTTTGAAAGTACTCTGAAGAAAGGAGATTCAAATTGAGTGCTGTGAGCGAACAGCCCTGTCATGAAGACAACTGAACTGCAGGCATTGACCATTCATCTGTGGTCTTTGTGAAGATGACCACAACACAATAAACTGTGGTACCGTGTTTATGCAAGAACAGCCTCAAACAAGCACTACGCCCCTTACGTGAATTATTGATTTGGCGTAAATGCTTTTCATTATATCCTGCAAGTAGTTCAATTAACAATGAAAACGTCCACAATTACAGTCACATGTAGTTTAGCATCCATGGATTTCAATGTACGACTCACACAAAGAATATGACCTGTATAATTCCATTTATACAGCTATCCTGCCTTGTTATCAGCAGCCTCGGCTGACCTGCTGATTCCATCGTTTCGGTATAGGGCTCGGGCGACTTTGTCCAGCCCTTGGTCGGCATAAGTAGCTGTAAAGTTGCCGAAATAAGGGATTGCCCGCATCAACTATCTTTAAGTCCAAATTCTCAATTAGTGGTCTTTAGCAGGAGGCGAAAAATGGGATCGCCAAATGTGGCTGTTAGCAGTGCACCGGGATGTGCTCGTTGTAACGTGACAACACGGCCTGCAGACGCGGTGCGACGCATGACCCACCGCTAATGACGCAGCGAGGCGCCGGTAGTGACTGCGCTACAGGATCTCTTTCTGCTGCAAAACGTACAGATCGGCTGTGGGGCACACCGGCCTTCCGTTCAATGGCACAACGCACGATCCTGACAGCAGACACGCACAATACCAGCGGTTTCTGTAGCCGTACACTGCAACACCTGATTGCCCTGCCCGTGTTTTCTGCAGCAATTTGTGCCACATGTGGCTCGCGTGTTTGTGCAGCCCCTCGCTGTGTACGTGCCTCGTTTGTTTTCCAGCCTAACGAGGTCCTTAAGGGGCGTGGCTCCATTTGTACATACCCGACGCCCACTGGCGTCACGTTACGTCACTAACAGCCTCTCACGATCGCCGCGCCAGCCTGTCGACACCTGCAAGGTAAGGTCTGCCGTCTCTCGTTGCCGGAAAGCAGGACAGGACTGACCTGGGATAGCTCAGTCGGTATAGTGACTTGGCTGCATGCTGGACGGTCCGGGGTTCGAATCCCGGCACAGGCAAGAGATTTTCTCTTCTCCATATCAGCTCTGGGGCACAGGGAGCCTCCAATACAATGGGTACCGTGGTTCCTCCCCGGGGGTAAAGCGAGGTTAAGAATGAGTGGAGTTATACCTCTACTCCCCCTGTGCCTTCACAGCGTGCACAAGGCCAACTTCGCGTTTGCCTTTAAAGACAAGTCCACCGCCAAATGCTAACAGACTTATTCACTTTTTTTGTCATCATCTGTAGCTTTAGAAATGCAAAACTGCACTGAAACCCTTCTCCATAACATTAGTATAAGTCAACATGACCTAACCAATGTGCACAAAGACATGAACACACCAAATCTCCAAACTGATATGATCATCAGTGCAAATAGCACGTCACAACATGCACTTCGTGTCATGTACAAACTATTCCCATTAAAGGTAATTCTGTACATGACATCTTTTCAATCAATCAAAACTGGCATATTTATACACTGAGATTTGTTGAAGTTTACGGCATAAGGGGAGAGCATGTGACAGTCATGACATAATTGGCACAGTGTCACATAAGGGGAGAGCATGTGGCAGTCATGACATAATTGGCACAGTGTCACATAAGGGGAGAGCATGTGGCAGTCATGACATAATTGGCACAGTGTCACATAAGGGGAGAGCATGTGACAGTCATGACATAATTGGCACAGTGTCACACAAGTATTATTATAAATAATTCACCTCTGTACAATGCCACGGGTTGCGAAGGTTGTCAGTCGGGTTGCGAAGGTTGAGTCGGGTTGCGAAGGTTGTTGTGGGCAGACGTGTTTGAGGTGAGCTCCTGAGTAAGGACAGACTATGGGTTGCTACCTGGAAGATTACCGGGCGAGAGTGGGTACCTGGGCCGGGAGGTGCACGTGGCGTGGCGTGCCTACGCGTGGTGACGCTAACCGAGATACTGGACATTGCTTGGGATTGACGATGCTGAGTTCAATGGTTTTAGCTGTTTTACTAGTGATTGGTGGAGTGGAACAAAATCCCGGTCCTGTTGTGGAAGGAGGTAACACTGTGAAACTTTTATGTACTGGTTGTTGCAGGAATCTAAGGTCGGGAATCCAATGTGAATTATGTGAACGTTGGTATCACTATAGTTGTGGTAATGTGAAGGCTCAAGCGGCTGAGAGAGAGAAGTGGAGCTGTGATAAGTGTAGGACTGAAAGGATTCGAATGTTGGAGGAAGAATTGCATAACGCTCTGCGACAAATTGATGAACTGAAGGCTAGGAACAGGAATCTTGAAGAAAAGTTACTACGGGCTGGAGCTGGGAAGAGGGGCATAGTGCCGACTGAGCAAAAGGCTGCAAAGTGCGTGGTGGTGGGCGATTCAATGGTGCGTAATGTTGGAACAGAACATACAGATATGAAGGTGGAGTGTTTTCCGGGAATTCAAACTGAACAGCTACGCAGAGTGATAGATAAGAGGGATGTAGGTTGTCCAGAAACTGTTATTATTCACGTAGGTACAAATGACTTGAAAACAACGCGAAATCTGGATTTTGTAATGGGAGAAGTGTATACGCTTATGGCTAAGGTTAAGGATAAATGTCCGAACTGCAGACTTGTCCTGAGTGGAGTGCTGCGACGTAGAGATGTATCATGGCGGCGTATTGGTGCTCTTAATGATAGATTCGACTGGATAGCAAACGCCCTCGGAATTACATTCGTTGATCCGAACAGCTGGATACAGGATGGGGATTTTGCTGGAGATGGGCTGCATCTGAACGGAAGAGGAAAGAAACGACTGGGACAACTGTACGCTAGGGTTAGTGGACTTGATAGCGGAGGATCTTCACGGAGGAAGGAATGACATACTTCGGTGGATGGAACTCGCAGAACGAGGACAACCAGGGAAATGCGGCAACCATCAATTGAAAAACAGAAGACTTTACATGAAGAAAGGGGGACAGAGACGAATAAATGGGTGAGTAGGGAAACTGAAGCTAGGTCAGGGGTTGAATCTATAAGTACAACATCTGCATATAGGGTTGAAGGTAAGTCGCTAGTGGTGCTACAGGTTAACTGTAGGAGTATATATAATAAAGCCTTAGATTTCTGGAATTTAGTTGACACATACAACCCTGATGTTGTTATAGGTACGGAGTCATGGCTTAAAGAAGACATTAGCAATGCTGAAGTTTTTAGGGCAGATTTTACAATTTTCAGAAGAGATAGGACAGCCCGTGGTGGTGGGGTTTTTATATGTGTTAAAAATTACATTGCCTGTACGGAGCTGTGGGTGGATGAGGATTTTGAGATGATCGCGGTGGAAGTGAAAGGAATGGATCCAAAATATTCGTGGGAAATTATAGGTATATACAGAGCTCCTAACGAGGAAATGTTGGCGATTGAAAGACTAGCAGCCCGTACCTTACTTACGCGAAACTCAACGAAGAGATGCATTATAGGAGGAGATTTGAACTTACCTCAAGCGAATTGGAATGGGGATGCAGGAAAGACAACCGGTTTTCAGGCTTTCGTAAACAAATTAGTATGGGAAAATGGTTATACTCAGGTAGTAAGTGGCCCGACGAGAGGTGACGCGCTGTTGGACATCTACCTCCTCAGACCTGATAATACGCTTAACTCTTGTAACATTGTGCACGGAATCAGCGATCATAGCGGGGTTTTATTGGAAGTAGAATGGGATGAAAATTGTCGGGAGAAAAAAATTGAAAGGATAGTCCCGGTGTACCACAAAACAGATGTATTAGGTTTGCAAACATTTCTTCGGGAAAATTTTAGCTTATGGGCTGGAAATGGTAGTAGCGTGGAGGAGATATGGAAAAGCTACAAGGAAATAGTCTTCGAGGGTATAGAACGTTTTGTACCACATAAAATTCTAAGTAAAAATCCGGATCCGGAATATTATACGAAGGAAGTAAAACGACTTAAGGTAAAGGTGAGGAAAGTTTACAATAAGCGAAAATTTGGTGGGCATTACCAAGCAGAGCTGAAACGTTTATCCAAAGAGTTACTGATAGCAAAAAAGAAGGCTCAGGAGACATTCTTAAGTTCGGTCTTACAAAACGAAGGTAAATGCTGGGCAGAGTTTTATAAGTATGTTAAAAGACGTAAAGGTAATAGAGAAAATATTCCTGCGATCAAGGGCATTAATGGAAATATCATCACCGAACCAATAGAAAAGGCCAACTCCCTAAACTCTTATTATGCGTCTGTATTCAGTTGCGAACGAAACACCCCGCAAATCCAATCGACAGATTCAGGAAAACCGTTCACCATTAGTATCAACATTTTAAGGAAACGACTATCAGCAATCGGGAGAAATAAATCCGTCGGACCAGATGGCATTCCTGGGGAAATTTTAAAGTTAGGTGGGGAAGCCATGATTCCATACCTCGCGAGATTACTAGATATAACGATGAACAACAATTCTATCCCAGGGGACTGGAAAAAAGCTATAGTGGTTCCTATTTATAAAGGGGGAGATCGATCGGTAGTGGGAAACTATAGACCGGTCAGTTTAACCTCAGTAGTTTGCAAACAAATGGAGCACGTTATAGCAGGGTATCTAAGGCAAGTCTGGGAAATGAGTGAGTGGTTATATGAGGGTCAGCATGGATTTAGACCAGGGTACTCATGCGAAAGCCAAGTAGTCACAGTTTGTCAAGATATTGCTGATTCATTGGACGAGGGAGTAAGGACTGACGCGATTATAATAGATTTTTCAAAGGCTTTTGATTTAGTCCCACATGATAGGCTGCTTTCAAAAATTGCGGAAACCGGTGTGGACTTGAGGGTAGTGGTGTGGATAAAGGAATTTCTGTTAGGACGTTCGCAAAGAGTTAGAGTAGACGGACAACTATCTGATGAAGTCAGAGTAACGTCGGGAGTGCCGCAAGGGAGCGTATTAGGTCCGTTGCTCTTCCTCGCTTATGTTAATGATATTTGGAGAAACACTGAGTCAAATATACGGCTTTTCGCTGATGATTGTATAATATACAGGAGAATAATCGATAGTAATGACATTGAAAATTTGCAGACAGACTTAAATAGATTAGGGGAATGGGCGGTTGAAAATGAAATGAGGATAAATCCAGGTAAGAGTAAAGCAGTAAGCTTCAATAGAGCTAGGGTGAAAGGTAAACTGAGGTATTGTATTGGGGATCAACTAATTCCAGAGGCAAATAGCTTTAAGTATTTAGGAATAATTATACGCAGCGACCTAAGCTGGGCAGATCATGTAAATTATACACTAAGAAAATCATGGAAGGCTCTTCATTTCGTAATGCGTATACTCAAAAGGGCAAATAATAATACGAAAAGTTTAGCTTATACGGCACTTGTGAGACCGATACTTGAGTATGGAGCGGTGTGTTGGGACCCATACAGAGAAGGTCAGGTAAGCGCTTTGAATCGCGTGCAAAAGAGAGCGGCAAAATTTGCAAATAATACAAATGAATCGGGTTGGGAAACATTGACACAGCGTAGAGCGATAGCCCGAATATGCGCCCTTTTCAAAGCATACACCGGGGGACGGGCTTGGAAAACAATAGGGGATAGACTGCTAAAACCATGCTACCTGGGTAGGGACGATCATAGTCGGAAAATTAGGATTAGGAAACAAAGAACAGATGTAGGTAAATATTCCTTTGTAAATAGGACCATAAAAAGCTGGAACCAATTACCTCCAAGCGTACTAGCGACTTTCCCCTGTAAATTAAGCTCTTTTAAAAAAAGGGTCAAGAACGTCATTACAAGCTAAGGACTTTTAAGTGGAGATTAAATAAAAATAAGGGATGTGAAGTGAAGGGGTGTGAAGTGATGTGAAGTGAAGTGCTCTGGTTTCAAGTGAAGTGAAGTGAATTAAGTTCTTGGGGGATATAATTAGCATGTACTTTGGTCTGACTTTATACTGAGGATATTCTAACGCACTGAAATTAATTAATGTGTGGGTGTTTTTTGTATTGTGCTTGTTTAAAAAAAAATTTTTTGTATTCTGTGTATGGGTGTTTTTGTAAGGTGTGGATGCTTTTGTAAGGTGTGGATGATTTGTAAGTTGTGGATGTTTTTGTAATGTGTGTACGGTGTTCTAATATGTGTACTTGTATTTACTGTATGTATTTTGTTTACTGTATGTATTTGGTTTGGATGTGTAAGGGTGGTTTAGTAAGGTGCGTACGGTTTTCTAATATGTGTATTTGTATTTACTGTATGTATTTTGTTTTGTATGTGTATGGGTGTTTTTGTAAGGTATGGATGTATTTGTAAGGTGTGGAGTTTTTGTAAGGTGTGGATGCTTTTGTAAGGAGTGGATGCTTTTGTAAGGTGCAGATGTTTTTGTAATGTGTGTACGGTGTTCTAATGTGTGTACTTGTATTTACTGTATGTATTTAATTTTGTATGTGTATGGGTGTTTTTGTAAGGTGTGTACGGTGTTCTAATATGAGTACTTGTATTTACTGTATGTATTTTGTTTTGTATGTGCATGGGTGTTTTTGTAAGGTGTGAACGGGGTTTTTCTAATATGTGTACTTGTATTTACCGTATGTATTTTGTTTTGTATGTGTATGGGTGTTTTTGTAAGGTGTGGATGTATTTGTAAGGTATGGATGTTTTTGTAAGGTGTGGATGCTTTTGTAAGGAGTGGATGCTTTTGCAAGGTGTGGATGTTTTTATAATGTGTGTACGGTGTTATAATGTGTGTACTTGTATTTACTGTATGTATTTTGTTTTGTAATTGTGTATAGTTTGTTTTGTATTGTTAATTTTATGTATATTTATATGTCCATTTGTATTGTGTGTACTAGTGTAAGGACTACTGCCACCGGGTGAAAACCCAATTGCAGTAAATAATAATAATAATAATAATAAATCTGGATGAGCCAGAATAAGGTTCGAAACATGTAGCACTGTGTTACACAACTAATAGTGAATAAAATGTACATTTGTAGGACTATAAGTATAGAAAAGAAAATGTACGGATTGAATAATATTAAGTTTTTAAACAGAGCGTTATTTCAGGCTTCCGCCGCGATGTTGATTAGATCTGCGCTCTTCTGGGGTATTACGCATCGTCGAGTGGTAATCCTTTACCGACGTTTCAGGACAATGTATCGGTCCCGTCTTTAAGAAAGACTTCTTGACCCTTGATGATGGGGCCGATATTGTCCCGAAACGTCGGTAAAGGATTACCACTGGACGCTGCGTAATATCCCAGAAGAGCGCAGATCTCACAAACAGAGCGTTGTTAGTAGCAGCGGTTCGTAAAGGCACTTTGTACGCAAACTGCAGTAGTGGTTTATTAATTACTTTTACAGTGACAATTTAATTCATTAAGTTAATTGATCACGGTGCAGAGCAATAAAGTTAAGTAACGTGTGAACTAATTAAAATCGTAATATTTCAAGAGAAATAAATAATTTTTATGTCAATTTAAATTATGCTGATTTTTTTTCTGCATAAAATTTGAAGTTTATTATTTACACAGAGCTGTAAAATTGTTCTGTGCCGATCCAGCTCCGTTTGTTGCATTATTGTATAGCTTCAAACTTTATTATTATTATTATTATTATTATTATACAAAAAATTAACTGTTAATACATGCTACTCTGAAAGTTATTAACGACTGCATAAAGTAGTGTCATGTACTTAGAGAATTTGATCATGCGGATTGACATGTAATCTGCCATTTTGAGTGTCCACCTTCGATTTTAATAAAAAGTTAGTAGAGTGTACATAACTAACCAGCCTGCACATTATGTATGTTATGTTTATAAGTATACATTTTATATTCTTAGACATGTACATATATATTTACTGTTATACATTTTATAATAAACTATGAAAACACAAGGAGTTGTTTAAAATTTGGACACAAAGGAAAGCACAGCAACATAGAGTGAAAACGTTAAAAAGAGTGCTATAGGGGTGTACAGATCTCTTTGTTTTCAATTAAGAATCTAGATACCACGTGAAACTTTATTTTATAAAAATTTAACCGATATTAATTAAACAGTAATTGCTTTATTTTCAATTTTCAGTGAGTTTTTATTCTGTTTTGTTAATATAATTATTTTACAGCTCATTTTCGGCCGAAGAAATTTCCCCGAGCGCATTAGCGGAAATAAAATATATCTCATGTTGTACTGGATATTTGAAAAGAGTATTGATACGAGAAGAGACCAACAGTATTGTGTATCAAAGAACACAGAATGGTTGGAGAAAGATGTCAATTTACACATTACAGTTATTGCCAAAACATGAAACAGATTAGAAATTTTACGTTGTATTCACCGTGCATCTTGACATCAATTTTCAATTTCTTCAACCAACTAACGCACCTTTTTTATTTTTTTTATTTCTTTTCTTTTTTTTTGGTTCAAGAAATTGAAAGATTACGAAATGTCATGCACTTCAGGTATACGTGGTCGTCGAAAACGTCGACAACTTAGGAGATGGGTAGTGTCTGTGTGTGTGTGTGATGTCCCTTACTGCTCTGCGGGTTCGCTTCCCGGTGTGTTCCACAGCTTTGCTCATGTCTCTGTATGATACACATGAAGCACAGACCTTGGGACGCAACTGATACATTGCCTTATCTGGGGGGGCTCACAACTCGGGACGCAACTGATACATTGCCTTATCTGGGGGGCTCACAACTCGGGACGCAACTGATACATTGCCTTATCTGGGGGGCTCAACAACTCGGGGGACGCAACTGGAGACATTGCCTTATCTGGGGGCTCACAACTCGGGACGCAACTGATACATTGCCTTATCTGGGGGGCTCACAACTCGGGACGCAACTGATACATTGCCTTATTTGGGGGGCTCACAACTCGGGACGCAACTGATACATTGCCTTATCTGGGGGGCTCACAACTCGGGACGCAACTGATACGCTTTCTTGACCGCGGGACGCAACTCGTACGTCCCCGACGTGTGATTATGAACAGCGCGGCACACAGAAACACACACACACAAAGTGCACAGAACGCAAGGATCGGTGGATTGTCTGGGGGTTAGCTTTCACTTAACAGCAATAAACTTACCGTATTTCTGCTTCATGTCCAGGAGTCTGCAATGCAGCCACACGCTTGAAGAACTCCAAGACACCAGGGCGCACAAATACAGGACGCCAGGTCCCACGGCCGACTAAATTTGGTACGGTGGCGACTAACATTTGTGGACCCTCAGCATGCAACTTGCTTCATGTCACGCACCTGGCGCCTGGAATTTTCAGGTGACTCCTAAATTTTTTTAAAAAATTGGTGCACCCCTGTGTTGACTCTTGACAAAAAGATTGCAGCACTAAAGTTTTGAGGGCTCCAACCGAGGGCACACACTGCATGTACTATAAATTAAATTTCTGGTTTCATGACGTGAAATTCTTTTTGGCGCACCACAGTTAACATAACTTCACAAGCACACGTTAGTGTAATGCGAATTATGCTATCAGGATCACGTGCCGGTCTTCCTACACGTGTATCTGCAGACGAGAGGTCACGTGTGCCATAAATGTATCTGCTGAATTATAAGGCAATTATATCTAATTCCGTGTAACAAAGATCTACTTCAGAAGCTAACAGTTTCTCAGCTAATCAATAATTCCCGCGGTTTGTGTAATCCCAAGATTCAATACTGAGGAAGCTAGCTGGTGGTCTTGAAGATACATTTTTGTATAAGGAAACTATACCGAAGTTTGTCTGCAGGACGGTCAGCTAGTTTCATGTATGAGATCTGCGCTCTTCTGGGATATTACGCAGCGTCGTGTGGTAATTGCTTACCAATGTTTCGGGACGTGGCGCTACCATCTTTTTCCCTTCTTGGACTTATTGACCCTTGGAGATGGTAAATAATTTCCACACGACGCTGCGTAATATCCCAGAAGAGCGCAGATCTCATAAACATCGCGGCGGAAGCCTGAAATCACGGTTAGTTTCATGTATGTGTTCAATATACAACTGACGGCGTGCATATGCTGACACAGGATCTGTGTGCTGCGGGAAGGCACACAAGCTTGTGTTGAGCACCTTTAGTATTATGAGGTACATTAAGGATCGTGAAGTGTATCTACAAATGATCACAGGAGATAAAAGGTGACATATCGTGACATGTATCTGTACATGATCACAGGAGATAAAAGGTGACATATCGTGACATGTATCTGTACATGATCACAGGAGAGAAAAGAGTGACATATCAATACAGTTTCTTTATTTACAGCTCACTGTGTGAAGTTTTGTGTTTTAAACAACAGCATCATACAGACTGTGGTAAAACACATAATTACAATGTTACACAAAACAATCGTTTATATGAAGCTGACGTGCATTACAGCCCCAGTGCCATCTGACCACTAACACACTTAACAAAACAGCACAATGACAGACATTACACATTTATTTCACACAGCATAAAGACATCGCCATTTACACCACCTTCAATACAGAGAGAGGTCCGTTTATCGTGTCCCCCGAGAATGCTGTCACCGCGGCTGTCTCTCTGCTGCTGAAATCAGCAGCCGGTACGCAGACTTACCGGTCAGTCAGTCATGTCATGCCTTGTTACACGGACCGCAGCTGGTGTCAGCGCGGTTGTAAAATACTTTATGCACAGTCACTGCAGTAAGCTGTCAAAGCGCGCGTCACGGCAGACTGTAGCTGAAAGTTTGCTTTAACAAATCGCTTGTAAGCAATGCAGTGCAAGAGAATATACAGAAGAGTGACGAATGTTCGAATTGCTGGTTCAGCGTTGGACAAAATGAAAGCCGAAATGTCGCGTGGTTTACATTAAGTTCGACCGTGAACAGTCACAATAACAACGTGTCGACGTCACGCACCCCCCCCCCCCCTCACTGCATTAGTTTACTGCACATGACATTACAGACCGTTAATGTAAACTAATCCTGACACCTCCCCTCGGCCTGCTTGTAAGCCGGAGGTCAGCATCAGGTACGCTGAACTGTGGGGCGGAAATATGAATCGAACATGCCGGCGGATGTGGCTTTATATGAGCTGAGCACCGGGGACAGACAGCAAGACCTCTGTACAGAACGGTAATGATTACAGCAGACTGGCACAGCACGTACATACCGCAACACTGTACATGATAACACAGACAGGACAGCAAGACCTCTGTACAAAACGGTAATGATTACAGCAGACTGGCACAGCACGTACATACCGCAACACTGTACATGATAACACAGAGAGGACAGCAAGACCTCTGTACAAAACGGTAATGATTACAGCAGACTGGCACAGCACGTACATACCGCAACACTGTACATGATAACACAGACAGGACAGCAAGACCTCTGTACAAAACGGTAATGATTACAGCAGACTGGCACAGCACGTACATACCGCAACACTGTACATGATAACACAGAGAGGACAGCAAGACCTCTGTACAAAACGGTAATGATTACAGCAGACTGGCACAGCACGTACATACCGCAACACTGTGCATGATAACACAGAGAGGACAGCAAGACCTCTGTACAAAACGGTAATGATTACAGCAGACTGGCACAGCACGTACATACCGCAACACTGTACATGATAACACAGAGAGGACAGCAAGACCTCTGTACAAAACGGTAATGATTACAGCAGACTGGCACAGCACGTACATACCGCAACACTGTGCATGATAACACAGAGAGGACAGCAAGACCTCTGTACAAAACGGTAATGATTACAGCAGACTGGCACAGCACGTACATACCGCAACACTGTACATGATAACACAGACAGGACAGCAAGACCTCTGTACAAAACGGTAATGATTACAGCAGACTGGCACAGCACGTACATACCGCAACACTGTACATGATAACACAGACAGGACAGCAAGACCTCTGTACAAAACGGTAATGATTACAGCAGACTGGCACAGCACGTACATACCGCAACACTGTACATGATAACACAGACAGGACAGCAAGACCTCTGTACAAAACGGTAATGATTACAGCAGACTGGCACAGCACGTACATACCGCAACACTGTACATGATAACACAGACAGGACAGCAAGACCTCTGTACAAAACGGTAATGATTACAGCAGACTGGCACAGCACGTACATACCGCAACACTGTACATGATAACACAGACAGGACAGCAAGACCTCTGTACAAAACGGTAATGATTACAGCAGACTGGCACAGCACGTACATACCGCAACACTGTACATGATAACACAGACAGGACAGCAAGACCTCTGTACAAAACGGTAATGATTACAGCAGACTGGCACAGCACGTACATACCGCAACACTGTACATGATAACACAGACAGGACAGCAAGACCTCTGTACAAAACGGTAATGATTACAGCAGACTGGCACAGCACGTACACACCGCAACACTGTGCATGATAACACAGAGAGGACAGCAAGACCTCTGTACAAAACGGTAATGATTACAGCAGACTGGCACAGCACGTACATACCGCAACACTGTACATGATAACACAGACAGGACAGCAAGACCTCTGTACAAAACGGTAATGATTACAGCAGACTGGCACAGCACGTACATACCGCAACACTGTACATGATAACACAGACAGGACAGCAAGACCTCTGTACAAAACGGTAATGATTACAGCAGACTGGCACAGCACGTACACACCGCAACACTGTGCATGATAACACAGAGAGGACAGCAAGACCTCTGTACAAAACGGTAATGATTACAGCAGACTGGCACAGCACGTACATACCGCAACACTGTACATGATAACACAGACAGGACAGCAAGACCTCTGTACAAAACGGTAATGATTACAGCAGACTGGCACAGCACGTACATACCGCAACACTGTACATGATAACACAGACAGGACAGCAAGACCTCTGTACAAAACGGTAATGATTACAGCAGACTGGCACAGACGTACATACCGCAACACTGTACATGATAACACACCGTCACTTTCACACATACAAAAGCAACTCACATATTGCTGTGCGAATTCTGCTGTGTCATGCACTCTTACAGGACTGTAGCCCTGATCACACGTGGACCACAGCCACAGCACACGTTCTGTAGCTCAGTGCTGTACACAACTTGTTACATCACACACTCTCATTAAGCAAAGTGCATAATTAAACATACCCTACACTTAAGATTACAACACTCTATAATGTTACACAGAACTAACGGCATTGTGCAAAGCCCAACAGCATGTTACAAGGACTGACCTGTCTTGTGCTAACAGTTCAACTGTGCCTCACACACGCACAGCTACAATACGCTCATGTTCAGTGCGTAAACCAACTGTAATGACCAAACTGCAGTCAGCAGTCGCATAAAACGAGTTCATGTACACACTGACATCTCACTGCCACAATGCACATACAGGTCAATCACATTTAAATCCCTGTAAAAACGCGGCCTGAAGATGACCACTAGAAGGTCGAAACATGTTGCTGATTGCTGATCAAAACACAGGTTAAAACCACAATTGCGTTAGACGACCATGCTACTGCTTAACCCTTAACTGCTGATGTGCCGGCCATAGGGACCCGTGACATCCTACTTCAACTGCCACATGTTGACAGTGAGCGCTCAGATACTCAGCAGCTGCACACAGTGTTCCTGCCTACGATCTGTTACAGTGCCACTCGTGTTTAGTGTCCTGCGGTGCGCGGGACACTACGTCACCAGTAGCGTAAACTTGTCAATTTTGATATGGCTTCAAATAATGAATGGAATGGAAATGCATGTGGAAAAAACTAAGTTATTGAGAATCTCAAGGCAACCATCCCCAATGAAAATTATGATAGATCAAAAGCAATTGCACAATGTGGAATATTTCAATTACTTGGATAGCATGATAACAAATGATGCAAGGTGTACACGTGAAATTGAATCCAGAATTGCCATGGCAAAAGCAGCATTCAACTAGAAGAAGCATCTTTTCGCCAGCAAACTGGACTTAAATTTAAGGAAGAAACTAGTAAAGTGCTAAATTTGGAGCGTAGTTTTGTGTGGTGCTGAAACGTGGACACTTGGGAAAGTGGATCAGAAGTATCTGGAAAGTTTTGATATGTGGTGCTGGAGAAGAATGGAGAAGATCAGTTGGACCGATCGTGTGAGAAATGAAGCAGTATTACACAGAGTGAAGGAGGAGAGGAATATCGTACATACAATAAAAAGAAGAAAGGCCAACTGGATTGGCCATATCTTCGTAGAAACTGCATTCTGAAACACGTGATTGAAGGAAGGTTAGAGGGAAGGATAGACATGACGGTAAGACGAGGGAGAAGACGTAAGCAGCTACTGGATGACCTTAAGGAAAAGAGAAGATGCTGGAAATTGAAAGAGGAAGCAGTAGATCGCACTGTGTGGAGAACTCGCTTTGGAAGAGGCTACGGACCTGTCGTAACGCAGACTGCAGAATGAATGTTTCATTCAAATAAAAGGGCCCTTGTTTGCTGTGCTGATGACCAGATTTCGTGAGTGTGTTAGGAGTGAATTAGAGGACTGTGAGAGGGAAGATAGATAATGACGGTGAGAGTGACTCAGCGTGAGTGATCACGATTCAGTCAGTGAACAAGCAGACGAGGGGGAGCCCGAAGAAGCTAGAAATATGCCTTTAAGAGTTGAGGATATTTCTGAGGAATTCGAACGTGATGTTGAGGAAGAGGTCAAAGCGTACGACGTGACAGTTATGTCCCTAAAATTCTACGAAAGTTGCTAGGGGAAATAGCATCATTGACAGAGATCATATGCAGCCTGCGAAGTGAAAGATTGCAAGGTTCGCGTCATGAGGTTCGTCAAGAAAATGAAAATGGGTGGAACCAAGTAGCTAAAGGAAATATGAAAAAAAAACAGGTGACAGCAGTTTGTAGTTCGAACGGGAAACAGATTGAGACACTGAACGAAGTCGAAGATGATAATTAACCGAGGGAAGCATTACGTGGCTCTTAAAAACGGGGAAAAGACGAATAAAATAACGTTTTGTAGTGACAGTTGTGGCCGCGACATGCCGCTGTGGCTTAGTAAAAATAATGTGGATACCTCAGTGTTTGCTGAAGTGAAGTCAGGCCTAGTTCAAAGAACATAAAGGGGGTGGGGTTGCAATTTACAGCTCTAAAACCAAATTACAACAGAAAACCTTGAAATGGATTACTGAAAACAGCATAGAAAAAACATTGTAGGTTACTGGTGTAGAACTAACAGGTGAAAAGAGGAAAATAGTATATTGCACTATATAGACCACCAAGTGGGAACTACAGGAATTCTTTATTACTCTAAGAGGTATGTTAGAGCAACTAGAACAGGAAGACCAATATATAATAACTGCAAGAGATCTCAACATAAATATCCAAGACAAAGGTCACAAACAATTATTAGATGTTGCTAATGCTTATAATCTGACTGTAACAATAAATACACCTACTTGAGTAACTGAAAGTACGGCTACAATTATAGACCAAATTATTGCTAACATGCCTGATGAATTCTATTATACTGGTGTAATAAACAGCCTACTTTCAGATCATTACGCACAATGTACAGCCATTAATATGATTGTACCACAACAAACTGTAGAATTACTAAATTCTACAAATTTAGAAATTCAAAATCAAGGCAATGACCCTACCTTCTGCAACAGCAGGAGGTTAGAGGTGACTGATATTACCCTGGGGTCTCTAGGACTCTCGGAGAGTATCAAGCTGGGAGGTCTCTTCTGAGCCCTCCTTGTCAGATCATAGATATATTCCGTTCAAATTAGAAGGCTCAGTACCGGAACGCCTGTTCAGAGATCCAGGCGGTACCAAGTGCGACTCCTTTCGAGAGGATTTGAGGGGCAGGCTGGAGCAGGGCCCAAAAATGAACATGAAAGACGAGGCCGGATTGGGGCTGCCAATTTATTGTGTCAACCATTGCCTAATCTCGACTTATGAAAACAACTGTCCTCTCGAGTTGCGAGAACAAGTAAACGCTATCTACAGTGGACATCTAATTTAGACTGCCTTAGAAGAAAGGTAAGGTAACTCTTTAACAAGTCGTACAGAAGGAACTCCACAGAGCTGGGAACTCCATAAGGAGGCTCAGCGGAGATACAGAAAGGTGAGGAAGGCCTCTAAAGAGTCTGGACTTGACAGGTTCACCAACCTGTGTATAACCTGATTTGTAACATCGAAACAGCTGCTATATAGCACTTATCATTACTTTAACGTATAACTTGATTGCAAAAATTCATACACACAGATTCATATATTAGTCAGTTTTTACCATTTTAACCAGTATATAAATTGTACCCCATTTATGTAAAAGATCAGTGCAATTTAAAATACAAAAGTCCCTGAAGATAAACCAAGATAAGGCTCGAAACATGTAGCACTGTGTTACACAATTAATAGTCAATAAAAGTGTACATTCGTCGGACAATAAACACACAAATGCAAATGTACGTAATGAATAGCATTAAGTTTGTACGTTTGACCGTGTATCTTATGATGTGTAAATTGTAATAATGTTGTGATAGGTGGATTTTATATGTTCAATTGTATGTCATACTATATATCTTACTTTGTACTTTTGGGCAACTGTAAAATTTTGTTTAATTTAATGCTATCACAATGAGGTTGTAATCAGAACCTATATCATTTTCTTTACCTTTCTTTTCTTTACACCTAAATCCCATGTCTGAAATTTAAATGCACCATTTTCTTGAAGGTTGCTCTCGCTCTTTGTATTTTAATAGTAGTTTGAATGTTGTTTTCAGGTACAACAGGGAACGTGCATTGCAGAGAGAGAGGCAGAGGAGCTGGGAGAGGGAAAGGAGAGGAGATAGAGGGTCATCTCATCACAGTCTCCATTACTAATTGCTGTTTTTTTGGCCCCGGTACAACAGGGAACGTGCATTGCAGAGAAAGTATGTGTAGAGAACGTATTGACAAAAGAACTTTACTGACTAAGTAGTAAGTCACCATTTTGACAACCGGCTGCTTCCTAAGTAACTAAATAACACGAAGAATGTCGCTCACGTAATAAAGACGTATTGCACTTACAATTTACAGCAGTCACACGTGTGACACAGAACAATTACAACACGCAAGACCATCTGCTGTCGTTATGACGACGAAGCGAGACACAGCGCACCGCAACTACGTACGTCGGACCTCCCAGCAGCCCGATCTACATCGCCACTGCAGAAACCTAAGGAGACAGCGGACCGGAGGAACACCACGGCCAGTACCACGACTGAGGGCGAGCATTCTCACATAAGAAACACTTAAGCAAAACTGAGTTCTGCTCAATTCTCCATGTCTGCAGCACGCGCTAGCTCAGGTAGTTGCAATATCCCGTAGATCTCCCACAATGGAAGGAGAATATATTAATTACGCTGTTTTTCAGCCCCCAACGAGAGGGAACCCAGACTACAATGTACATACACATGTGTGAGTGGCCGAATGGCACTTTAACAGAGGCAAGACACATTTAAGAGAATATTTTAATTACTGTTTTTCAGGCCCCCAAAGAGAGGGTAGTCGAACGCTAATAATTGTCCACATATACGAGGGGCCAAACGGCCTTTCGGTAGGCGATAAGAGAAATTTAAGACAATATTTTAATTACGCTGCTTTTGAGGCCCCCAACGAGAGGGAAGCCGAACGCTCATACATGATAAGAGATAAGATCGATCTCAGCTATTCAAATATAAATCTACCGTTGACAGCTTGTTGTAGGACGGACACAGACAGTGCCTGCTCGGACACTACCGGTAGAAAGTCCTTCATATAGACACATGTATATGTTTTTGTACGATATTCATAAACGGAACACTTGATGGCATAAATCATTTCAGATCCCATAATAATGGGCAGGGATGGTCGCCATAACACAGGTAAGAAAAGTGTTACGACTTGCCACATTGCTATATTTCAGTACGGACTTTCTCTACTGCTTTAAACAACACACATACTGTAGGTGGCATATTCTGTGATATAGAAAAAGCCTTCGATTGTGTTAATCATAAAATACTGTTAGATAAACTGGACTTTTATGCAGTATAAGGCACAATACATAAATCGTTAGAAGAGTAGAAGAGAGAAGGTAGAAGAGATTTCTTATTATTGGGAGTGGCGAGGTAGGATGCCAGTGAACCTGCGGCGCCGGCCCAAGGTAAGTGAAGACATCTTGTGATAGTTAGGCAGGGGTAAGAATATTTTAAGTGTTATTTTTCAACCACAATGTGTGTTTGTAGAAGTTTCGACTTAGCACTGTCCAAAACTCTGATTTATATATATATTGCATGCAGTTTTCTTCCACATACAAGTTTTATTGGTAACTTGTATGTAGTACTGTATATTGATTGACTGTTGTGAAAAGCTATGTATATATATATAATATATCATTTACCAACGCACAATACGCTGCTTATGTCTTTGTAATATTGTGGCTCCCTAATGGTTATACTGCGCGCGGTCAGTCACACGCACGCTCAGCCGTCATAACGCACCACGCAGCTCACGCAGTACTAGCAGTGCGCAAACGAAAGCTGCTGTGAGGTGTTACGAGTGTCAAGATGTAGGCCACTTTGCCACAGAGTGCCTACGTGGCTAAAAAGGAGAGGAACCGAGTGAGCGTTCGACACGTTCGCGTTCCCCGGATGATAAGCCCCCACACGGAAAGGGGACGGCAGCATCGCTGGAACCCGTACAGATGGAGGAGGCCATAAATTGTTGAAAGGTAATACAGCTGTAGACAATATATTGACATTATATTATATATTATACATTCGGTGGTACCAACTAATTCCCCATTAGGCACGTGTTTTCTGCCTTGCTTAGTACGACACACATAACAGCATGTACCCCAGATATAACAACATTGTCAGTGAACAGTTCCATTATAATTTTCCAAGAAGTGGATCAGTTTGAGAATTCAAACATCTCCTTGTCCTTGAATAATGTTAAATTTGTTCATACAATTGTTGCAATAATTACTGCTCTTAATCACATTTGCAGTTAACAACATTACGTACACACCGCCCAACTGAACTGAACTACTCGCTTACAAATCTCTTACATATATTATATATATATATTAATGCCCATATACGGCGACTTTAACTACCAGAACACGCACAAAAGTATATTTTTCCTTACGGGAATAATAAGTGATTATATGTCTTTATAATTTTATAATTTCATAATTTTAGTTTTTAAATGTAAATCGGAGGCCTCCTACTCAACGTATACTTTTGTTTTGTTTTGTAAGTGTCTACCTGATGATGGCAGCGTACGGGCCGAAACATGTAGGATAATAATAAAAAGTAGAATGGATATTGTGTTAGGTTTATTCTGCAAACATTAGAATAGGGATCGACAATAAAGCGATTTCGAAATCCTGCATGAAGCGACGTCGATGTGGCGTTGCATCAAGTCATTTAAGCAACACAAAGTGACATTTGTCTGCTGACTTGTGTTGCTCCTATATAATACATCGGCCCTATTTAATGTGACCTTTGTCTGCATTCCAGATGGAAGATAACGAGAACAACCCGCCGCCGCAGAACCCGCAGCTGCTGCAGCAGCAAAGACAGCCACCTGGAGGTGAGACCCAGCAGCGTGGTAATTAAATCTTCCTTTCCTTAACACTGTTCAGATACATAATAGGCACAGAAATTACATCTGTTATGTTAGTGACAGTGCAGAGAGCCATGTTACACTACCACATGCAAAGTGTTAGTGCTAGACGAATGACTGTGGATAGATGATTATATCAAAATGTAACTAGTAACTGAGCTACATACGTGCATTCAATAAGTACCGCAATTTTACTGTGTGCTTCTGCTTCTACGAATGTACAGCTACATAGCGGAAGGTAACTTGCAGTATTTTTGGTGGGCAGCTGGGGGATGCAATGTTATATGCGTAAAAATGTGTCCACATTGAGTGCAGGCAGTCTCACGCCATTTCTGATTTGTGAGTGAAAAAAGTGATGCAAGATTGCATTTGCAAGTGTTTGCTTGAGGTTTGCATGTTCTAAGTTATTCTGTATTTCAGGGCGTCGCCGGAAAATGGAGATAGCTGCCCTCCACATCGTGTACCCCAACTTGGCTTTTGGTAAGAGAAATTTATCGTGTGATAACTGCTTACAATACATTATAAAATAATTGATACAAGATTCTGTAAAGTTATTTTCATGACACTATATGCTGTCATGATTTGCTATTGATTTCGTAAAGGATATGCTTGACGGTTTAATTAATTTAAAATTTTTCAATTTACAGAATCATACATGTGTAAAACTTTGGTGGGAAAATTAATTGCCTCATGAAATACGCACACGAGTGGAATTCAAATTTGGGGACTCAGTTATTTCCTGCCCACTCTTACAAGAAGCACACGTCCTCGCCAAATGTAAAGAAATAGAACTTAGATGTCTCTTCATGAATTATGTAAGCTGTACAAATTGTTCATGCGTTTAAACTTGAGGCCTTAATTATATGTTATTCTGTATTTCAAATGGAAGACGTGTGGCGTACGTCGTGTTTGATGATGGGACTTGTGGTAAGAGAAATGTATCTTATGATGCCTACTTACTATACATTGCAAAATGAAAGATACAAGATTGTGTAATGTGTATGAGTCATGGATATGAAGTGAAGTGTTCATATTTGTAATAAATATAATAATAAATTGTATATGTTTTGTATCGATTTGTAACGTATGTCATTTATATTTATAAATATTTATATATTTATACATTTATATATTTATATAACGTATATCATTTATGCAGATGGATCATACGGTAAGAGAAATGTATCTTATGATGCCGGAGGCTCGGCCGGACGACATGCAGGTGTTGCTGCAGAACATACAGTAACACCTGCATGTTCTGCAGCAACATGTGCAACAAATGCAGCGGCAGATGGACCAACTGCTACAACAACCAACTCGTCTTTGGCGACAAGAATCGTGGAACTCTAAGTGCAGGAAGTATAATCAGGACATGTTTTTAGCAATTTCAGCTGACCAAATAAAACAACACATTACCCGAACTACAACAGGATACAGCTCTGTCCGTTCAACAATAGGAAGGTCTCTTAGTCAAGTAAATCCTACTAACATATATGCTGTATGGCAAAACACAGTCTTCGATAAAAAAAATCCCCCGAGGCCGTGTTAAATTTAAATTAGGGGATCTGGTGCGTATAACAAAAGAAAGCTAAAGTTTACCAAGAGGTACAAACGTACTGAACATAAATATTTCGTGTCGCCAACGTTACTAAGTAATTACGTAATTGTATTTGTAATGTATGTAAGAGCTATGATAAAGGAAATGCCTGAAGACATTGTTGCAGATGTGACGTGCCTACTTCATAGCTTCCCTGAAGCATCTACACGTAAGTAAATGTGAATTTACACACGTAAGACAAGTGTTATCATATATGTAACATAGATGGATTTAGGTTACTTTGCTTTGCCACTGTCAGTGTACATTTGCTATATCGATATTTGTCTGAGTGACAAAATGTCTTAAGTCATGAGTATTAAGTGTAAGTAATTGTATTCGTAATGTATGTAACAGCGACTATGTATATGCATTGATAACATCTCAGAAGAGCGCACATTTCACACAGAGGATTATTCCCAATTGAGACTAATTACGACAGTGTATGTTGCAACATTGGATATTTTAATTACTCTGTTTTTCAGGCCCCCCAAAAGAGAGGTGCAGCACCTCATGTACCTGCACATTTACGAAGGGCCAAACGGCCTCTTAGTTGGAGGTAACAGAAATTTAAGAGAATACTTTAATTACCGTTTTTCAGGCCCCCAACGAGAGGGCAGTCGAACGCTAATTACTGTCCACATTCATGAAGAGCCCGACGGCACTTTACCAGCACATTAACCCCAGCAGCACACGGTCCGCCTGGCCGATGTGATACGTAAGTACAAAGAAAAGAGAAAAACGTGTTCCGGGTCGAGACGAAACACGGGAAACGCTACAGACGTGCAAACATTGGCCACATTACAGTAGCTGATGCTGTTCTGTTTTTCAACCCCCAACGGGAGGGAAGCCAGACAATAATGTAAACACACATTTACGAGGGGCAGGACGGCACCTTGACAGGAGGTAAGAGAAGATTAAGAGAATATTTTAATCACTCTCTTTTTCAGACCTAAAAGGAGAAACGTGCAGCACCCAGATGTAACTCCACATTTACGAGGGGCAGGACGGCACCTTGACAGGAGGTAAGAGGAGTTTAAGAGAATATTTTAATTACTCTCTTTATCAGTTGAGATGATTTCCTAGATAAGTGATTAAGCAGTGCGTTTGCAAGTGTTAACTTGAGACTTGAATTATGTTACTTTATAGTTCAGACAGTGGCAATGATAATATACGCCGATGGCTCATAGGTAAACTAATGGGTTTCTGGACTATGAATGGGTATGAACTGTAAGCGATTTAATTTGTAATGGATGTTACAAGTAGATCTGTATATGCACTGTACTGATATTTCTAACGACAACTTTTATCATTGTTACAGTTATGTGGCAGCTGGTGTTACCGCCGGGGAACCAGAGTAAGTGTATCTTTAGGCTTTAAGCTGTACTTTCTGGATTCTTGAACAGTGAATTTGCGAGTGTTTGCTTGAGGCTTGAAGGGTTTATTTTGTTCTGTATTCCAGTGCTCCGACCAGTGCAGCCATTGCTCCTGCTGCGGGTGGGCCAGGGCCTAAATGGAACAACTGGTAAGAGATATTCATCTTCTGATAGGAAAAGTAAGTATGGCTCATACGGTAAGAGAAATGTATCTTATGATGCCTACTTATTGATATGCATAAAGGATATTCTTGATGGCATAACTCCTTTAAGACCTTTCTAATTACAGACACGTTCAATACGGACCAAGAGGAGAGGGGTGATGCTGCTCCAGACCGAGGTAAGACAAATGTCAGACCTGCCGTATTACTTTATCTTCCTGGCACTGTGTGGCTACAGGGGGCCAGACTTTGGACTGAGTGATCTACTGTAAAGACAGAACATATTGCGCGATCTACCGTAGTGCTAATATTAGGTCAACTAGGCAAAGAAATGTAGAATGCGACACTATTTATGAAGGATTGTGTTGAGAACATTTGTATGCTGTTAAATATCATTTTATGCATTATGTCGCGACTTGTAACATCGGCTATTTCTCTGTTCAACAAACATACATATAAATGTACCGACATGATCACCTCGATTTTTTCATAGTGCTGTATAAGAAGTATCAGCGTGTTTTATAAGTCACTAAATTTTTCACTTTAGCTGCATTTATGCCGTCAAATGATTGCTTTAATATCTACATGATTTTATATTCTCTCTTGCAGAAGCTGGCCCAATGCACAATAGAAGGTAATTCAAAAAATTATCAACTGCAATAAACACAGGAACATCATTAGACAAGTTTGTGATGTCTTGCGTTAACGTCTTAAGTTCTCTTTCTGTAACAGAACTCGAACATCTCACAATATAAGGAAAGTATTTAAACAGAAACATGGATGGGCTTATTTATTTGATTTTACGTCTTCTGTTTCACAGATGGAAGAAGAAAACGTAAGGCCGCAGCCGGAGGCTCGACCCAACAACAATATGCAGGTTGTGCTGCAACACATACAGCAAGACTTGCACAACACGAGGCTCTGTACCTTACCAGAAGCTCAGACACAGTAGACTGACCGACACAGCACAAAGCACCATTCATTCAGTCTGTAGTTTGTCTTACGACAAGTCAATAGCTTCTTCCTAATGGAACATCAAGGTATGTATTTACCGGTTTCGTTTGGTTACCGTGTCTCCATTGGAAATATCCATTTAATTTTGTCCGCCATCTTGCTTATATTACCAGGGTTATGTTCTAAACTTTAGAACATAACCCTAGTAATATAACTCAATGTTTAAGGGACGATATTAACGTTGATTGCGTAAATTGTGTTTTAATGAAAGAACTGTGTAATGCTTTGATGGACCTGAAATTACTTAATTAATTTTACATTCAAGGCCCATATGAATTCGTGATGGTGTGTGCTGCCACTGATGCCGATGGACGGCCTGTACCGGAAGGTAAGAGGATGTAATTTTGTAATAGGTACGTAGAGGTAAGAATATTGTACGTGTTCACATTTTGTACCGTAAAGTGTGTTTGAGAACTAATGGGTTTCTGGACTATGAATGGGTATGAACTGTAAGCGATTTAATTTGTAATGGATGTTACAAGTAGATCTGTATATGCACTGTACTGATATTTCTATGTAAGTATTTCTATGAACTGTAAGCGATTTAAGAGGAATTGAAACAGCCGGCGCTCATAGACAGGCCAGGGGAAGAAGATAGCCAACAGGCCCACGATGACCAACCGGCGCTCATAGACAGGCCAGGGGAAGAAGATAGCCAACAGGCCCACGATGACCAACCGGCGCTGACAGACAGGCCAGAGGAAGAATATAACCAACAGGCCCACGATGACCAACCGGCGCTCATAGACAGGCCAGGGGAAGAAGATAACCAACAGGCCCACGATGACCAACCGGCGCTCATAGACAGGCCAGGGGAAGAAGATAGCCAACAGGCCCACGATGACCAACCGGCGCTCATAGACAGGCCAGGGGAAGAAGATAGCCAACAGGCCCACGATGACCAACCGGCGCTGACAGACAGGCCAGAGGAAGAATATAACCAACAGGCCCACGATGACCAACCGGCGCTCATAGACAGGCCAGGGGAAGAAGATAACCAACAGGCCCACGATGACCAACCGGCGCTGATAAGACAGGCCAGGGGAAGAAGATAACCAACAGGCCCACGATGACCAACCGGCGCTCATAGACAGGCCAGAGGAAGAATATAACCAACAGGCCCACGATGACCAACCAGCGCTCATAGACAGGCCAGGGGAAGAAGATAACCAACAGGCCCACGATGACCAACCGGCGCTCATAGACAGGCCAGGGGAAGAAGATAACCAACAGGCCCACGACACCTGCAGCAAGACCTGCACGTATTGAGGGAGGAGGTAGCAGAAATGCGGCGGCAGATGGAGCAAGTGCTACAACAACCAATCGTCTTTGGCGACAAGAATCGTGGAACTCTAAGTGCAGGAAGTATAATCAGGACATGTTTTTAGCAATTTCAGCTGACCAAATAAAACAACACATTACCCGAACTACAACAGGATACAGCTCTGTCCGTTCAACAATAGGAAGGTCTCTTAGTCAAGTAAATCCTACTAACATATATGCTGTATGGCAAAACACAGTCTTCGATAAAAAAAATCCCCCGAGGACGTGTTAAATTCTGTAATGTGTGTGAGTCATGGATATGAAGTGAAGTGTTCATATTTGTAATAAATATAGTAATAAATTGTATATGTTTTGTATTGATTTGTAACGTATGTCATTTATATTTATAAATATTTATATATATTTATACACTCACATATTTATATAACGTATATCATTTATGCAGCTGACTGTGCTGTGTTTGTTTTGAAACAGTTCTTGGTGTCATTGTTACAGATGTGTTATGGCAGCCACCACCACTACTGCCACCAGGTCAGGGTAAGTAGGTCTAGGAAAGTACAATCCTAATTTACTATGTTAGTGGCTCCTTTTAGCAGGGTAGTGACAGAAGTGTAGCTTGAGGCTGAGTTATGAACAGAAGACTGTTCTACCAACTAAATGCACTTTTTATTAGATACACATAAGTGTTGTATATGCTGCTGCGACATGTTTCAGCACTATTGTGCCATCTTCAGGGTGCAAATTTATGCCGGTGTTAAAACCACTGCTAGTCATAATCTGCTATATACAGGTTCCACAGTCCATAGTGTGCGATATTGTAAATGCACGGAATGAACAGTTGCAACATAAGACTGTACTGTATCCCACTCCCAGTAACTAGGCTGTCTGTAGTGTAACCATTTCTATCTCACTGTAACACTTTTGTAGTAATCCAACTGTAATACTTTTGTAATAATCCAAATGTAATACTTTTGTAATCATCCAAATGTAATACTTTTGTAATCATCCAAATGTAATACTTGTGCAATAGTCTCACTGTAACACTTTCATGTTTAACTTGCAACACAGTGCGTCAGTCTGATTCTATTCTCGTGTAATGTTCAACTGCCTGTGAGAACTGCTGCATTCGAGTTCTAATTTTTGGGATCAACAAGGTCACTGCCCCTAAAGTTCCAAAGAAAAATCGTTGTAGGTTAAAAGTCTGTTTACCTTGTGGTGAGAGAACAAATTGATCACAGGAGGGTCTGGCTAACTAACTCTGATCCACAAACAATACTGAGGTAGGTATGGGTGTATGTAATAGGTAGGACGTAAGAGTAGACTGGAGAACATTTGTGAAAACTGTACTATTTGGATCTCTTGAAATGTAATTCACATGAAAATATGAAGGTGGAGATGAGCAAGGCATGTGGCACAAATCAGGGAGAAGAGACATGTAGACAGGCTTCTGGTTGGTGAACTTGAAGGACATGGACTGCTTGGAAGACCTAGGCTTAGATGGAAGGATAACATTGAGATAGATCTTAAAGAAGTAGGATGGAATGGAATGGACTGGATTAATCTGGCTTGGTATAGGGACTGTTGGTGGGGTCTTGTGAAAATGGTCATGAACCTTTTGGTTCCATAAAATGTGAGAAATTTCTCGACTAACTGAGGAACTCTTAGCTTCCAAAGAAGGGAACTTGGCTGCATGTGTGCAGTTGTATCGTGTCATCGTATGGAGGACACTTGCAATACTGCCAATGACTGAGTGTCATTGTGTTTGACAACTTCTTTGTTTCACTTCCAGGAGGCCCGCCTCAAGACCCACAAGGTCCCCCCCCCACCAGGCTTTTCCTCTTCAGGGTCCGCCACGACCTAATGGACCCCATGGTTATGGGCCGCCACCTGCGTCTGAGGTAAGTGAATTTTTAACTGGTGTATAAAACACAGTATTGAAGTTAGAAATAGAGTGCAGTCACACATGTTAAATTATGTGTGTACAGAACGTATTCACAAAAGAACTTTATTGACTGAGTAGTAAGTCACCATTTTGACATCAGGCTGCTTGCAGTGTAGTTGTAATGTACTGTTTGAGGATATCTTCCTATCTTGTGCTGCATGTACAAGGCACATCCATAAAGTAAGAACTGATTGCGCACACACTTCCTGTGAAGGTCAGTGCAGTTGCAATACAGTATTGTTGTTTCAAATTCCTTGATTTTCTAAGATTGGAAGGATTTGAAAACTGGAATGCAAGTAATCATATCCAGAAATCAAATCATTCTCAATGGAAACTCTCTGTGTAAGCAGTGTGAGTTACATCAAGTGTCAGTGTGTCTTGACTTACTTGGGAGGAACCCAGTTTGACAGTGGCCCGTGGCACTGGTTATTGTGACCGAGATGCTTGATGGATTTTCTCAGTTTCTCGAGGGAAATGCAGGATAGTACTTTCAAACAGGTCACAGGTGCTTTAGTTTGTTGTACTTCAACACCAAAGTACCCTCTCGTCCCAGTCTACACAAAATATTGTGCAACCAACATAGTATCATGACATAATTTAAGAATCAGTCTAATCAGTATTTTGTCTTGGCAGTGTATTATCTTTCCTACAATAATAAACATCTCTTAACCCTAGTGAGACCAGTAATTCTATCCCTGTTTGGAGCAGTAGTTCCCAGAAAACATAGAAATATTGCAGTATTTACTGATCTGTTTATTTCTGGGACAAGTAGGTGCATCTTTATAGATTGCAGTTTTGGTCATTTTGATACCTGGCTATAGAAAATGATTAGTAGACTGTCAAAACTTCAACTATATATGTGTTATGTTTGCTAGTATATCATGTATTGTATAAGAAGTTAAAAATTAAAAATTCTTATTAGTTCTTATGCTTTTCTTATGCTTATTAGTTGAAAAACTGAAATATAAATCTGAAATTGCAGTCTTACTGGGATATAGCTTTTGCACACTTTGAGGTCCCCAACGAGAGGGAAGCCGAACGCTCACACATGTCCACATTTACGAGGGGCCAAACGGACTCTCGGTAGAAGATAAGAGAAATTTAAGAGAATATTTTAATTACGCTGCTTTTGAGGCCCCCAACGAGGGAAGCCGAACGCTCATACATGATAAGAGATAAGATCGATCGCAGCTATTCAAATATAAATCTACCGGTGACAGCTTGTTGTAGGACGGACACAGACAGTGCCTGCTCGGACACTACCGGTAGAACGTCCTTCATATAGACACATGTATATGTTTTTGTACGATATTCATAAAGGGAACACTTGATGGCATAAATCATTTCAGATCCCATAATAATGGGCAGGGATGGTCGCCATAACACAGGTAAGAAAAGTGTTACGACTTGCCACATTGCTATATTTCAGTACGGACTTTCTCGAACCAACCGCCGGAATTCATTTACTGCGTATATGCAGATGGCACTGGAGGTAAGAGAAATTTACAAAGATAACGGTTTATTAAAATTTATCCAGATGTCGGATTCTAATGAAATTAAGATCAATCGACGCACAAAAGAGCGGGATATTTAAACATGCTGAAAACTTAAAATCGAATTTTTGAGCCCCCTTCACACCTGTCTCCCTTTAAAGTGATTGCTCGATTGGTTATTTGATTTTACGTGTCCTCTCTCATAGATGGAACGAGCAAATCTGCAGCCGGCGACACACACAGCCGCGGCCGGCGACACCAGAGCCGCGGACGGCGACACCAGAACCGCGGCCTGCGACACCACAATTCCATGGTAATGAGAGTGTAATTCTGTAGTGTTTTCTTTTGTGTAACGACACAAAACTTATTTTTCTTAATTTTATATTGCAGTGTTAATGATACATTTTGAATTTTAGTTATGGTAAAAGTTGGGTTGGTGACTTACACGTGCTAACAGCAGGAAGCCACGGTAAGCGTGTACCCAGGAAAGACAAGTGTAGCTGTAGGCTTTAAGCTGTACTTTACACTTCTTGTTAAGAATGCTACCAATTATTTCCATTGTTAGAGGGAACTGTACTTCATACTGGAATTGACGTTTCTTATTTGTGGGAACTGCTGCATTCGATTTGCATGTGTGCAGTTGTATCGTGTCATTGTATGGAGGACACTTGCAATACTGCCGGTGACTGAGTGTCATTGTGTTTGACAACTTCTTTGTTTCACTTCCAGGAGGACCGCCTCAAGGCACAACTGCCCAAGATCAGGTTGGGCCAATTACTACCCAAGTAAGTGAATTGTTTAACTGGTGTGCACTTGAGTGCAGTCATACCTGTTAAATTGTGCGTGTACAGAACGTATTGACAAAAGAACTTTACTTACTGAGTAGTAAGTCACCATTTTGACAACCGGCTGCTTACTAAGTACCTAAAGTAACTAAATAACACCAAGAATGTCGCTCACGTAATAAAGACGTATTGCACTTACAATTTACAGCAGTCACACGTGTGACACAGAACAATTACGACACGCAAGACCATCTGCTGTCGTTATGTGCTTTGTGACGTATGTCCGTGCATCCACAAACTGAACATCCGACAACAGCTGTTAAAAAAGGTCACTGCCACACCGAGCGTTTCGACACAGGGGGCGGACAGCGAGTGTTTGTTAAATGATGATAATCAAGCATTTTGCTTGACAACTTCAATGATTTAACAAATTCCCTATACCAGACGAAGAAGACACTGTTACCACAGGCAGCGGCGTGACTGGAGCCGTGGCCAACGGGGCCAGAGCGAGGACTGCAGGCAGTGAGGCTTGGCTTCTGACCTTTTGGTACATTAACTTCTGTGCATGAATAATGTTAAATTTGTTCATACAATTGTTGCAATAATTACTGCTCTTAATCACATTTACAGTTAACAACATTACGTACACACCGCCCAACTGATCCACTACTTGCTTACAGATATCTTACATACATATATATATATTAATGGCCATATACGGCGACTTTAACTACCAGAACACGCACAAAAGTACATTTTTCCTTACGGGAATAATAAGTGGTTATATGTCTTCATAATTTTATAATTTCATAATTTTAGTTTCTAAATGTAAATCGGAGGCCTCCTACTCAACGTATACTTTTGTTTTGTTTTGTAAGTGTCTACCTGATGATGGCAGCGTACGGGCCGAAACATGTAGGATAATAATAAAAAGTAGAATGGAAATAGTGTTGTGTTTATTCTGCAAACATTAAAATTGGGATCGACAATAAAGCGATTTCGAAATCCTGCATGAAGCGACGTCGATGTGGCGCTGCATCAAGTCATTTAAGCAACACAAAGTGACACTGTACCGGGCAGCGGTCTTTTGTCTGATGACTTGTGTTGCTCCTATATAATACATCGGCCCTATTAAATGTGACGTTTGTCTAAATTCCAGATGTCAGAAAACGGCAACGTGCCCACACCGCAGGAGAACCCGCAGCTGCTGCAGCAGACGATCCGGCTGCTGCGGCAACTCCTGCAGCAACAGAGACAGACACCTGGAGGTGAGGCCCAGCAGCGTCGTAATGAAATCTTCCTCTCCTTAACACTGATCAGATACATAATAGGCACAGAAATTACATCTGTTATGTTAGTGACAGTGCAGAGAGCCATGTTACACTACCACATGCAAAGTGTTAGTGCTAGACGAATGACTGTGGATAGATGATTATATCAAAATGTAACTAGTAACTGAGCTACATACGTGCATTCAATAAGTACCGCAATTTTACTGTGTGCTTCTGCATCTACCAATGCACAGCTACATAGCGGAAGGTAACTTGCAGTATTTTTGGTGGGCAGCTGGGGGATGCAATGTTATATGCGTAAAAATGTGTCCACATTGAGTGCAGGCAGTCTCACGCCATTTCTGATTTGTGAGTGAAAAAAGTGATGCAAGATTGCATTTGCAAGTGCTTGCTTGAGGTTTGCATGTTCTAAGTTATTCTGTATTTCAGGGCGTCGCCGGGAAATGGAGATAGCTGCCCTCCACATCGTGTACCCCAACTTGGCTTTTGGTAAGAGAAATTTATCGTGTGATAACTGCTTACAATACATTATAAAATAATTGATACAAGATTCTGTAAAGTTATTTTCATGACACTATATGCTGTCATGATTTGCTATTGATTTCGTAAAGGATATGCTTGACGGTTTAATTAATTTAAAATTTTTCAATTTACAGAATCATACAGGCGTAAAACTTTGGTGGGAAAATTAATTGCCTCATGAAATACGCACACGAGTGGAATTCAAATTTGGGGACTCAGTTATTTCCTGCCCACTCTTACAAGAAGCACACGTCCTCGCCAAATGTAAAGAAATAGAACTTAGATGTCTCTTCATGAATTATGTGAGCTGTACAAATTGTTCATGCGTTTTAACTTGAGGCCTTAATTATATGTTATTCTGTATTTCAGATGGAAGACGTGTGGCGTACGTCGTGTTTGATGATGGAACTTGTGGTAAGAGAAATGTATCTTATGATGCCTACTTACTATACATTGCAAAATGAAAGATACAAGATTGTGTAATGTGTATGAGTCATGGATATGAAGTGAAGTGTTCATATTTGTAATAAATATAATAATAAATTGTATATGTTTTGTATCGATTTGTAACGTATGTCATTTATATATTTATAAATATTTATATATATTTATACATTTATATAACGTATATCATTTATGCAGATGGATCATACGGTAAGAGAAATGTATCTTACGATGCCGGAGGCTAGGCCGGACGACATGCAGGTGTTGCTGCAACACCTGCAAAACCTGACCCAAGATGTGCAACAAATGCAGCGGCAGATGGACCAACTGCTACAACAACCAACTCGTCTTTGGCGACAAGAATCGTGGAACTCTAAGTGCAGGAAGTATAATCAGGACATGTTTTTAGCAATTTCAGCTGACCAAATAAAACAACACATTACCCGAACTACAACAGGATACAGCTCTGTCCGTTCAACAATAGGAAGGTCTCTTAGTCAAGTAAATCCTACTAACATATATGCTGTATGGCAAAACACAGTCTTCGATAAAAAAAATCCCCCGAGGCCGTGTTAAATTTAAATTAGGGGATCTGGTGCGTATAACAAAAGAAAGCTAAAGTTTACCAAGAGGTACAAACGTACTGAACATAAATATTTCGTGTCGCCAACGTTACTAAGTAATTACGTAATTGTATTTGTAATGTATGTAAGAGCTATGATAAAGGAAATGCCTGAAGACATTGTTGCAGATGTGACGTGCCTACTTCATAGCTTCACAGAAGCATCTGCACGTAAGTACACGTGAATTTACACACGTAAGACAAGTGTTATCATATATGTAACATAGATGGATTTAGGTTACTTTGCTTTGCCTTTGTCAGTGTATATTTGTTATATCGATATTTGTCTGAGTGACAAAATGTCTTAAGAGTCATGAGTATTAAGTGTAAGTAATTGTATTCGTAATGTATGTAAGAGCGAGTGTGTATATGCATTTATAACATCTCAGAAGAGCGCACATTTCACACAGAGGATTATTCCCAATTTGAGAGTAATAACGACAGTGTATGTTGCAAGATTGGATATTTTAATTACTATGTTTTTCAGCCCCCAACGGGAGGGAAGCCACACTATAATGTACACACACATTTATGAGCCGAATGGCACCTTAACAGGAGATAAAAGAAATTTAAGGGAATATTTTAATCACTCTCTTTTTCAGACCTACAACGAGAGGTGCAGCACCCTGATGTAACTCCACATTTATGAGGGGCAGGGCGGCACCTTGACAGAAGGTAAGAGAGAGAGGCAGAGGAGCTGGGAGAGGGAAAGGGATAGGAGGGGAGATAGGCGAGGGTCCTCTCACCACAGTCATCAATAATTAATGTTTTCTTGGCCCAGAGTTTAGTTTGGAAACACAATATTTTCTTGGAAATGAGAATTATTTATTACTCTAAGAGGTATTTTAGAGCAACTAGTAGGCCTACAGGAAGACCAATATATAATAACCGCTGATCTCACCATAAATATCCAAGACAAAGGTCACGAACAATTATTAGATGTTGCTAATGCTTATAATCTGACTGTAACAATAAATACACCTACTCGAGTAATTCTACAAATTTAGAAATTCAAAATCAAGGCAATGACCCTACCTTCTGCAACAGCAGGAGGTTAGAGGTGACTGATATTACCCTGGGGTCTCTAGGACTCTCGGAGAGTATCAAAAGCTGGGAGGTCTCTTCTGAGCCCTCCTTGTCAGATCATAGATATATTCCGTTCAAATTAGAAGGCTCAGTACCGGAACGCCTGTTCAGAGATCCAGGCGGTACCAAGTGGGACTCCTTTCGAGAGGATTTGAGGGGCAGGCTGGAGCAGGGCCCAAAAATGAACATGAAAGACGAGGCCGGATTGGGGCTGCCAATTTATTGTGTCAACCATGCCCTAATCTCGACTTATGAAAACAACTGTCCTCTCGAGTTGCGAGAACAAGTAAACGCTATCTACAGTGGACATCTAATTTAGACTGCCTTACAAGAAAGGTAAGGCAACTCTTTAACAAGTCGTACAGAAGGAACTCCTCAGAGCTGGGAACTCCATAAGGAGGCTCAGCGGAGATATAGAAAGGTGAGGAAGGCCTCTAAAGAGTCTGGACTTGGTAGGTTCACCGACCTGTGTATAACCTGATATGTAACATCGAAATAACTGCTATATAGCACTTATCATCACTTTAACGTATAACTTGATTGCAAACATTCATACAAACAGATTCATATATTAGTCAGTTTTTACCATTTTAACCAGTGTATAAATTGTACCACTGATGTAAAAGATCAGTGCAATTTAAAATACAGAAGTCCTGAAGATGAACCAAGATAAGGTTCGAAACATGTAGCACTGTGTTACACAATTAATAGTCAATAAAAGTGCACATTCGTCGGACAATAAACACACAAAAGCAGATGTACGTAATGAATAGCATTAAGTTTGTACGTTTGACCGTGTATCTTATGATGTGTAAATTGTAATAATCTTGTGATAGGTGAATTTTATATGTTCAATTGTACGTCATACTATATATCTTCCTTTGTATTTTTGGGCAACTGTCACATTTTGTATTGTAAAATTTTGTTTAATTTTATGCTATCACAATCAGCTTGTAATCAGAACCTATATCATTTTCTTTTCCTTTCTTCTCTTTACACCTAAATCCCATGTCTGTAATTTCAATGCACCATTTTCTTGAAGGTTGCAATTGCAAGTGTATGCTTGATGCTTGACTTACTTATTTCATTCCATGTTGCAGGGTAAATTGAATTGATCCTGATTAGCCAGCCGGGAGGCGAAGGTAAGTGAAGTCATCTTGTGATAATTAGGCAGGGTAAGAATATTTTAGTGTTATTTTTCAACCACAATGTGTGTTTGTAGAAGTTTGAACTTAGCACTGTCCAAAACTCTGATTTATATATATATTGCATGCAGTTTTCTTCCACATACAAGTATTATTGGTACATTGTATGTAGTACTGTATATTGATTGACTGTTGTGAAAAGCTGTGTATATATATATATATATATATATATAATTTACCAACGCACAATACGCTGCTTATGTCTTTGTAATATTGTGGCTCCCTAATGGTTATACTGCGCGCGGTCAGTCACACGCCCGCTCAGCCGTCATAACGCACCACGCAGCTCACGCAGTACTAGCAGTGCGCAAACGAAAGCTGCTGTGAGGTGTTACGAGTGTCAAGGTGTTGGCCACTTTGCCACAGAGTGCCTACGTGGTTAAAGAGGAGAGGAACCGCGTGACCGTTCGACACGTTCACGTTCCCCGGATGATAAGCCACACACGAAAAAAAAAGGGGTGAAAAAGCAGAATCCCCCTCCCCCAGTTTCTGTGAGCCTGACCACATCCACATACAGGCAACACTCTCTGCCTGCTGACTTGCTCGAGTGCTGCCGAGGGCAACTAACCTTCCGACGTGACGTCAGAGGACGGGCACAACGAGTACAGCGACAAACAGCTGTGCTACGTCATGCATGTAGAAGTTTGAACTTAGCACTGTCCAAAACTCTGATTTATATATATATTGCATGCAGTTTTCTTCCACATACAAGTTTTATTGGTAACTTGTATGTAGTACGGTATATTGATTGACTGTTGTAAAAAGCTCTGTATATATATATATATATATACATATATATATTAGCCTATTGAACGTGATTATGCTGTGTAACGCTAGTTGCCCCTGATGATGGCCAGTTAGCTGGCCGAAACATATGTAGGGCTTGGTTTTTAAAACTATTAATGTGTTAATAGTAAGTGCATGTGTTGGTATAGTGCTTACTGTGTTAATAAACATTCACGGTGAAAATATTAAGTTGCTAACAATGTTTTGTGAGAAGATTTAACTGTGGAATTGTAAAGATGTGAATATTTATAGCTATGGACGAATGTCAGAATAGTTTGCGACTGTAGATATGTGGATAGATTTAATTTATTCATGCATCCAGGACGACAGATAACTGCACAGGACGACAGATAACTGCACAGGACGACAGATAACTGCACAGGACGACAGATAACTGCACAGGACGACAGATAACTGCACAGGACGACAGATAACTGCACAGGACGACAGATAACTGCACAGGACGCATTTTCACAAAATTACAAAACTTTGTGTTGTAACGTGGAAGTATATACATTTGAAGTATTGCGTAAATTATGATTCGAAGGTATCAAATTGGAAATACTGTATCAATGGTTTATTTTGTCCGTAACTCTGATATGTTACAAATACACTCTGTGTTTGGTGTGCTACCAACCAAAGGATCAGGCGGAATCCGAAATGCACATTAAGTGTAGTCAGTAGCGCTAGGGTCGCTAGTGTGGTCTGCCTAAGGGGCTATTTTAGCGTTGAGTGGGACGGCAGAATGTGATTTATGACTTCGTTATTGGAATCATGATGAATGGGGACGTTGTGTGTTGTGTACAAGTGCCTTGAAATGTATTTCAGGTTTGTGTAGTTGTAACCAGAGGGAACAGGTAGCATCGTTAATGCATGGAGTAGTCTGAGTAGGCTACAGCTTATATACTGTGGTCACGGGGCTATCTGTCGAAGCCATGCCGCAAATTCAGTAAATGGGTGTCTGTGATATATGGTTTTGCTACTGCAACTATAGAAATTGATGTAGTGTAGTGTGTGTGTGTGAAATAATAATAATACGTGTGGCAAGAACCACGTATACCGATGTTGCAGGTACAAAGAAGTGACGTATGTAATGGTAACTTGTAAATACCAGCACGTGTCTAATGACGATACTCTCCGTGCTCCGGCTGCAACAAGGAAAATGATACGCAGCATATGACTTCTGAATAAAAACATTTGGTTTAAAGTAATAGTTTCAGGCATGGCTGCGTATACGATTATGTCTGGTGAGACTTGGTTGTGTGTCTATAGGTTATTTCAGGTTTCAGAGTGTGTTTTTAATATTTTAGTACGAACGCTTAGTACATGCTTCGTATCATTGTCCTTATGTAAATGCATGCACCAATGGATACGGTCTGTCCGAAGTCAGTTGCTGTGTATATGACGCTCTAGGACTTTGTTGTATTCGGAACCATTAGTATCTAATATGCAAATGTGTGTATATTTCGGAGATGTGTGTTTTATGTTGTATTGCAGCCAAGATCGGCAACAAGTCACAGCAACTTGACAATTGCTTAGAGCTAAACGAAATTCTAAAGAATTCGTATATTAACAAAGGACCACCTCATTTTCACGTGAGCTAGCTGTTCAAAGCCAGACAAGGGAAGAATTAAATGGTGACAGAATGGATCCAAATAAATTCCCTATTACAGGTAGAGACGGCGACGGCGCAGAAGCCCGTCCCACTCCAGTGGCGTTTCAAGGATGTAATAAGTAGCAACTGTATGCTATGAGCAATATATAGTAAATCATTTTCTTCATAATAATATTAAGATCGCTTTCTATAATAGACTCATGGCGGCATCAAAACTAAAATGAGAGGAAAACGTGAAAATCCCATTTAAATGTCAACTAATAAGCCAACAGGATCACCTCAAGGCTGATGGCATCTTGGGACGACATTTTGTACGCAACATGTGGGCACAAATCTGTTACAAGACGCGGATACTAACTATGCTACGGTCACGATAAAGAAGGGCTTGATACGCAGTCAGATGCGTGACAGAGCGACAGACTGAGGCGTAACGTTCGTATAATGCTACTGCCAAAGACATCGCAGACAGTACAACACAGACTTTGAAGAGCTGATACAAACAGTTAGCGCCAGCGGTGTACACGGCAGGATGCTTGACGTGCATGTAGTAACTAGCACTTTGAACATCACAGATGAACAGCTGATACAAACAGTTAGCGCCAGCGGTGTACACGGCAGGATGCTTGACGTGCATGTAGTAACTAGCACTTTGAACATCACAGATGAACAGCTGATACAAACAGTTAGCGCCAGCGGTGTACACGGCAGGATGCTTGACGTGCATGTAGTAACTAGCACTGTGAACATCACAGATGAACAGCTGATACAAACAGTTAGCGCCAGCGGTGTACACGGCAGGATGCTTGACGTGCATGTAGTAACTAGCACTGTGAACATCACAGATGAACAGCTGATACAAACAGTTAGCGCCAGCGGTGTACACGGCAGGATGCTTGACGTGCATGTAGTAACTAGCACTGTGAACATCACAGATGAACAGCTGATACAAACAGTTAGCGCCAGCGGTGTACACGGCAGGATGCTTGACGTGCATGTAGTAACTAGCACTTTGAACATCACAGATGAAGAGCTCGAAATAGCCGAGCCAATCATTGGGGTAAATGAGATCATAGTGGGGGGGGGGGGCAGCACTGTCGTCCGCGAACATGGTAGAAACAACAAAAACTAGAGGTGAAAAGGCATGGGGAGAGTTAAGGACGGAACGTCTTAATCCGGAGAAAAGAAAACACCTCCACTAAATATGTTTCTACTGCCACGAGATCGGTTAAGTTGCACGGATGCTGTGACGTATTCAATTAATCTTAAACCAGGGACTACGCCCACAAACACGAGGCTCTGTACCTTACCAGAAGCTCAGACACAGTAGATTGACCGACACAGCACAAAGTCACTTCTAGAAAGTATATCATAGAGAAAAGCGATTCGCCATGCAGCAGTCCCACACTTGTGGTGCCACAGAAAACCGCGGTAGACGGCGAGCACAATTGGCGACTAGTGGTGGACTTCAGGCGATCAAACCAACAGACTGCAGCAGGTGCCTACACGTTACCTGACATAACAGATCCTTGACTAGCTAGGACAGTACAAATATTTACTGTGTCTTGACATGGTAATGGCCTATCGCCTAATTCAATTAGAGGATGGAGACACGGACAGGCAGCCTTTACCACGAAGCAGGGTCATTGGCAATATAGGAGACTACATTTTGAGTTAAAGACGGCGCAAGCCGCATTCAAAATATGATTAAATCCGTGTTCAGCGGCTTGACCGGGACACGCTGTTTTGTTTACCTCGACAAGTCATATACGCAAAATAATTGGCTGAGCGCGACGTGAAATTGTGAAGTCCTAGGGCAAAGAGCGAGACATAAAACGTGATACTTGGCTGTGTGACAAAATGTCTTAAGAGTCATGAGTACGAAGTGTAAGTAATTGTATTTGTAGTGTATGTAAGAGCGTGTGTACATGCAGTGATACAGGAAATGCTTGATGACATTGCTGCAGATGTGACGTGCCTACTTCATAGCTTCCCTGAAGCATCTGCACGTAAGTAAATGTGAATTTACACACGTAAGACAAGTGTTATCATATATGTAACATAGATGGATTTAGGTTACTTTGCTTTGCCACTGTCAGTGTATATTTGTTATGTCGATATTTGTCTGAGTGACAAAATGCCTTAAGTCATGAGTATTAAGTGTAAGTAATTGTATTCGTAATGTATGTAACAGCGACTATGTATATGCATTGATAACATCTCAGAAGAGCGCACATTTCACACAGAGGATTATTCCCAATTGAGACTAATTACGACAGTGTATGTTGCAACATTGGATATTTTAATTACTCTGTTTTTCAGGCCCCCCAACGAGAGGGCAGTCGAACGCTAATTACTGTCCACATTCATGAAGAGCCCGACGGCACTTTAACAGCACATTAACCCCAGCAGCACACGGTCCGCCTGGCCGATGTGATACGTAAGTACAAAGAAAAGAGAAAAACGTGTTCCGGGTCGAGACGGAACACGGGAAACGATACAGACGTGCAAACATTGGCCACATTACAGTAGCTGATGCTGTTCCGTTTTTCAACCCCCAACGGGAGGGAAGACAGACAATAATGTAAACACACATTTACGAGGGGCAGGACGGCACCTTGACAGGAGGTAAGAGGAGTTTAACAGAATATTTTAATTACCCTCTTTCTCAGTTGAGATGATTTTCTAGATAAGTGATTAAGCAGTGCGTTTGCAAGTGTTAACTTGAGACTTGAATTATGTTACTTTATAGTTCAGACAGTGGCAATGATAATATACGCCGATGGCTCATAGGTAAACTAATGGGTTTCTGGACTATGAATGGGTATGAACTGTAAGCGATTTAATTTGTAATGGATGTTACAAGTAGATCTGTATATGCACTGTACCGATATTTCTAACGACAAGTTTTATCATTGTTACAGTCACATGGCAGCTGATAAACCCAGCAGGGAGCCAGGGTAAGTGTATCTTTAGGCTTTAAGCTGTACGTTGTGATTTCTTGAAGAGTGCATTTGCGAGTGTTTGCTTGAGGCTTGAAGGGTTTATTTTGTTCTGTGTTCCAGTGCTCCGACCAGTGGAACCTTGGGTGCTGTTGTGGGTGAGACAGGGGCCCAATGGAATAACAACTGGTAAGAGATATTCATCTTCTGATAGCAAAAGTAAGTATGGCTCATACGGTAAGAGAAATGTATCTTATGATGCCTACTTATTGATATGCATAAAGGATATTCTAGATGGCATAACTCATTTAAGATCTTTCTAATTACAGACACGTTCAATACGGACCAAGAGGAGAGGGGTGATGCTGGTCCGGACAGAGGTAAGACATGTGTCAGACCTCCCGTATTACTTTATCTTCCTGGCACTGTTTGGCTACAGGCGGCCAGACTTTGGACTGAGTGATCTACTGTAAAGACAGAACATATTGCGCGATCTACCGTAGTGCTAATATTAGGTCAGCTAGGCAAAGAAATGTAAAATGCGACACTATTTATGAAGGATTGTGTTGAGAACATTTGTATGCTTTTAAATATCATTTTATGCATCATGTCGCGACTTGTAACATCGGCTATTTCTCTGTTCAACAAACATACATATAAATGTACCGACACGATCACCTCAATTTTTTCATAGTGCTGTATAAGAAGTATGAGCGTGTTTTATAAGTCACTAAATTTTCCACTTCAGCTGCACTTATGCCGTAAACTGATTGCTTTAATATCTACATGATTTTATATTCTCTCTTGCAGAAGCTGGCCCAATGCACAATAGAAGGTAATTCAAAAAATTATCAACTGCAATAAACACAGGAACATCATTAGACAAGTTTGTGATGTCTTACGTTAACGTCTTCAGTTCTATTTCAGTAACAGAACTCGAACATCTCAAAATAGAAGGTTACCGAAATAACTATTTTTTGGTGGCTACTGCCACAGATGATGAGGGGCGATTTTTCCAGGCAGGTAAGTGGATGTAATTTTGTAATAGGCACGTAGAAGTAACAATATTGTACGTGTTCAAATTTTGTACCGTAAAGTGTATTTGAGAACTAATGGGTTTCTGGACTATGAATGGGTGTGAACTGTAAGCGATTTAAGAGGAATTGAAACAGCCGGCACTCATAGATAGGCCAGAGGAAGAAGATAACCAACAGGCCCACGATGACCAACCGGCGCTCATAGACAGGCCAGGGGAAGAAGATAACCAACAGGCCCACGATGACCAACCGGCGCTCATAGACAGGCCAGGGGAAGAAGATAACCAACAGGCCCACGATGACCAACCGGCGCTCATAGACAGGCCAGGGGAAGAAGATAACCAACAGGCCCACGATGACCAACCGGCGCTGATAGACAGGCCAGGGGAAGAAGATAACCAACAGGCCCACGATGACCAACCGGCGCTGATAGACAGGCCAGGGGAAGAAGATAACCAACAGGCTCACGATGACCAACCGGCGCTGATAGACAGGCCAGGGGAAGAAGATAACCAACAGGCCCAATAACCAACAGGCCCAAGACGACCAACCGGCGCTCATAGACAGTCCAGGGGAAGAAGATAACCAACAGGCCCACGATGACCAACCGGCGCTCATAGACAGGCCAGGGGAAGGAGATAACCAACAGGCCCACGATGACCAACCGGCGCTCATAGACAGGCCAGGGGAAGAAGATAACCAACAGGCCCACGATGACCAACCGGCACTCAGAGACAGGCCAGGGGAAGGAGATAACCAACAGGCCCACGATGACCAACCGGCGGTCAGAGACAGGCCAGGGGAAGGAGATAACCAACAGGCCCACGATGACCAACCGGCGCTCAGAGACAGGCCAGGGGAAGGAGATAACCAACAGGCCCACGATGACCAACCGGCGCTCATAGACAGGCCAGGGGAAGAAGATAACCAACACGCCCACGATGACCAACCGGCGCTCATAGACAGGCCAGGGGAAGAAGATAACCAACAGGCCCACGATGACGAACCGGCGCAAGATGACCAACCGGCGAATGGCCCGATCAGAGTAAGAACCTGACAGACCGGCAACCTTCGTGACACGACGCAGTCAGCCAGCAACGACACACAGTGGTTACAGGTACCTGCAAGAGGGACATATAGGGCGCTACAGGACAAACTGCAGCGTTTAAACTACAGGACGCGTAAGCAACCGCATACCTGAAGCTTTCAAGGAAGAATTAAACAGAACCGCAGTGCGCTAACTTCTGGTATCCAAAAGATGCACGCAGCTGATCCATCTAACACGGACAGTCGCCCTCGTGCGACCGATCGGTAAGACAAACTTAAAAACTGGCACCATCCGGCATCACCACTTGACGGGAAGCGTCCTGCAGACCGAGGGTCGAGTCGCTTCAATCAAGCGGTCTACAGTGCTACCGACACTGCAGGCTCCGCCAATCACGTAACACTGCTACAGAACAGACAACAGCAGCAGCACGTCTCGTTACCAACCGCGTATCACAATCACGACTAACAGCACGTAACAACCTATCGAACAACAGGAGGCAGCGTCCATGCAGCCGCAGCCCAACGCAACGACCACACGCTGTTTTACGCTGCTTTTGAAGCCCCCAAAGAGAGGGAAGTCGAACGATCATACATGATAAGAGATAAGATCGATCTCAGCTATTCTAATATAAATCTACAGGTGACAGCTTGTCGTGTGGGCTTTTGTCGTGTGCGCATCTATCCGGTCACCGTCCATTTTGTAATCCTCAAGTCTACTCATTATGACGGAGCGTGAAGGGCTAATTGAATTGATCCTGATTAGCCAGCCGGGAGGCGAAGTGGTTTGGCGAGTGTCACTGGCTCCAGGGACTGAAGTTCCCAGGCATCTAGAGGGCTTGTTGTTTCGTGTGGTGCCGCTAAGGCTGCCCCGCCAAATACCTGAGGTTGTATGTGAGCCGCCGCCTCCTCACGTCAACCTGGCGTTTGAACAAGGAGGTGTCCCACCCCACCAGGCTCCTCCTCATCAGGGTTTGCCACCAGCTCCTGCTCCTCAGGATGGTGCACCACAAGAATTTGAAGAGGAAACTACCTCATCAAGTTCTTTATGTGATGCAGCAGCAGGGCTGTCTGCGCCAAAGAAAAGCTGGAGCACTGTGCGCTCGCTCCAAATGCTGCGAATGCAGTTCAACTGGACAACCTAGACGGGCAAGGTTAGCGGAGCCAGCTGCCACTGCTGCAGTGATGCCCTCCACATCAAGTTCAATGCAGCAGGAGGCTGAGGACGACTCATCTGTGCCACTGATAAACTTGTAAATGCATTCACACAGGAACATCATTAGCCTCAGAAAATACAGGATATTGGTTTGTGATGTCTTGCGTTAACGTCTTCAGTTCTCTTTCAGTAACAGAACTCGAACATCTCAAAATATAAGGAAAGTTTTTAACAGAAACATGGATGGGCTTATTTATTTGATTTTACGTCTTCTGTTTCACAGATGGAAGAAGAAAATGTAAGGCCGCAGCCGGAGGCTCGACCCGACAACAATATGCAGGTTTTGCTGCAACACATACAGCAAGACTTGCATAACACGAGGCTCTGTACCTTACCAGAAGCTCAGACACAGTAGATTGACCGACACGGCACAAAGTCACTTCAAGAAAGTATATCATAGAGAAATGCGATTCGCCATGCAGTAGTCCCACACTTGTGGTGCCACAGAAAACCGCGGTAGACGGCGAGCACAATTGGCGACTAGTGGTGGACTTCAGGCGATCAAACCAACAGACTGCAGCAGGTGCCTACACGTTACCTGACATAACAGATCCTTGACTAGCTAGGACAGTACAAATATTTACTGTGTCTTGACATGGTAATGGCCTATCGCCTAATTCAATTAGAGGATGGAGACACGGACAGGCAGCCTTTAGCACGAAGCAGGGTCATTGGCAATATAGGAGACTACATTTTGAGTTAAAGACGGCGCAAGCCGCATTCAAAATATGATTAAATCCGTATTCAGTATTCACACCATTCCTTCTTTCTGTATAGAAGACGACAGTCTCAAATTCAATGGAACAGCAAGGTATGGTTGATGGCCAATTGTTACCGGTTTCGTTTGCTTACCGTGTCTGCATTGGAAATATCAACTTAATTGTTCTGTTGTAATATTTTAAATTATTTGTAAATCATAATGAGGCGTACGTTGGGACGGGCATAGAAGTTCGTCGAATGTAGATAAGAGAGATAATGTAAGAGTCAAAGCTTATTTTAATATCAACGGCATATTATTAGTTGGAGATCAATTTGGATTTAGGAAAAACCTGTCAACCGAAAAAGCAACCAACGAACTAAGAGTAAAGTGGTAATGTAACTCAATGTTTAAGGGACAATATTAACGTTGGGTGTGTAAATTGTGTTTTAATGAAAGAACAACTGTGTAATGCTTTGATGGACCTGAAATTACTTAATTCATTTTATATTCCAGGTTACCGAAGTAACCATTTTTTGGTGGCCACTGCCACCGATGATGAGGGACGGTTTTTCCAGGCAGGTATGTGGATGTAATTTTGTAATAGGTACGTACAGGTAAGAATATTGTACGTGTTCACATTTTCTACCATAATGTGTGTTTGAGAACTAATGGGTTTCTGGACTATGAATGGGTGTGAACTGTAAGCGATTTAAGAGGAATTGAAACAGCCGGCGTTCATAGACAGCCCAGGGGAAGAAGATAACCAACAGGCCCACGATGACCAACCAGCGTTCATAGACAGCCCAGGGGAAGAAGATAACCAACAGGCCCACGATGACCAACCGGCGCTCACAGACAGGCCAGGGGAAGAAGATAACCAACAGGCCCACGACACCTGCAGCAAGACCTGCATGTATTGAGGGAGGAGGTAGCAGAAATGCGGCGGCAGATGGAGCAAGTGCTACAACAACCAACTCGTCTTTGGCGACAAGAATCTTGGAACTCTAAGTGCAGGAAGTATAATCAGGACATGTTTTTAGCAATTTCAGCTGACCAAATAAAACAACACATTACCCGAACTACAACAGGATACAGCTCTGTCCGTTCAACAATAGGAAGGTCTCTTACTCAAGTAAATCCTACTAACATATATGCTGTATGGCAAAACAGTCTTCGATAAAAAATCCCCCGAGGACGTGTTAAATTCTGTAATGTGTGTGAGTCATGGATATGAAGTGAAGTGTTCATATTTGTAATAAATATAGTAATAAATTGTATATGTTTAGTATTGATTTGTAACGTATGTCATTTATATTTATAAATATTTATATATATTTATACATTTATATATTTATATAACGTATATCATTTATGCAGATGGATCATACGGTAAGAGAAATGTATCTTATGATGCCTACTTATTGATATGCATAAAGGATGTTCTAGATGGCATAACTCATTTAAGATCTTTCTAATTACAGACACGTTCAATACGGACCAAGAGGAGAGGGGTGATTCTTGTCCGGACCGAGGTAAGACATGTGTCAGACCTCCCGTATTACTTTATCTTCCTGGCACTGTTTGGCTACAGGCGGCCAGACTTTGGACTGAGTGATCTACTGTAAAGACAGAACATATTGCGCGATCTACCGTAGTGCTAATATTAGGTCAACTAGGCAAAGAAATGTAGAATGCGACACTATTTATGAAGGATTGTGTTGAGAACATTTGTATGCTGTTAAATATCATTTTATGCATTATGTCGCGACTTGTAACATCGGCTATTTCTCTGTTCAACAAACATACATATAAATGTACCGACATGATCACCTCGATTTTTTCATAGTGCTGTATAAGAAGTATCAGCGTGTTTTATAAGTCACTAAATTTTTCACTTTAGCTGCATTTATGCCGTCAAATGATTGCTTTAATATCTACATGATTTTATATTCTCTCTTGCAGAAGCTGGCCCAATGCACAATAGAAGGTAATTCAAAAAATTATCAACTGCAATAAACACAGGAACATCATTAGACAAGTTTGTGATGTCTTGCGTTAACGTCTTCAGTTCTCTTTCTGTAACAGAACTCGAACATCTCACAATATAAGGAAAGTATTTAAACAGAAACATGGATGGGCTTATTTATTTGATTTTACGTCTTCTGTTTCACAGATGGAAGAAGAAAACGTAAGGCCGCAGCCGGAGGCTCGACCCAACAACAATATGCAGGTTGTGCTGCAACACATACAGCAAGACTTGCACAACACGAGGCTCTGTACCTTACCAGAAGCTCAGACACAGTAGACTGACCGACACAGCACAAAGCACCATTCATTCAGTCTGTAGTTTGTCTTACGACAAGTCAATAGCTTCTTCCTAATGGAACATCAAGGTATGTATTTACCGGTTTCGTTTGGTTACCGTGTCTCCATTGGAAATATCCATTTAATTTTGTCCGCCATCTTGCTTATATTACCAGGGTTATGTTCTAAACTTTAGAACATAACCCTAGTAATATAACTCAATGTTTAAGGGACGATATTAACGTTGATTGCGTAAATTGTGTTTTAATGAAAGAACTGTGTAATGCTTTGATGGACCTGAAATTACTTAATTAATTTTACATTCAAGGCCCATATGAATTCGTGATGGTGTGTGCTGCCACTGATGCCGATGGACGGCCTGTACCGGAAGGTAAGAGGATGTAATTTTGTAATAGGTACGTAGAGGTAAGAATATTGTACGTGTTCACATTTTGTACCGTAAAGTGTGTTTGAGAACTAATGGGTTTCTGGACTATGAATGGGTATGAACTGTAAGCGATTTAATTTGTAATGGATGTTACAAGTAGATCTGTATATGCACTGTACCGATATTTCTAACGACAACTTTTATCATTGTTACAGTCACATGGCAGCTGATAAACCCAGCAGGGAGCCAGGGTAAGTGTATCTTTAGGCTTTAAGCTGTACGTTGTGATTTCTTGAAGAGTGCATTTGCGAGTGTTTGCTTGAGGCTTGAAGGGTTTATTTTGTTCTGTGTTCCAGTGCTCCGACCAGTGGAACCTTGGGTGCTGTTGTGGGTGAGACAGGGGCCCAATGGAATAACAACTGGTAAGAGATATTCATCTTCTGATAGCAAAAGTAAGTATGGCTCATACGGTAAGAGAAATGTATCTTATGATGCCTACTTATTGATATGCATAAAGGATATTCTAGATGGCATAACTCATTTAAGATCTTTCTAATTACAGACACGTTCAATACGGACCAAGAGGAGAGGGGTGATGCTGGTCCGGACAGAGGTAAGACATGTGTCAGACCTCCCGTATTACTTTATCTTCCTGGCACTGTTTGGCTACAGGCGGCCAGACTTTGGACTGAGTGATCTACTGTAAAGACAGAACATATTGCGCGATCTACCGTAGTGCTAATATTAGGTCAGCTAGGCAAAGAAATGTAAAATGCGACACTATTTATGAAGGATTGTGTTGAGAACATTTGTATGCTTTTAAATATCATTTTATGCATCATGTCGCGACTTGTAACATCGGCTATTTCTCTGTTCAACAAACATACATATAAATGTACCGACACGATCACCTCAATTTTTTCACAGTGCTGTATAAGAAGTATGAGCGTGTTTTATAAGTCACTAAATTTTCCACTTCAGCTGCATTTATGCCGTAAACTGATTGCTTTAATATCTACATGATTTTATATTCTCACTTGCAGAAGCTGGCCCAATGCACAATAGAAGGTAATTCAAAAAATTATCAACTGCAATAAACACAGGAACATCATTAGACAAGTTTGTGATGTCTTGCGTTAACGTCTTCAGTTCTATTTCAGTAACAGAACTCGAACATCTCAAAATAGAAGGTTACCGAAATAACTATTTTTTGGTGGCTACTGCCACAGATGATGAGGGGCGATTTTTCCAGGCAGGTAAGTGGATGTAATTTTGTAATAGGCACGTAGAAGTAACAATATTGTACGTGTTCAAATTTTGTACCGTAAAGTGTGTTTGAGAACTAATGGGTTTCTGGACTATGAATGGGTGTGAACTGTAAGCGATTTAAGAGGAATTGAAACAGCCGGCACTCATAGATAGGCCAGAGGAAGAAGATAACCAACAGGCCCAAGACGACCAACCGGCGCTCATAGACAGGCCAGGGGAAGAAGATAACCAACAGGCTCACGATGACCAACCGGCGCTCATAGACAGTCCAGGGGAAGGAGATAACCAACAGGCCCACGATGACCAACCGGCGCTCATAGACAGGCCAGGGGAAGAAGATAACCAACAGGCCCACGATGACCAACCGGCGCTCATAGACAGGCCAGGGGAAGGAGATAACCAACAGGCCCACGATGACCAACCGCGGCTCATAGACAGGCCAGGGGAAGAAGATAACCAACAGGCCCACGATGACCAACCGGCGCTCATAGACAGGCCAGGGGAAGAAGATAACCAACAGGCCCACGATGACCAACCGGCGCTGATAGGCAGGCCAGGGGAAGAAGATAACCAACAGGCCCACGATGACCAACCGGCGCTGATAGACAGGCCAGGGGAAGAAGATAACCAACAGGCTCACGATGACCAACCGGCGCTGATAGACAGGCCAGGGGAAGAAGATAACCAACAGGCCCAATAACCAACAGGCCCAAGACGACCAACCGGCGCTCATAGACAGTACAGGGGAAGAGGATAACCAACAGGCCCACGATGACCAACCGGCGCTCATAGACAGGCCAGGGGAAGGAGATAACCAACAGGCCCACGATGACCAACCGGCGCTCATAGACAGTCCAGGGGAAGAAGATAACCAACAGGCCCACGATGACCAACCGGCGCTCATAGACAGGCCAGGGGAAGAAGATAACCAACAGGCCCACGATGACCAACCGGCGCTCATAGACAGGCCAGGGGAAGAAGATAACCAACAGGCCCAATAACCAACAGGCCCAAGACGACCAACCGGCGCTCATAGACAGTCCAGGGGAAGAGGATAACCAACAGGCCCACGATGACCAACCGGCGCTCATAGACAGGCCAGGGGAAGGAGATAACCAACAGGCCCACGATGACCAACCGGCGCTCATAGACAGTCCAGGGGAAGAAGATAACCAACAGGCCCACGATGACCAACCGGCGCTCATAGACAGGCCAGGGGAAGGAGATAACCAACAGGCCCAAGACGACCAACCGGCGCTCATAGACAGTCCAGGGGAAGGAGATAACCAACAGGCCCACGATGACCAATCGGCGCTCATAGACAGGCCAGGGGAAGAAGATAACCAACAGGCCCACGATGACCAACCGGCGCTCATAGACAGGCCAGGGGAAGGAGATAACCAACAGGCCCACGATGACCAACCGCGGCTCATAGACAGGCCAGGGGAAGAAGATAACCAACAGGCCCACGATGACCAACCGGCGCTCATAGACAGGCCAGGGGAAGAAGATAACCAACAGGCCCACGATGACCAACCGGCGCTGATAGGCAGGCCAGGGGAAGAAGATAACCAACAGGCCCACGATGACCAACCGGCGCTGATAGACAGGCCAGGGGAAGAAGATAACCAACAGGCTCACGATGACCAACCGGCGCTGATAGACAGGCCAGGGGAAGAAGATAACCAACAGGCCCAATAACCAACAGGCCCAAGACGACCAACCGGCGCTCATAGACAGTCCAGGGGAAGAGGATAACCAACAGGCCCACGATGACCAACCGGCGCTCATAGACAGGCCAGGGGAAGGAGATAACCAACAGGCCCACGATGACCAACCGGCGCTCATAGACAGGCCAGGGGAAGGAGATAACCAACAGGCCCACGATGACCAACCGGCGCTCATAGACAGACCAGGGGAAGAAGATAACCAACAGGCCCACGATGACCAACCGGCGCTCATAGACAGGCCAGGGGAAGGAGATAACCAACAGGCCCACGATGACCAACCGGCGCTCATAGACAGGCCAGGGGAAGAAGATAACCAACACGCCCACGATGACCAACCGGCGCTCATAGACAGGTCAGGGGAAGAAGATAACCAACAGGCCCACGATGACGAACCGGCGCAAGATGACCAACCGGCGAATGGCCCGATCAGAGTAACAACCTGACAGACCGGCAACCTTCGTGACACGACGCAGTCAGCCAGCAACGACACACAGTGGTTACAGGTACCTGCAAGAGGGACATATAGGGCGCTACAGGACAAACTGCAGCGTTTAAACTACAGGACGCGTAAGCAACCGCATACCTGAAGCTTTCAAGGAAGAATTAAACAGAACCGCAGTGCGCTAACTTCTGGTATCCAAAAGATGCACGCAGCTGATCCATCTAACACGGACAGTCGCCCTCGTGCGACCGATCGGTAAGACAAACTTAAAAACTGGCACCATCCGGCATCACCACTTGACGGGAAGCGTCCTGCAGACCGAGGGTCGAGTCGCTTCAATCAAGCGGTCTACAGTGCTACCGACACTGCAGGCTCCGCCAATCACGTAACACTGCTACAGAACAGACAACAGCAGCAGCACGCCTCGTTACCAACCGCGTATCACAATCACGACTAACAGCACGTAACAACCTATCGAACAACAGGAGGCAGCGTCCATGCAGCCGCAGCCCAACGCAACGACCACACGCTGTTTTACGCTGCTTTTGAAGCCCCCAAAGAGAGGGAAGTCGAACGATCATACATGATAAGAGATAAGATCGATCTCAGCTATTCTAATATAAATCTACAGGTGACAGCTTGTCGTGTGGGCTTTTGTCGTGTGCGCATCTATCCGGTCACCGTCCATTTTGTAATCCTCAAGTCTACTCATTATGGCGGAGCGTGAAGGGCTAATTGAATTGATCCTGATTAGCCAGCCGGGAGGCGAAGTGGTTTGGCGAGTGTCACTGGCTCCAGGGACTGAAGTTCCCAGGCATCTAGAGGGCTTGTTGTTCCGTGTGGTGCCGCTAAGGCTGCCCCGCCAAATACCTGAGGTTGTATGTGAGCCGCCGCCTCCTCACGTCAACCTGGCGTTTGAACAAGGAGGTGTCCCACCCCACCAGGCTCCTCCTCATCAGGGTTTGCCACCAGCTCCTGCTCCTCAGGATGGTGCACCACAAGAATTTGAAGAGGAAACTACCTCATCAAGTTCTTTATGTGATGCAGCAGCAGGGCTGTCTGCGCCAAAGAAAAGCTGGAGCACTGTGCGCTCGCTCCAAATGCTGCGAATGCAGTTCAACTGGACAACCTAGACGGGCAAGGTTAGCGGAGACAGCTGCCACTGCTGCAGTGATGCCCTCCACATCAAGTTCAATGCAGCAGGAGGCTGAGGACGACTCATCTGTGCCACTGATAAACTTGTAAATGCATTCACACAGGAACATCATTAGCCTCAGAAAATACAGGATATTGGTTTGTGATGTCTTGCGTTAACGTCTTCAGTTCTCTTTCAGTAACAGAACTCGAACATCTCAAAATATAAGGAAAGTTTTTAACAGAAACATGGATGGGCTTATTTATTTGATTTTACGTCTTCTGTTTCACAGATGGAAGAAGAAAATGTAAGGCCGCAGCCGGAGGCTCGACCCGACAACAATATGCAGGTTTTGCTGCAACACATACAGCAAGACTTGCATAACACGAGGCTCTGTACCTTACCAGAAGCTCAGACACAGTAGACTGACCGACACAGCACAAAGTCACTTCAAGAAAGTATATCATAGAGAAAAGCGATTCGCCATGCAGCAGTCCCACAGAAAACCGCGGTAGACGGCGAGCACAATTGGCGACTAGTGGTGGACTTCAGGCGATCAAACCAACAGACTGCAGCAGGTGCCTACACGTTACCTGACATAACAGATCCTTGACTAGCTAGGACAGTACAAATATTTATTGTGTCTTGACATGGTAATGGCCTATCGCCTAATTCAATTAGAGGATGGAGACACGGACAGGCAGCCTTTACCACGAAGCAGGGTCATTGGCAATATAGGAGACTACATTTTGAGTTAAAGACGGCGCAAGCCGCATTCAAAATATGATTAAATCCGTGTTCAGCGGCTTGACCGGGACACGCTGTTTTGTTTACCTCGACGAGTCATATACGCAAAATAATTGGCTGAGCGCGACGTGAAATTGTGAAGTCCTAGGGCAAAGAGCGAGACATAAAACGTGATACTTGGCTGTGTGACAAAATGTCTTAAGAGTCATGAGTACGAAGTGTAAGTAATTGTATTTGTAGTGTATGTAAGAGCGTGTGTACATGCAGTGATACAGGAAATGCTTGATGACATTGCTGCAGATGTGACGTGCCTACTTCATAGCTTCCCTCAAGCATCTACACGTAAGTAAATGTGAATTTACACACGTAAGACAAGTGTTATCATATATGTAACATAGATGGATTTAGACTACATTGCTTTGCCACTGTCAGTGTACATTTGCTATATCGATATTTGTCTGAGTGACAAAATGTCTTAAGTCATGAGTATTAAGTGTAAGTAATTGTATTCGTAATGTATGTAAGAGCGACTATGTATATGCATTTATAACATCTCAGAAGAGCGCACATTTCACACAGAGGATTATTCCCAATTGAGACTAATTACGACAGTGTATGTTGCAAGATTGGATATTTTAATTACTCTGTTTTTCAGGCCCCCCAAAAGACAGGTGCAGCACCCTCATGTACCTGCACATTTACGAAGGGCCAAACGGCCTCTTAGTTGCAGGTAAGAGACATTTAAGAGAATACTTTAATTACTGTTTTTCAGGCCCCCCAACGAGAGGGCAGTCGAACGCTAATTACTGTCCACATTTATGAAGAGCCCGACGGCACTTTTAACAGCACATTAACCCCAGCAGCACACGGTCCGCCTGGCCGATGTGATACGTAAGTACAAAGAAAAGAGAAAAACGTGTTCCGGGTCGAGACGGAACACGGGAAACGCTACAGACGTGCAAACATTGGCCACATTACAGTAGCTGATGCTGTTCTGTTTTTCAACCCCCAACGCGAACCGGTTACCGCAAATCAACTCAGGGCGAGATGATAGACCACGTGATCGGGGAAATAATGTCAACGTCCACTACGTGCGCAGACAAACAGACCGACGCAACTCAAATTGCAGCAACCGACGTCATAACAACTCAGACGACCGGGAATTTTATGGACGCAGGCAGGGGAGAGCGGAAGGCAATAGCTCAGGCCGACTGAACCCTACCGCACAGCAATTCGCCCACAAATTGCATGGCCTTCACACTGACATCCACAAAAATGAAAACTTCTATGGGTAAAATCATAAGTCTACCCTAACTCACTGAGTGACAGTGGAACTTAAGTGTTCAACTGTGTCAATCCTAGCCTACACAAAGGAAAGAACTGTGTCAGCTTTATAATGAATACTGGAGAGTTTCTAAATCCAAATTATACAAACATGACCAATATAGCACAATAGTACGACCCTGATGCAATTGCACTGCAGTCAGTAGCAACAGCAACATAAAACATTAAGGGTGTGTGGTGTGCTGCAACACAACAAAAGGAACGAGACAGTGTTTTGGTGCCCTGATTGTCAGGCTGGACCTTGTGTTGACGGCTGTTTGAAGACATTTCACACCGAGCTAAATTTTTAACATAAGATTTTATTGCATATTTGAAAAGATTAGAGATTCTGGAATTTTTCGGCGCAAGTTTCATCGAAATTCAACGATTATTGACAAAAATATACCATTCTGAATAAATTGCTCCACAATTCGGCTCAAGATTTAAATACTCGGCAGAAAATCATCCCACAGTCCAGTATAAACAGGAATACCTGCACGCTGAGGGGTTAGTACTTGCCGTTGTGCAAATATACGTACATTTTATATCTTGCTTGTAATTGTATTTCTTATAAGCTATAGCAGTTCGGAAGAATTCTAATACATGATTTATTATTACTTTCACAATTAAAACAAAACCACACAGTGTTCCTGTGTACTGAGTCAAATGATATTTCAAAACCTGTAAAACAGCAATATAACCACCATGTTTTGACTCTTTACATATTTGTCTGCTTTTCTGTTACTTAATTGTTTGTGCAGACATTGGTGAGACCTTATTATTAATTAGCCAGTCTCTTATAGTCTACCAGACGAGATTTCAGAAAATGTGTTGCCTCATGTCCTTAAAAAGGAAATTTGTGTGTAATTGCCTGGTTCATTTCTTCTTGCCAGTAGCAAAACTGGTTTTCCAGCACTTACGATAAGCTAACTACCTACGATGAATTCAAGAAAGGGTTTACAGAGTTATTATAGAATCCAAATCGGCAGGCAGGCATTAGAAGTCAAATCTATTTAGATAAACATTCCCCGAATTCAGGCGAATCACATGTAGACCGCTATATCCGATACGCCAATCTTGCTTCATCTCTGGATCCACCATTAGCAGACATGGATCTGTTATCAGCACTAACGTCACATTATGAACCCAAAGTGCAACAGGGGTTGCCTTGCGGAAACTAAGTGCACGCAAGATGTTCTGGGGTACTTAGCTAAGTTTCAAGGTTTAAGTGAACACAGGGACAGTTTCAAGGCACCTAGACGCGAATATACCAGAGGAGACGCGAACCGGAGACCGCAAATCAACTCAGGGCGAGATGATAGACCACGTGATCGGGGAAATAATGTCAACGTCCACTACGTGCGCAGACAAACAGACCGACGCAACTCAAATTGCAGCAACCGACGTCATAACAACTCAGACGACCGGGAATTTTATGGACGCAGGCAGGGGAGAGCGGAAGGCAATAGTTCAGGCCGACTTAACCCTACCGCACAGCAATTCGCCCCACAAACTGTGAGAACAACAATCAACCTAGAAAGAAATGACCGGAACCAGAATAGTGAGGCCCAGTCTTTAAACAACTAACGGACTTGATTGCTGGGCGGACCAAGTCCACTTACATAACCAATCATTCCATCCCTAAGCCCAACCAATCAGACAGCAGAAGTGATGAAAATGGTGACCGAAATTTTAGGAATATTTCGGAACTTGTAGAAGCATTTGAATTTGAGAAATCCTTCGAATTAACTACGGTAAACACCAAAGAAAAATCAGCTGATAATGCAGCAACAGATGAGATCAGTTATACTTTATACATAGCAGAGAACAGGCGCCATGAATGTCCAACATTATTGATCAAAATTGCAGAACAGGAGATTTTTGCTTTAGTTGACACGGGTTGTGAATTGTCTATTATGAATGAACAATTGTACAATAGATTGCGGCACGAAGGACCAAAATGTTTGAGCTACCAACGCAGCATGTAAATCTTCTCAGTGCGTTTACTAAGAAAAGCAACAGGATCAAGAAGCAGGCAATGTTAGATGTACACATAGGTGACTTCAGCGTACAGCAAATCGTGTTGCTTTCACCGCAACTTCTTACTGATGCCATACTGGGGTTAGACTTCCTAGTAGATCATAATGCAGTGATTAATTTTGTAGAGCAGAGTATTACACTCACTATTAATGATGAATGCACTAAATTTGAGTTTACTGGCATCAAAGAAGCGACAAATGAGTTAGGATGTGTAGAAGTCACCAGAAGATCAGTCCCATAGCTGTGGACTTATGTCAAATTTTCCTCGTAAACTGCTACCGCTAACAGCTGACACAGGTCAACACCCTACCGAGCACATTGTGACAGGAAGTGAAGACACATTAGTTAAGGATGGGGAACGAGAGACTAGTGTAACTGAGAAAAGCAACGAGCAGCAAATTGAAGATAGACTAGATTATTAATTCCGCGACGATTAGGTGATCGCGATGAATATGTGGAGTTAGCCTCCAGATACGACGGTTCATGTCGGATGATTCATAGTAATGAGTTGAGTACCCTTGCGAACGACAAGGAAGGTCACATCGTTGACGATCGTAGTGCTACGGAGCACAGAATAAATGATGAGTGTAGGGAGAATATGAATGATGCTGCTAAACACAGGAGCCTATGTTTTACAACGACGTGTTTGAAAACTAATGCTGTCGACACACAACAGAGACTGGACACAAATCAAATGATGACAGATGACAGGATGATAACTGCACAGCAATTACGAGGCAAAGTAAGTGAGAATAATAACTTGTCGACACAACAACAAGAAGATTTGTACAATGCATTAAATAAATATCTACATCTAACAAAGCGACCCGGGAAATGTACCAAGTTTGAGTACGAGTTCAAGATAGAAGGTATCATGCCTAATAGCGCCAATTCTAGACCTATTCCATTTGCTTTGAGGGATCAAGTACGTGATCAAATTACAAGCTATGTTGACAGAAGACATCTTGGAAGAATCATGTTCCTCTTACATTAATCCACTGACGTTGGTCGTTAGAGAAGCGAAACAAATTCGTATTTGTGTTGACGCAAGACGAATTAGCAGGCAAATGATTGCAGACTGCACTAAAGGTTTATCATTGCGCGAACTGCTTCAGAAATTTCATGCTGCAAGTTATATTACCAGCTTGGACCTAAGCAGCGCATTTCTTCAAGCTCCACTTAAAGAAACTTCTAGACAATGCACAGCGTTCCAGTTTCAAAGTAAAGTGTACCAATGTAAGACTGTTCCTTACGGGTTTAAGAATAGTTTATCAGCATTTATCAGGGCTTTGGAAAGGGTTTTAGGGGATGATGAAATCAACAATAACTTGGTTATGTATGTGGATGATCTTCTAGTTCATTCATCGACGTTTTCCGAACACCTGCAACATATTGATGCTGTTCTTCACAAATTAACAACTGCAGGCTTTACTGTTAATGCAGCCAAATGTCAATTCTGCAAACCAGAAATTAAGTTTCTCGGCCATGTTGTATCTGATAAGGCCGTTAGATCTAACAAAGATCGGACTGAAGATATTTTGAAGTATCCAGCGTATTTAATAAAAGGCAGTTAAAACAGTAAAAAGAAGAAGAACAGAAAGGCAAATTAGAAGTGAGTGCGAACGACAACAAGGTGACAAATGCTTTGAGATACGAGCTCAAGACAAGAAGGAAATGAGAGAGAAGGAAGAGTGATGAAAGAACTGAGGAGTAGAACCGGATACTGGCGCATGACAAGAAGTAGATGTATACTGGAGAACATATGAGAAGGAAATCGAAGAATAAAATAGTTAAAGATAATGAGATGATAGCATTTACTGATGTATTGGTTGGTAATTTCTTTACAAACGAACTCATGACTGGGAAATTAGGGAAAGCAAACACTCTTCTAGAGCAGCTCAGATTCGCATAAAATTACTTATATTATAATTGTATAGAGATAATGTAGTTAAAGCATCCCAACATTAAGTACCCAGCTTAAAAAAAATAAGTTAAGTAATATACTGCTATGTCTTATAACGAATGAGAGAATTACGTGTAACTAGAGAGAATTTGAGTTTATAAAGGAAGGAAGAGGGAAGATTAGCCTGTAACGTGCCTAACATTAGTACAGAAATACTGGTGATTGTAGTAAACTTATGTCTTTGAATACGCATGTGTAACCAATACGATATTGAGGTACTTTAATTACGGTAAATCAGTAATCCTGTGTGCTTGACTTGATGATTGAACTCTTTGTACTTCAGCTTACCACGAGGCATATGAATAACGTGTGTGGAAGGACACATTGAAATGAGTATAAGGTGAAATACGTGAGTGAAATAGAACAAAATAACGCGTGTGTAATGCTGGTATTTGCGAGGAGTAATTAAATTGTGACAGACAAGCTTAAACTGCCGACGTTACAGCATGAACTGAGGATAATGACAGTGACAACCATTGTTATAAATATCGATATACAGTACTTGTAAGAATCTGAGTGTTAATGTAGTTTGTGTTCTATGATTTTCTTTTGTTTTGGCAGTTTTCTCGCATTTGTAGAGGTCGTTCATGTCTTCAATTGTGTTTGTGTTCATCTGACTATGTTAGATTTTAGTTCAGGATTTGTTCTGTGATTGTTCTGCTTATTACTTATATGTTCATGTCTACTATATCAATCAGTGTGATGGTATTCATGCATGAGTGTAACCAGTAAGAACTTTGAGCAAGTTGCTTGGAGGTATAGATGCTAGTGCGACATACCGTAGCAAACCAAGTATTTAATTACTGACAAACCTAATGTGTACAGCACATAAGACTGCACACAGGAGAAAAACCCTTCAACTGTAGTGTGTGCCATCATAAGTTTAGTGACAAATCTAATCTGTACAGTACAGTACACTACAGTACACGCAAACCGACTAAAACCATTCTTCGCATGATTTACAGATGTGGGCCGCGATTTGGATAACATGCCTATTCATCGCAGGAGGGAATACTCTAGATTTCAGGCTCGAGACCATTCCTGAATCTCCAGGCTTGTACTATGAATACATCGGAGAAGCCAGACTATCAAACAGCGTCTCGAAAATTCTGACGTATGTAGATTTGTCACAGGTCGATAGTAACTTTGAAGTAGTTAAGAAATATGCCAGGTTTAGAATAGATTTTTGTAAGGTACATGAGAATGCAGATTGGGTAAATCTGACGGAATGTAGAGCTTCCATCAGACATGACGAGAGAAGATTAGATAAGTTAGAATCGATGAGATTTACATTAACAGAGTTAACCAGGCGCGAAGCAAATTTAAATCGCCACCGGAGAAGTCTGTTTGGATTCATTGGAACCACTTCTCGTTGTTTGGCACATTAGATGAGGAAGATGGGAAATATTATTCAGATAAAATTTCGGAATTGGAACAGGAACAAGCATCGTTTCTTAAACTTTCCAAAGAGCAGATAGTTGTTGTCAAGAGTACCTTAAAGACAGTGAACAGGACACTAAGTGATGTAACGCATAACGAACAGGTGTTAGCAAAGGGGTTGTCAGAGATAAAGAAGCATATTATTGAGGAGGATAGGAAGTTAAATATGGAGCTAGGGTACACGTCCATGTTGATCACACTGACTGAACATGCAATGGAATTAGATAGGGCATTCGAGGAGCTGCAAGACCAGTATTCCATTCTGATAGAAGCTGTGCTTCATTCGCAATCAGGAATATTGCAACCGCAGTTAATTTCACTTCAGACAATCCAGCAGATCATGAAGGATAATCAAAATGACTTTCCTAGAGACCAGTTGTTTCCTATACCTCTGAGTTCGGCATACACCTCTCAAATTTTGAATGTTATTGATGTTGATGTGTTTATTCAAGGAAATTATTTTGTATATGTTATAAAGTTACCATTATCGTCATATCTTAGCTATAATGTATATCACGTACACGCATTCCCTAATAAGATAAATGGTACTAAGTCCAAATTTATTTTCATACAGCCAGAAAAGGAAATTGTGTTAGTAGACAAAACCAAGCAATATTACACTAGGATGAGTTTGACTGAGCTAAGACGTTGCAGATTGGCAGCTAACATGTTATATGTATGTAAGCAGAATTTCCCTGTTCAGTTGATGCATTCTATTACTGATTGTGAAGTAAGGCTATTGCAATACAGCACTAGTATACCTACCACATGTGCACAAACAATACACTATGGACACAGTTAAAAGATAATGTGTGGTTATATGTAGCACCTTTACCCGAACATTTGACAATTATTTGTCCAGGACAAGAGCCTACAGATGTAATTATTAAGGGACTGGGAAAATTCACTTTCATGAAACCATGTACGGGTTATGGAATATTAGCAGTAATTCAGGCACAGGTAAATAAGGAGGTAAACAATACAGGCAAGGATGTTATTCCACCAATAAGCTTAGATTATGATTGCTGTGAAATATTTAGCAACAAACAGATATTGAATGATATTAAACTAGACGTTCCATTGAAAACTGTCATTACGCATGGTAACGAGCTTCAAATGACCAGCTACAAGGTATCAGAGGTTGAAAATATGATTAATGAACAACAGTGGAAATTGAAACATGCTAAACAGACCAAAACCTTGTCGTTTTTCACATACGTGGGGTTAAGTGTTACATGCTTGGTTGTAGGTATTTTATTATGTATGTGTTGTTGTAAATGCTGCAAGTGTTGGTCATGTTTTAAAAGATGGTTCAGTGGACAAGGACCATGTCATAAGATCTTGTTTAAGCCAAAAATAGTTACCAAAATCCACAATTCCAATGATAATGTGTCAATGCCAGTAAGTCGCACTACCTTGAGTAGGAGTCAGGACGCTTTACAGGAAACAGAATTAGTTACCATATTACATCCTAATACACCCCAATTACGGAAGGGACCACCCAAAGAGGTAGCCACGGATAAGCGCTAATTGAGTGCGCTTGTCGGAAAATTGAATGGATATTTGTTCATCTTTCAATTTTCCTCCTGGAAGAGGAGGAAGGTGTTGTATGTGGTTGAAAATAGGTGGTGAGATGTATTTAGTTTTGATAATAGGTGATGAGATGTATTTAGTTTGATTACTAGCATGTATGACTTATGTTTGTGTGTACTACACACTTTGACCGAGAGGCAGGGATGAGTACTCAGGACCGCGTGACAATGATGTTCAGGCGTACCATGATCCGTCCCCGGACTTTGATGGGATGGCTGTGACTACCACCAGGCCAAAGTGCGTGTCACGAGTTTTGGGTGTGGTACAGCAGTTGAGGTGCCTGACGTCATAGTCGATATCCATATATACGGTTTACGCGAGCTGACTCGCGGGTTCATCTACGTAACAGACGGAGCAACAGACTATTCGTCGCAACGCAGCCGCGGTCCTCTACTCATTCCACCTCATCGGTCACCAGCTTTTCAGCACTAGAAATCTGTGTATTATCTTCTTCAACGAATAAACCTGCTTCTTGTACGACTTGGACTACGTGTGTGAACATTCCTACTCTGCGATCCACAAATCCCAAGCCGCTCGGGGATTCTGACGATCCTTGGGGATTGGCCATCCCCAAGATACAACACTAGAGATACAAGGGAAAGAGGTGTTGACTAGTTCACAGTCTATGTTAGCTAGCGTAAATGACCACCAAAATCAGATAGAGTTGGAAGTTAATAATCTTAGACAGGAGGCTGACCAGTCCAAAGAATATGTCGATACCAGAGTTAATGCAGTTACGCTAGAAATTCAAGAGGTCAAGCAGTTTAATGAAAATAAATGCAACTTTAGATGTCATACAGGCTAAGTTAGCGACAAGCACATCTAGTAACTCTACACCAGCTGTTCAACAGAATGATATTGTTAGAGTTAGTGGGCAGACAGATAACTCAAACAGAACAGAAGTGTCTAACACAAACAACCCCAGTGTAAGTGGAATGCATGCATGCAGTGCATCTGTTTGTAATGATAATGTTAGCATGAACAACCTCCCAGTCATTTCATGTAATAATGATGTAAATGTGGCATCTGAGCTGCATTCAAATAGTGTAGATCTTAGCGAACTCACATCACCAATTTTCAATGACTCTGTTACCGAGGTTCCATTATATTTTCTACGAAATTTGGAGGAGTATTTTCGACATAAAAAGACACCTGAGGAACTTCGTCTACCTTTGGTATTTAGGGCAGTGCAGGACCCGTTTGCCAAACAGTGGTTATCGAGCGTAATTGATAAGCTCAAAAACTATGGAGAATTTAAGAAGGCATTTACTGAGCTACTGTGGTGTCCGAGCAGACAGTCTAGTGTTATAAGTTCTATATACCTGGATAGACATGTACGGAGTTCAGGGGAAACATATGTCAATCACTTTATTCGGTATGCAAATTTGGCATCTACATTAGATCCACCTATGTCTGAAACCGATCTTCTCTCAGCACTCACCAGTCACTTCGAACCACGAGTTCAACAAGGGCTCATTTGTGGAAATTTTAAAACCACCCAAGACGCGTTGGCTTACCTTGCAAAATTCCAGGGACTTGAGCAAAACACAGATACATTCCGGTCGCCGAGAAGAGACTATGACCGACGAGATTCGAATAGGAGATCTTCAAACACGCCGCAAAGGGATGATAGAGACAGAAAATAATTAATAATATAATTAATATAATTTTTAAAGTTTTTTAGTTGTAGTCAGTAGGACACTGTCTTGCTCTCTCCTATTTTCATTCATGCTTTATTAAAGATACCAATGTTCTGTACAAATGTGCAAATGACTTTTCTTTTTAAAAAAAGAGACATGTCTTTCAAATTTGAATGGACATTATGTTCCTTTTCTATTCTATTCGGCTACTGACAGTACTAAACGAGTTCCGCTGCATTTCATTCGCGACCTAGACTTATACTTCAAACTCAAACAGACACCCGACCATCTAAAGTTGCCACTAACCTTCACAGCAGTACAGCAGCCAGTAGCAAAACTGGTTTTCCAGCACTTACGATAAGCTGACTACCTACGATGAATTCAAGAAAGGGTTTACAGAGTTATTATAGAATCCAAATCGGCAGGCAGGCATTAGAAGTCAAATCTATTTAGATAAACATTCCCCGAATTCAGGCGAATCACATGTAGACCGCTATATCCGATACGCCAAACTTGCTTCATCTCTGGATCCACCATTAGCAGACATGGATCTGTTATCAGCACTAACTTCACATTATGAACCCAAAGTGCAACAGGGGTTGCTATGCGGAAACTTTAAGTGCACGGAAGATGTTCTGGGGTACTTAGCTAAGTTTCAAGGGTTAAGTGAACACAGGGACAGTTTCAAGGCACCTAGACGCGAATATACCAGCGGAGACGCGAACCGGAGACCGCACATCAACTCAGGGCGAGATGATAGACCACGTGATCGGGGAAATAATGTCAACGTCCACTACGTGCGCAGACAAACAGACCGACGCAACTCAAATTGCAGCAACCGACGTCATAACAACTCAGACAACCGGGAATTTTATGGACGCAGGCAGGGGAGAGCGGAAGGCAATAGCTCAGGCCGACTTAACCCTACCGCACAGCAATTCGCCCCACAAACTGCGAGAACAACAATCAACCTAGAAAGAAATGACACATTGAAATGAGTATAAGGTGAAATACGTGAGTGAAATAAAACAAAATAACGCGTGTGTAATGCTGGTATTTGCGAGGAGTAATTAAATTGTGACAGACAAGCTTAAACTGCCGACGTTACAGCATGAACTGAGGATAATGACAGTGACAACCATTGTTATATATATCGATATACAGTACTTGTAAGAATCTGAGTGTTAATGTAGTTTGTGTTCTATGATTTTCTTTTGTTTTAGCAGTTTTCTCGCATTTGTAAAGGTCATTCATGTCTTCAATTGTGTTTGTGTTCATCTGATTATGTTAGATTTTAGTTCAGGATTTGTTTTGTGATTGTTCTGCTTATTACTTATATGTTCATGTCTACTATATCAATCAGTGTGATGGTATTCATGCATGAGTGTAACCAGTAAGAACTTTGAGCAAGTTGCTTGGAGGTATAGATGCTAGTGCGACATACCGTAGCAAACCAAGTATTTAATTACTGACAAACCTAATGTGTACAGCACATATGAAGTTTTGCTGTACCACAGCGGTCTCGTTTTCGCTCCGAAAGGCGGCGGCTGGCACGAGCTCGCACGGAGGGGGAGGGGCGGGCCACTGCCCAACATGTGGCCATAACCTTCAAGAGAGGTCAACACTGCATTCCATACGTACCATAGCAGCTGTTTGGAATAAGAATTGGTAGATGTGACAATTTCTCACGATTGGGATAAAAATTCATTCATCATTCAAAGGGGATGCTTGAAGTGTCATTCTGAGATGATGGATTATACATGCTGGTTTCTGCATTATATACCTAGCCTTCATGGTAACAGTATGGTCACTTTTGTTTTGGCAACAGGATGGTGCACGGGGTCCTTCCTCGAGCGACGGCTCAAGTTCAGTTGCGGGGGACTCGGATCCAACAGGAAAGTACCTCTTCAAGTTCTGTGTGATGCAGCAGCAGGTAAATTATGCATCCTTCAGTTGGTAACAATCTAGTGATTAGAGTGGTATTTCTGGAATGATTTTGGTTTGCCATAAGTTTTGTAGTTATTTTAAATTGTGTTTTAAGTTCAAGAGAAGAATGAGTGAAAGAAATTAGTTGGATCAGAAAATTCCATGAAGCTTCCAAAAAATATTTAAAAAATATATATTTGCAGTTAACAACATTACGTACACACCGCCGAACTGAACAACTGAACTACTTGCTTACAGATCTCTTACATACATATATATATTTTAATGGCCATATTTGGACGACTTTAACTACCAGAACATGCATAAAAGTACATTTTTCCTTACAGGGAATAATAAGTGATTATATGTCTTCATAATTTTATAATTTTTGTTTTCAAACGTAAATGGGAGGCCTCCACCTCAACGTACACTTTTGTTTTGTAGTTCTGTAAGTGTCTACCTGATGACGGCATCTTGGGACGACATTTTGTACGCAATATGTGGGCACAAATCTGTTACAAGACGCGGATACTAACGTTTCACTGTGCTAGGGTCACGATAAAGAAGGGCTTGATACGGTCAGGTGCGTGACAGAGCGACAGACTGAGGCGTAACGTTCGTAGAATACTACTGCCAAAGACATCGCAGACAGTACAACACAGACTTTGAAGAGCTGATACAAACAGTTAGCGCCAGCGGTGTACACGGCAGGATGCTTGACGTGCATGTAGTAACTAGCACTGTGAACATCACAGATGAAGAGCTCGAAATAGCCGAGCCAATCATTGGGGTAAATGAGATCGCGGTCAATGCGTGGCAGCACTGGCGTCTGCGAACACGGTACAAACAACGAGAGGTAGAGATTGGTAGATGTGACAGTTTCTCACAATTGGGATAAAAATTCATTCACCATTCAAATGATGATATGCATAATGGTTTCTGCATTACATTCCTAGCCTTCATTATTATAAGATGGTCTCTTTTGTCTTGTCAACAGGATGTACCAGAAGTAGTTGAAGAGGAAAGTACCTCGTCAAGTTCTGTGTGTGATGCAGCAGCAGGTAAATTATGCATCCTTCAGTTGGTACCAATCTTCTGATTAGAGTGGTATTTCTGGAATGATTTGGTTTCGTCATAAGTTTTGTAGTTATGTCAAATTGTGTTTTAAGTTCAAGAGAAGAATGAGTGAAAGAAATTAGTTGGATCAGAAAATTCCATGAAGCTTCCAAAAAATATTTAAAAAATATATATTTGCAGTTAACAACATTACGTACACACCGCCGAACTGAACAACTGAACTACTTGCTTACAGATCTCTTACATACATATATATATATACATTTTAATGGCCATATTTGGGCGACTTTAACTACCAGAACATGCATAAAAGTACATTTTTCCTTACAGTGAATAATAAGTGATTATATGTCTTCATAATTTTATAATTTTAGTTTCTAAATGTAAAGGCAGGCCTCCACCTCAACGTATACTTTTGTTTTGTAGTTCTGTAAGTGTCTACCTGATGATGGCAACGTACGGGCCGAAACATGTAGGATAATAAAAAGGAGAATGCAAATAGTGCTGTGTTTATTGTACAAACATTAAAATAGGCATCGACAATAAAGCGATTTCAAAATCCTGCATTAAGCGACGTCGATGTGGCACTGCATCAAGTCATTTAAGCAACACAAAGTGACGTTGTACCGGGCAGCGGTCTTTTGTCTGCTGACTTGTGTTGCTGCTAAACTTTAACTGCACGTTAATGTACTATAGCGTCAGCACGTACGGAAGTTTACAGCTAGAGAAGAGTGACTTTGTTATTGCTAAATTGTAACTGTAACTTGAATATCAATTTGTATGACTACTTTTGTAAGCAGTACTCAATTTTGTCATACTGAGCGCACCGTTAGCACACCTATCAAAGCCACACCCTAGTGCCAAGTGCACTTCAGTGCGACCATTCATGTGCAATATAATACGCTATTCAGTCAGACAGTCCAGCTGCTGAAAGAGCGCGAAACACTGCAGCCAGCAGTCTACCGTTCGAATCCCAGACGTGCCAACCTGAGGTCAAGGCCAATAAACTGATGTTTTGTACCAATTTGGTACCTTGCAACGCACGGTGTTTAGAAACCTGTATTGGTGCAACAAAGGGAGGACTATGGCTCCTTGTGACATAACAGCACGTGAACCACATCAAATGTGCACGTTCACAAGTCGTCACTGTCAGACCTACCCCACGTTCACAAGTCACGATCCAGTCCGTATTCTGTTCCGTACGACGTAACATTAACGTCGTGTTCCAGCTTGATACATCAAAACTAAATTGCGCATTCAGTTCACGAACGACTGAGCTATCACGAACAACAAGACAGGTCAAACTACGTAATCAGGCTCCAGAAATTGTGGCTTCTCCCGCCGCAGAAGATTCTGGAAGCTGTCATATATAGAAGGCGCGCCTTCTCTTAGTTTGACCTGGCAGCAGCACAGACTGTTGCCGTGCGCTACAAAAAGAACAAAACATCTTGGAACTCTAAGTGCAGGAAGTATAATCAGGACATCTTCTTAGCAATTTCAGCTGCCCAAATAAAACAACACATTACCCGAACTACAACAAATCCCATAATTGCAGTACGTCACTACAATAAACTAAATACTCCACAAAACCAATTGCTGCACATTATGCACAGTTTCTGTCTCTACGTATAACAGCACTCTATATGAACTGACCGGTTGTCAGCAACACACTGCGTGTCAACTGTACTCACGTGTCAGCTGAAAGTGCTTATAAGGCAGGTGACAAGGCACACACTTAATAAATGTTGATCTGCAACCGCACTTGTATGATTACAGAAATCAGTTTGGAAGGAAACAACTATGTTGGAAATTAAAAGACAAACATTCAGTACTTCTGAGAGGTCAATGCCACTTGCAGCAGTTCTGTTACTTTCACACAAACAAATTAAGGATCACATCATTAGGTAAGGCCAGTATGGTTGGTGGCAGACAGCTGGAATCACAGCACTGTCCGAAGAACTTCGAAGCGGCTTACAGAACTGTTTTCTCTGCCTCACAGACATGATCTTCCTCAATGTAATCCTTATACACCAATCACGTGGTGCCCTACTCTACGAGCAGTATAAAAAAATATTGGGTTCCACGCTGAAGTCTACAGTTTAAGCTAAATAATCCTGGCCACAGGGAAACCTGTGGTCCCTTCCCTGTGCTCTCAGGTGAGGAAATACTGACTTTTGTACGTCGAGTGAACTTCCACATACCGACTCACACTGGTGTACACGTGTATAGAAACCACTGCACAGTTTCATATTCCGTGACATAAAAAAACTGAGACCGAAGACGAAGAGGATGCAGAGGAAACGCTAGCTGGTATCAGCCAAACATTTCTTCAGCCAGAATTAAATTGAAACTGAAAGTCAAATGGACAGAACAAAACTTATATAATTTAGATTTCTTTCAGATCTAAATTCGACGTTTCTCCTCAAGTGTTCTTGACCAGGGAACAGGTGCCACATCAACAAATTTCTCTGATGTGTACGACGAAAAGTTACTGGATATTAGTCTAGACATAAACGAATTACTAGAGTTACTCAATATAGCTACCTGTCCACAGTTCGACAAATTCTGTTGATCTCAATTGCAAAACTAGAAAAAGAACTTATGACCCTGAAGTGTAAATTCCAATGTAAAGAGGCCTTAAGACCAAGACAAAAATGGTCTGATGTAGCAAGTACGCATAATAAGTGTAGTCCAAAAACCACGAAACTGAACTCTGGAATAAAAGTATACCTACGATTATAATCTCACAAAACTTTCACGTGGTGAAGACAAAACAAAGTGAGCATGAACAAACATCTGATAAGAATCCTTCTTCTTTATCTTTACAAACATCAAGAAATGGACAAAACTATCGAGATTCAGCGCAAGAACGAAGAGGAAAACATAAAGTTGTACTTACTGGTGACAGCCACATAAAAGGTCTGTCAGCAAGCTCAAACAAAATGTAGATAAAACATATGACAGTGGGTTTTACAAAACGGAATTCTTGTGTATCAGTGCTAGTGGACACGGTTAAAGAAGTAGATAAACTAACGGGTGATGATGTAATTGTCTTCTGGGGGGGGGGCTAATAATGTCTCTAAATATAACAACAAAGGGACTCACCCAGACAACTGACTTTGTGAGAAGGAATCAACACACTAATATAATAATCACTGTCCCACATAGGTTTCATTTAGAGGATTCTTCATGTATAAATAAGGAAATAAGAGCACATAACAGAAGGTTAAATAAAGTAGCAAATGATTTCAACAGGGTAACATTAGTAAATGCTGGTCTGAAGGAAACCTTTTCACTAGACATGGATTACACATGAATGTAACAGGAAAAGAAGCCATGTCTAAGAAGCTAGCAGTCGTAATACATGAAATAGTAGATGAATGTAACAAATTTGACACTATACCCATGACTTGGGTTATAGGATCACGATGCGCAGTTTCTGAGCGCTTTTCAAAGAATCAAAACTTGGAAAAATATTTGTTACCTGCAGTTCCATGACAAAAGCCCACACGAAAATTCCGCACAGAAAAAAACCCCAGTCATAAATGCCCACATGAGAAACACGCACACGGAAAATTGGTCACACGGATAAATGCTCACACGGACGAATGACCACACATAAAAGTACGCACAAAGGAAAGTTCTCACATTCACAATACTATCAAGTAATACACTCTTAATAAAGCGTTATGCGATTGCTATGACGTGAAGTTCAAACATGCAGTATTGTTTTGACATGAACGAAGAATATGTATTTCACCGATGAACTGGTGGATATAATAGTGCGTGAAACAAACACCTACGCCGAGCAAAAAATACGAGCGAAAAACCTCATTCTATTTCGTTCCAGAATGCGGGACTGCAAACCTGTAACTACAGAAGAAATGTGTTTTGTGATAGCACTTGTCATGCTAATGGTATAGTTCAGAAGCCTACACTGCGACCTTATTTTTCAAAAAATTCTATTTCGGCAACTCCTATGTTTGGCTCTGTAATTTCTATGGATCGTCTTGAATCAATCTGCAACTTCATGCACTTCAGTAACAACGGGAGTATAGGAACATACCAGTGACCTAAACTTTTCAAAATCTATCCCCTTCTGTCCTCTTTCAACAAAATATTTCAAGAGATTGTACATACCCGGCAGAATATCGCAATAGATGAATCACTAACGCTAAGGAGGGGAAGACTTTCTTTCAGACAGTATATTCCCCTAAAGGCTTCAAAATTTGGAATCAAGTCGTATGAACTGTGGAGTCCAGTTCGGGGTACTTGTGGCCGTGTTATTTTTATGGGCAAAGACACTGTATTGCAAACAGCAGTCATTTCAGGCGACACAAACAAAACAGTGGCAATTGTGTTGTCACTTGTGGAGCATTGCTGAAAAAGGGCTACACGTTGTGGGTGGACAATTTTATAAATCGCCAGCTCTGGCTCACAAACTAAAGTCCTTGAATACTGACTGTGTTGGAACAGTGCGCCTAAATAGAGAAGATGTTACAAACAGTGAAAGTAAAGAGGCTAAAGAAAGGAGAGCTGATAGCTCAACATTCAGGGCCGGTGTGCGTCCTAAAGTGGCGTGACAAAACAGAAGTGACAGTGACTTCAACTTATCACGTGGAGGAAACAAGAAAACGGATAGCAAAACGTGGATAGGAGAAGGAAAACACTGTGTCAGTGCTAGATAACAACGAAAAATATGGGAGGAGTTGATATAAGAGACAACTGCTTCAGCCATATCTTTTAGAAAGAAAGAAAATAACTAAATCACACACACAAATGTTTAGGACATTGCTCAATGCCACCATTCTAAATTGTATGATAATATGCTGTGCAAGTTCAGGCCAGAACAAAATGGAACATTTTAAATTCAGAGTGCATCTGATACAGGCTGTACTTATTGAACGTGGCAGTGAAACTGACAGGACAGTGCAAGGCCGTCATTGCACTGACAAAAATGTGCCGCGACTGCTCAAAAGACGTTCTTCCGCAAGAATACCGCCTACACAGAAAAAGGCCAGGCCAACAAAAAGGTGTGTGGTGTGCTGCAACACAACAAAAGGAAGGAGACAGTGTTTTGGTGCCCTGATTGTCAGGCTGGACTTTGTGTTGAGGGCTGTTTCACGACATTTCACACCAAGCTAAATTTTTTACATAAGATTTTATTGCATATTTGAAAAGATTAAGAGGTTCTCGAATTTTTCGGCGCGAGTTTCATTCAAATCCAGCGATTATTGACAAAATATACCATTTTGAATAAACTGCTCCACAATTCGGTTCAAAATTTAAATACTCCGCAGAAAATCATCCCACAGCCCAGTATGAACAGGGATTTAAATACCTACACGCTGAGGGGTTAGTACTTGCCGTTGTGCAAATATACGTACATTTTATATCTTGTTTGTAATTATATTTCTTATAAGCTATAGCAGTTCAGAAGAATTCAAAATACATGGATTATTATTACTATTATAATTAAAACAAAACCAATTTCTTACAGGCACAAAAAAAATGGGAACTTTACTAGATACTTACAACAGAGGAGTTATAAGGACACTATATAGGAATTGACGTTCAAAGAAAGTAGTGCCGACTGCACATAAACTTACTGCAGTTCTGGAGGAGAAACTGACTGCAGATGGCAGTGGCCCGTCTTTACACACGTTGTGTGCAAGAGATCCAAAAACAAGCGAACTGTCCCCTTGCTTTGAGACATTACAATTGAAATTGGTATGCAGCTTGTGTAATCTGCTGCAGTGAAATTGTTCTGATTTAAATTAAGCACATTACACATTTCTACTGAAGTCAGCCTCATGATGGCTTCGTTTTACAACAGTATGAGGAACGGGTCTGTAGCCGACGTATCAACGGTACCAGCCCGCAATAGAATGGCGCGGTCAGTCACGCACGCTCAGCCGTCATAACGCACCACGCAGCTCACGCAGTACTAGCAGTGCGCAAACGAAAGCTGCCCTGAGGTGTTACGAGTGTCAAGGTGTAGGCCACTTTGCCAGAGTGCCTACGTGGCTAAAGAGGAGAGGAACCGAGTGAGCATTCGACACGTTCTCGTTCGCGTTCCCCAGATGATAAGCCCCACACGGAAAAAAAAGGGGGTGAAAAAGCAGAATCCCCCTCCACTGGTTTGTGAGAGCCTGCCCACATCCACATACAGGCAACACTCTCTGCCTGCTTACTTGCTCGAGTCCAGCCGAGGGCAACTAACCTTCCGACGTGACGTCAGAGGACGGTCACAACGAGTAGAGCGACAAACAGCTGTGCCTACGTAATGCTTGCGAACTTCAGCAGTGAAGAACTGACCTTCCTAAGGCAACGGTTGCTGTAGCTGAAGAGATTTCTGAATCTCCAGTGGACAGGATTAATACTGGAAAGGAATCAGAACCACACCAAAGAAAGAGACACGAAAACTTGAGTAGGAATAAGGCTCTGTGTGAGAAGTTATTAAAGGGAAAATTACACCACCTGACCAACGAGAAAAAAGGAACAGTACAGCCTGTCTTACTGCAATATGCGCACGTCTGTCATGACGAAGACACAAGTGACTTTACAGGTACAGACGTAGAGCACCAAATATTGACAGGCGACTGGCGCCCCATAAAAAGAACGCAATATAGGGTCATCTGGAAGCACTATGACAGTAATGAATTACGCTATATTAAAATGGCTAGAGCATCGCAACCCAATGTGTAAAACTTCTACGCATCATCAGATTTATATATATGCACTAGTATTGATATTTATAAAGGACATAACTGATATCATTGTTACAGTTCTGTTGATGAGGGTGTACATCCCCAGAGGAAGATACGGTAAATGTGAATCAAGGAAAAACAAGTTAAGCTGTACTTTATACGTGTTGTTAAGCATGCTATCAATTAATTACATTGTTCTATATTACAGTTCCGCAGCGGATAAACGATTATATTTTCCGTGTTGTGGCTCCTGAGGAGGCAGGACAAAGATATGGTAAGAGATCTTCAATACATAGCTTGCGGAAATAAAGATGATATGGGTTCGTCGGTAGCAGTGGAACAGGTAGGACGTGTTGTGCGCTGTGATCGATGAGTGATAGTGTCGCGTCCGGCGATTTTAATTGCGCCAGGCGACCATTTTAAATAACCAATAAGGTGTAAGATACAAGGTTTGTTTGTGTGTGTGTGATGATATGCTCACTTTTGTTACAAGTTAGCGGAAATACCACACAAACCTACCCACCCTACATCCGCTTCTTAAGGAGACTTCTCACGTACCCGTTTGTTTTAAACTCACCCCTAAGGGTTGAATGATTTAAGTATCCTGTTCTTGAGACAGAGCTACGTGTCCAAGCTCGGTGGCGTCATGCCCATATTTGGTAAAGCTTGGGGTTTGACAACGCCCTGTGACGTAATTCACCCCAACATTTTGATGCTATATAAGCATGAGGCTGGAAGGCCTCTGGGGAACTTCTGCTCATCACTTGCTGCAGGAATCTCTGTCCGAATTCATTTTGAAATTTCTTTGTGTCAGAAGTCTCGCTAAGAGCTCAAGTTTTAATTACTTTAAAGTGTGTTATTTCATGTATCACCCATAGCGCACTTATTCCGTCACTTTTCTTGTTAATATCAAGGGACACGAGATTTGGCACATTGAATTTGAGACTGTATGAACCCTTAACACGTCTCCCGTACCCCCACACTTCCCTGAACCTCCAACACAAACAATTCCACGCTTTCCACATCCTGCCAACTATTTTTCCAGTCAACAAAACAGAAGCAACCAAATTTCACTATCACAATCAAATGCAACACGTTTCTGAGACAGCAAAAATCTTACAATGTGTAAGTGAAAGCGTTTCCACAAAACATAACTGATGGCTATGCACAATACCGTTATGACAAGTAACACAAACCGTGTGCCACCTCAGCAGACACACATGCAGAATTCCTTCAAGCAGCACAGAACCACAAACCATATGGCACTTCAAATACTGAAGTAATGGTGGCTCAGACGACTTGAAGATGTACATGTTTATATATACACTACGTTTAAAACACAAGGCATGAACAAAAGCAATTTTAACACCATGAAATGCACAGTAATACAAAGTTACATTGTACAGAGTAAGCACACTACATTTTAAGTCCCCAACTTACATGGCTTCATATATATTATAATACTTTAAATTATGCTATGTTATCAAACATGTTTATTGTATATATACTTATATGTTGTGTCTGTTAAAATTATTGCAACACAATTCTCACAATTAATCTTTAACTATGAAAGGAACATGTGTGCCAAAAAAATATATCACACTTCAGAACCGTCAGACTTACAGTTTTCCACCTACATGGAAACTGTCAGAATAAATTAACCATGTATGTCAGGAACTTACTGAGCACAGAGCCAAACAGTAAGACTTCAATTTCAAGGTAGGAAGGAAATCCCCCCCCCCCCAACCCCTTTGGTTCTGAAAACTCAAAATGTGGACCCAAGTCCTTCTGTTGTGAAATGGACTTAATGTTTCATAGGATTCCTGTATTTACTCGAATGCAAGCCGAGGTTCTTTTTTCTTAAATTTGGTTCTTAAATTCATGTATCAAATACCGAACCATACTGCAGCAAACCGCGTGACCATCAACCGGACCATGCGGAGGCAAACTAAGGCCTGCATTGCCAAATCGTCATGTGTAAACAAAAGAGAACACAGCATGACTGAAGTTAACTGACACAGCCATTTTTTGTTTGGACTTTGTGAAGTGTCTGATTTGTTAAAGAAGCACCTAACCTGATGGACCTCTTAACTGAGCTATTCTGTCACTGGACACCATACAAACAGTAAACTTGTTAAGTTATGCACCCGTGAACAGATCTAGTCCTAGGACAGTAACAGGAAAATGGCTATTGAAAAATTAACCACAAGACTAAAAAAAAAAAAAAAGACTAATCAGACCACAGACACATCACAAAAATCCACAACACATGTATTTACGATTCTTAACACCACTAACATCATCTGTGAAGAAAATTGTGAATCTTCATGGGTTAAAGTAAGTTCACAAACCAAGAAATATAAATGTATTATTTATTTGGTCAATGTGGATCGTAACGGCATGGCAGCACATCTCACTAGAAGTGACTGTGAAGTGTTTTAACAAGTGCTGTATGTCCAATGCAGTGGATGGGACTGATGACGATATGTAGTGGAACGGCAGTGGAGAGGATGGGGATGTTAGCAGTGAGTTTGAGGAACATGAAGGCACTGACTGTGACGTTGGAGACAGCGACACTGATTGGTAAAGGCAGACAGAATGCAACTCGCTCTGTGTATTAATTGTACGAGTTAATAGTGAAATACTTCTTCTTAGCACTCATTTTATGTTTGTGGGGTCGTCTTTAGTCGTTTTGCATTCGGGTAAATACGGCATATTCAGATCGGACACACACACACACACACACACATTCCCGTCACACTTTTCTTATAAAATGTCTGTGACTCACCGCCACCAGCAGAACGCAAGATATCTCAACCTGTCGCCCATTCTCAGCCGGCGCACACTGTTCCTCAACACAAGGCAATGAACCATTCCTGCTACACTGCTCCCTCCTTTTGCAACAGCATGATGGTTCGCCAGTGGTCCAGCTCTCTCTGCAGAAGATTCTCCTCGAAGTTTATGTGGCAATCTCACAAGATGTCACTGCAAAAAGGCACATGCAAGTGCTCAGTTGTACACCAATAAGCAATCCCTCAGTAACCCAATATGCCATGTACAGTGTGTATAATAAGTGCCAAGACAAGCAACGTACCTGACACTGTAACAGCAGGAACAAAGATGCTGGTCCTTCATCCTTGACACCAAGTTACTGCCACTAATACAGGTTCTGTCCACCGGCAATGTGGATAACTCCTGTGAAACACAACATGACCACAATGAGAGGAGTGCTGTTTATGTTCACAGAGTGGCCTCAGTTTCTTACACCTCTGGGAGCTCCAAAGAGTGACTCAGACAGGGCTGCACAAATCCTGAGTACATGTTGCCCAGGTGGCTTAATTTTCCAAAGTGGCACCTAATATCTGTTGAGTCCTCAGTATGCACATGTTTCATGTCAACCTACTGACACCTGAATGAATCACAAGGCTCTCAGATTTTTTGAAAATTTATAAACCCCTGGGCTAACACATCCTGTACCTTACTTGCACATTGGCACTGCTAAACAAATGACACAAAAGTCTGGACCAGTTTTAGGCAGGCACGTGTACACACAAGTTTCTTGTTGACAGAGCAAGAGAACATGTCAGTAAAAGACAACGTCAATATCCCCAATCATTTGTGAGATCGGGCGAAAATGAAAATTGTTACTGCACTGTAGCTTCCTGCAGTTGTGACAAACCTTCAACAGTGTGTGTCAAGTACTACCTCACTGTGGCATTTGGCTTCCTGAAGATTAATTAAACATTATAACACTCCTGTGATGCAAGCCCAACAAGGCAAGGGAAACGGTCAACACTTTACATGCCATAACAGGCACAAGGGGAAAATTCTTAACTTTGGCACTAGAACATGTGGGCGGTCAACACCACAACCAGCCACTTCACCCCCAGGAAACAGACCGTGTACTCATTGTACAAGAGGCTAGGTGGGCCCCACGGCTGGTATGAATGAGTATGGCGAAGAGAAAATATCTTGCCCCCACTGGGGTTTCAGCCTCAGTCAGTCATTCTACCAACAATGCTTTCCAGACCCCTCCAAGTCCAGTAAGGTGCAAATGAACCTTAAATCATTTTCTTCATCATCCCATATATCACTGATTGCTAGTTTGCATTATTACATTTCATGACAGTCCTGAAACGTGTCACAGCTTACCCTCCATATGTTAAGGGGTCATTACCTTCTCCATTGCTGTCAAAGGCTCCACCCATCTAGCAACTGCATCAGCACGCTTCTTGGCAAGTCAGGGCACGTAAACAGGCAGCACTAACACAATACAGGCTCCAATGTTCACATGGCTGCTGATCTTTCTTGGCAAGTCAGGGCAAGTAAACAGACAGCACAAACACAATACAGGCTCCAATGTTCACATGGCTGCTGATCTTTCTCCAAGACATCCTGCAGAAAAAACAAATGCATCATGCCACACATTGATAACACAGCACAATAATGTCCGTAACAAACAGACATGCAAGTCGTGCACACCAAAACACCACACCTTCAAATGCAATACACAACAAGCTATGCAAGTACATTACAAACCAAAACTTCAGAATAAATTACTAAGATTCCACACTGGTTTACTGCAAACCAGAAAATGTCCACCAGGTAAGCACAGAGCACCACAAGCCTTTATCAACATTTGACTTCTCTGCACCATAAGTCCTACTTTCCTGCAACAATGCCAGTGTACAAAATTCCTATGCTGAAAATATGTTTAAGGGGCAAAGTCCAGTAACCTGAAACCCAGATATTCCTTCTGCTTGGAACATTGCCTCACTTAAAACATCAAGTCAGTTTGCTGAGGATAATTATCACATCCATGCACTTCACAGATCACATTCCCTGTAACATACAGATTTCAGTCGTCCACAGAATGTGACATCCAAGTGTTGCAGTCAGTGTATTGGATGGCACAGGGCAACTTGTCACATCGCCTGGTCAGACAGCAGACACATGGCCGTTTTTCTTTCCGCTATTTTAAGAACTGCACTTTCATTCTCAGCACAATTCACACAAAATGTTATAACCAAACTACAAATAGTTCCTCAGTAGCCCACCCACATTTAGAACAGCCTCAGACTGCACCTGGAGGGCCAACCTTCTCCATACATGTCATCATCCTCTCCCAACCATAAATGAACACTGAACACCAAACCTTCCACCTATACACACTGCTCAAATGACACTCACAGTCCACCTCTTTACCAGACAGTGACACATCCAACTCTTTTCTAAACTTCTGGTCCTACAGTGTTCCTGTTATGGCTGTCCTGAGCGCAGCAGATGTCACAGTATTTCGTGACAGATGCAGGCCTCCTATGCAAAAGAGCTGCCAAGCTCAGCATGGCAATGACACAGATACTGCGCAGAATAGCATGTGCTTCTTGCCACGGTCAACATCCCGGTCTCATCCGCAATATAAATATGTGTCAGTGGACATCTGTATCTAGCAGTCACCTCTTTACATTTGACTGTAACCCAGTATCCTACTCACACTGACATCTGTATCTAGCAATCACCTCTTTACATTTGACTGTAACCCAGTATCCTACTCACACTGACATCTGTATCTAGCAATCACCTCTTTACATTTGACTGTAACCCAGTATCCTACTCACACTGACATCTGTATCTAGCAATCACCTCTTTACATTTGACTGTAACCCAGTATCCTACTCACACTGACATCTGTATCTAGCAATCACCTCTTTACATTTGACTGTAACCCAGTATCCTACTCACACTGACATCTGTATCTAGCAATCACCTCTTTACATTTGACTGTAACCCAGTATCCTACTCACACTGACAGCTCACAGTCCCCTCACACGTGCAGGCCAGCTTTATGATTAATGCCCTTTACTTTTGTGGACTGTATAAATGAATACCTACAATAGTGTTCACTACGACTTGCCACATAAAACAATGCACATTCAATCCCACAATATAACTGTGGCAAGCAACTGTCCACCACTAACTCCACTAGCACATGTTAAACACCCTAACATGATGTCACCGATCACATTTTCGTGTGGTCTAACATACCAAACCAGAAGGAACACTTCAAGCCAGAACTGTACATTACAAGACCAAGAACAGCACACTGAAACCTACTACCATGTTACCTGGCCAAAAAACACTACCTGATGCTATTCTCACCTCTCGAACATTAGGCCACCAGCGGTAACAAGTTCTAACCTGCCATTTTACTACCCTACACTAAGCTTACCACTGCTTTCCTGGACCTCATGCAAAAGGTTAACCTGTGCAAAGCAGACTGGGTAACAAAATACACCCAGACTTCGTATATTCAACAATTCTCTAAGGCGGACAGTAACACACTTAGCAACTTTTCTATCTGTTCTTTAACCTTTAGAGTCCGTGCGTCCTATATAAATGACGGGGCCCTTTAAATCGTCAGTCGTCCTTTGCTGCCTAGGACCGCTCAAGAGAGCTCCCACAGCTTTAAAAACATGTAGGGAACTTGTATAGCTCCCAATTCCGCGTTAGATGATATGTTTGGTTTGCTTCACGCTCCGACCACTTTACCCCAGGCAGGAACCAGGCTTAAACATTGAAGAGGCTTTATCAGCTTTGAGCTTCATAAGCAAAGCGAACTGCCTTGGAAGTTGTTTTTCTGCCGTCTGCATACAGTATCGTGTTGGCCATAAATTGACCTACAGTGATTCATATAATCGGGCTTTATATTTCAAAGGGACACCATTCAATGGCCCTTTCACTCCACGTGGAGTATGCAAGCGCCTGTCAACTTTCTGTTTCTCGGAGCCAATGAAAAGAGCAATTTCTGTAGATAAGGCGGGTCTAAAATTACAAAGATACGTACTGTAAGCTGGTGTGCAAGCCATAAATTAATCTGTGTTTATTATTTTATTATGGCAGGCATTGCATTCAATTTCGTTCTAAGAAAATGATATCAGGCGACGTTTACTTTCGTATGCAAAAATGTACTATATCTCTGCTGCCTTATTCCAAATAAAACATCAAACAAATCTTTTATATTTTTCTTAAATTTAAAACACTCTTCAATAATTTCTTGAAGACGAGAACTTCTCTTTGTTTTCTGAACCTTCATTTTAGGTTCAAAAACGCGTATAAGTATGTCTGTGGGTTTGGAAAGTCTTTCGGCGCGTAGTTCTGTTTTTCTCTAAGCGTTGTTGGTACCGATGGAAGCCAATATGTGTAGTGTTTAGTCTAGCGAAGTGTTATTGAAACAGTGTTTTATTTCAGTTGGGTGTGCATTCATTAGGAGGTGTGTTGGTTAGTAAAGGCAATACTGTAACAGTGAAGTGAGTCATCACAACAACGTTTCTTGGTGTTGAGTATTTTGCGTAGTAAGGTGGGCTGATTTTTTCCTTCTCGGTCAATCTTGTAATGACGCTGAACAAACCTTACACTGTTTAGACTAACAACAATCATTTAGTGTTAATAATAAGAACTGATTACTGCTGAACGATAGGCACGAATATGTCTCATGAAAACGAGAAAAAGGAATCCGGTAAAAGGAATGTCTCGACCAGCCACAAAAATGACGACATAAAATTCAAATTCACAAGAATATGAAATTTTATTATGTTTATTTAGGCAGTAAGGATACATGCTGAATTTCTAATGTGCTCTGCTAAAAGCCTGTTCCAATTTCTACAAAATGGAAGTAATTCCACCATTTTATCTCTTCCAGATAAAATAATATTAAAGTTTTTCTAACGATAGCGCTAATGTTTAAACGGCCAACGCGGGACCGCAGACCCGATCACACAGGCTTGTGCCGTAAAGTAGGCCACTTATCTCGATTTAAAGGGCAACGCTGAGAAATAAGTCCGGCCGCTAAAGGTTAATGTCCCCACGAACTATCATTATGCAGCAAGGATACAACAGCAGTTGGGATACAGCTGCTAAACCTTAACTGCTATTATATCTTATATACAAGTTTATTGCTGTAAACTTTTAGGCATGTCTTACACTAGTCCATAGAATTAAAATACTGTAAAGACTATGATCTCAACAAAATTGCAGCTAGAAATTTTGCTTTTCATCTTCTTATGTGTATAACCAAATGATGGCTATCAGTTTAGCCAGAACATGTATCTGTTTGTACCTATAATTAATATATGTTGTGTCTGATAGACTATAAGTTGGTTTTCATCTCACGACGCTGGCCTTTGAAAGTACCTCCCCATTTGCTTAATGTTGCTTATATAAACTCAATTACACAGTGGATGTTGCAATATCCTAACTGGCAACAAAAGAAAAATCATCAAACACATCCCTTTCTACTTTCTCTGGAAGGACACATAGTTAAGACCACATACCAGCAAAAGGGCTGACAGTAGAAACTTCAAGAAACATTCACATTGCAATGGCAGTATCCTGCAAAAAAGAAACCAGCTTCCCCTACAACCACGAAGAAAAACTGAGAAGAATGTGTCAAAAATGTGCTATATGTCCAAGAGCCAAGCACACAAGAAAGACACTGAAAAGTTTTTCACTGATCTGAAAACTATGCAAATACCACTCCATCAAGGCACTTCATGTAATGGGCAACAAATGCAGGGGCCAATCATAATACAAATTTAATCACATTTCTGTTCTAATGTATATTTCCCCTCTTTATCACAAATTTTACACATTTCATTTCATAAACCTGTGTGAGTCATGAACAATCTGAATACAAGCTATTTTTGCTGCTACTTAAGCCTAGGAAACTTGGAATAAAATGCTGGACAAAGAAAAAATGTACCCAGCATACTAAAAGTTGGATTTTTTTTTATCCATAATCCAAGAGTTAAAGATCAAAAACTTATAAATTGTGAAAGCTATAATTCGATTTTTTCCTACATGTGACACACAAGCAACGGATTCAAAACACGAAGCATTTTGACTCACAGCATATGCTTCAATGATTTCTTTTTTACTTTTGAGTTACTCCTTTTCTTTTCTGGGGCATATGTAAAATTATAATGCCTGCCCCGGCTACAACAGCAGACGAAGACGACGCAGTCCTTTGTTCCGCCATTATACCAGAACGAAAGCGTGCGGCTGAAACCTTACAGTTATCGGCAATTATCTGAATAATCCAAAGGTATAATTAATCTTCTAAGGCTACATTACACTGCATGGGAAATAATCTTGTAGTTACCTCAGTTTTCGAAAGTGAACTGGTTAAATCCGTAGAAATTATTGCCACGAGGTCACGCAACACCTATTTTCACAGCAGTATCTTGTTGCATGTCTGCCTATCTCCACGGCATCATGGGACACAGTCCTGCGCAAAAGACAAGAACGTTAAGTTACTATCCTGAGCTGGCTCAAACAATTCTTCATCTACATTTGAAACACGAACTTACAAAGGAGATTTGCTCTATGCATTCACGTCTACAAACCAAAAAAATTCTTGGCTTACCTCTCCAGCAACTATTCCGCTACGTTCCCAACACTCGATTTATCACGTAACTTATACAAAAGTAGTAATTCGAAGAAGTGTACTATTTATTATATTTCAACTAAAGGTGCCTGGTAGCTCAAACACGTATCACACGAAACATATGCAAATTCACTTTCTCTGTTTCTACAACACGATACACTTTCACGGTTGCTTGGTTTTGTGGACTGTAATGTTCTCCAGATAAAATAATTACAATAGTTGAACTCTAACACAGTAGCATCGATCCTTACGATCGGATGCTACCAATACAAAGTAATCTATTATCTAACACAAACCAATAACTTCTGCCATGAACGCTGCTAAACGCACACTAGGCATCATGGGAAAACAGGGCGGCCAACCAAACACCCAAGGCTGCCAACCCACACATAAACACACCAACGACTTCTTTTGACAAACTGAAGGAAACCACAGCACATATATGAAGTAACTGTGTTGCATTTCTAACTTTTCTTTTTATAAATAGTGTTTGGACAGACAACTTCTACACATTTCATTCCCATTCTTTGCACTTCATAAATAATTCCTAATATCAGGACACTATGAGTCAGTTGTGTTTTTCTGGTTATAGTTATACCAAGTTATTAAATGTAATATCATACACTGACTTATTTGTTGCATTTGGTTGCTATCAGTCTCTGTCTCTTATTTAGAAATTATTTCTGTAACAAACTGATGCATGCACCAAACAATATGGTGACGGCTACAAGAAAGAATTTGATGTAAATGTTCTATGTTATAGTTTAGTTTTTTGGGGGGTCTTTATAACCTATAAATGTTGTGTTATTGGAGAATATGTTTTAGCACTACCAGAAACATAAATTCGCTAATTGCTTTTATGGTCTAAAATTTGTAGATAACACACTACATGAGTAGGTGGGAGTTTCAAAATATCTAGTGACACAGTAAAAATCAATGTCATCTGTCAGTACGCGAGTTCACTGACAGTAACAGTCATACAGTGTACCAAAGAGAATGCTTCACATGAAGTCTATGTAAAATACATATGGAAAACTGATCCACTACTTTTATATTCAAGGACAATTCACAGTGGTACACAGACAGAATTCCACAGCAAGTAGATCCAGTTCCCATATTGCACAGTGGCAATATAAAGGGAGACTACCCAATAAATGTCATCTTATATGAAGGTGCATGAACATTATTAACCGCTGGTCTAATATGTACATTTCCTTTACAGATTTTCAATTGCACATTGAGCAATGGTAACCAAGGTTTCATCTGTAGTAGCTTATTCTCTTTTTATCTATTGATAATGTACATTTTTGTAGTGTTTGCTGCGTCTGGTTGTGATATGTACCTGCAGAATCTTTGTTTATGTTATGAAATTGATTACCTTGGAGAAAAGATTCAACTTTTTTGGTGGGAAAACGTAAAGGAGACACTCTACTTTGAAGACCTAGACACAGATGGTAGGTTACTATTAAAATAAATCTTACACAAGACTGGATGCATTGACTGCATTCATCTGGCTGAATATGGCGACAAGTGGAAAGTTCTTATGAAGATGGTACAAACCTTGATGTTCCATAAAATATGGGGAAACATCTCGACTAGCTGAGGAAACATGAGCTTCTGAAACAGGACTCTGCCCCATGGAGTTAATTAGTTAGTTAATTTCATTTATTGAAGAAAAACTGTGTTTTAATGGCTAATACTTCTCAACAATAAAGTATTTTTTTTTGTTTAATATTTTCTAGTAACAATTCCAAGCATTGAAAATTCATGGTAAGGTTCATGTTGAGTAACGCCATGCATAAAGGTATGTATCATTGCACGACGTTACACTGTTTACCAAAAACCCATTTGTTCGTACCTCACCTACCCTTCCAACAAGTAGATCGTGCTCTCCACCTTGATATGCACGGCCAAACTTCTGTCATCATGAACGCATTCAGGATGAATTTGATTTTCACAAGGTCATCTTCATGGAGAAGAGAGGCAAACAAGATCGAGCTGCATCACAATCAGATGGCCTGGTCTTGTACAAGTCATGCAAACCTCTCATTCACTCCCTGCAGTGATACACAACAGTAGCTTGATGGCCTTTCTCAGAGCAAACAGACCCAGGCTCTCCTCCCTCCTGTAATTCTTCATTTTTTCCTTCCTGCTGCAATCTCATCCCACTTTCTTGGTCTCTACATATAACTCCACCAGCACCACAAGAACTCCCATCCCATTGGCTCACTACAACAAATGAGGATAGTGCTGTATGTGTTGGAACACTAACACATGAAAAATAAAGTTTTTACAAGGGTGCTGATGTTTTACTGCATAAGTTACTTTCATGGTTAAATTAACCTTCTCTCCTGTAGGTTATTTTTTATTATACAATAACGAATTCAAAGGATTGGATACATTCTTGAGAAGCTAACAGTCCATCGCTAAGTCAAGAAATTCCCACTTCATATGGCACCCCAATGTTCACTACCACATTCACAACCCACTGCTGGGTCCTATCCTGTGCCATATTAATCCCATCCACAACCTCACACCATATTCACAAAAGCCCATTACTGGATCTTATCCTGTGCCATATTAATCCCATCCACAACCTCACACCATATTCACAAAAGCCCATTACTGGATCTTATCCTGTGCCATATTAATCCCATCCACAACCTCACACCATATTCACAACAGCCCACTACTGGATCTTATCCTGTGCCATATTAAGCCAGTCAATAATGCCACACCATATTTAGCCGTAAGATCCACTTCATGTCAGCTTCTTACCAATGCCTAAATCTTGCAAGATGTCTCTTCCTTTGAGGTTTCTGATCAGACTTTGTAATGCACTTCTGATCTCTCCAAAGCATGGTACATTCGCTCCCCCCCCCCCCCCCCCCCATTTCATGATATCCAAATGGCCTGCTTTCATGTAACAAATGCCATAAATGTCACAATCAGACAGAAACAAGTGCAGCTCAAGAAGTTAAGCGTTTTGTTCCAACTAAGGTGCAGGCACAGCTGTACTGAAGATCGCCTGCACTCCTGATTGGGTCAGACTTACAATTTTCAGAATATTCCCTGTTCATATACTAAGGGGTGGTTTGTCTGGGATATGAACCCACTGCTTGCCTGCAATATGCAACTGATCCTGCAGGGGTATGACAGAGTGTTAATATTGCCAGCCCTATGGACTTAGAATAGAATACCCAATGGATTTGAGCCCTCAAAGGCCCGATGCACATAGGCCTTTTTAACAGGCCCTTTGTGCCCCCCAAAATGCAGATGCTTTCTTAGAGTGTTGTGGCCCAGCATTAGGCCATGAACCCTCTAAGTTATACATAACAGAAAAGTATATCACGTACAGGTTCCGGCCCAGTAAACATATTGGACGAGCCCTCCCTTGCTAAATACCTTTCGGTTCCCCTTATGGAGCCCCTGTAAAAAGAAATTCTCCTTTCCCAAAGCCTTCTATTACATGTCTCTTGGAGTCCTCAGTATGGGAGCCCTCCCTCCAGGTTCCCCTCACACAGCTTCTGTAAGAAGGTTATTAGGATTATGACTAATATTAGGAGTAGGGACTCTTGTAGGGATATGTTTAAAGAATGGAAAATGTTACCGTTTTACTCTCAACATGTATACTCCTTATTAACCTTTGTATTAAACAACAGTGAATTGTTTATAACAAATTCTATGATAAGTAATATTAATACCCGGCAAAAAAAAGACAATCTTCACTTTCCACTTTCAAGATTAAAATTTACCACGGGGGGAGTTCATTACATGGGTTCCAAGGTTTTTGATAGACTTCCATTATATATAAAAAGTTTATTCCTTACTAAGAAATATAAATGTAGATCGACTGTCAAAGATTATCAATTAACAAATTCATACTACTCATTGGAGGAATTTTTTAATAGTAATTCTATTTAAGATCTTGGTCCCATTCTTTTCACTCTTTATTTTTCTTTGTTTTCTGTATTTCTTAGCATTGTGCATTTTTAACTTGTACTTCATTATTATAAATTTTAGCTTTCTTGAATTTTGATCTGTTTATTGTCATAATTGCTGGTCTATATTTGTTGTTAAAATTTTGTACATTATTTATCCTTATTTTAATTCCTATTACATATGTGATTAGTTTCGTATGTTTATTGTTATTGTGCATGACTGATGCTTTTTGAAAGTATCTCTATATTGTATATTGTGCACGATGTGGTTATGACTGGTTCTATATCCTAAAGGTTGATTTAACCTGATTGGATTGATGGAAATAATAAATATAAGGAATGAATGAATTACATTACATTACAGTACGATTCCCCTGTTGTTAAATGTTGAGCCATACAGGATAATTCACACTCTGCAATTTACAACTCTCAGCCAGTACACTGGAGTGTCAACAAAGGCATTCGTTGTGCTCCATGAACTGGGTGAAGAGGTTCATGTGGTGAGGCTCAGCATGGGCAATAGACACAGACAATACCAATCACACGGTTGGGTTCATACATGTCTCACCTGAGGAAAATTCAGTACACCTACTACTTTGATCTCTGAAGCATTTTAGCAGGATTTACAACTGGAGTTCACAGAAAAAAGTCCAGTAATTTCAGTGAATATAAAGACTCCACGAACACAAATCAAGTAGCAGCACCCAGAAGTCAACAAACACTGTAATACTGTATTATGGTTACAATATCTACAACACAGAAGTAAACACAAAGCATTTTGTACAAAACATGTAAATAGCAATTACAGACAGTTTTAAATAATTACACAACCTTTTGTTACACTGTACAAGCAATAACTTAAAGTTTTTCACACCATCACATTTGTGATTAACAACAAACAGACAAGTGATCAAGTTACATATTGCAAGATGCTAACCTCTGAGAAATGACCCACAACAATTAATTATTTATTTATTAATTAATGGCTGACTGTACTATACTGTATGAGATTGTGTAACAATACCACTGCCATGCTTTAATTTGGCTTTGTCACATTAACAACATGCATATGCCTACTTAATATAATTCACACAACCCTGACTAAAGTGAGAAATGCCACTTGCTGTTAAGCAAACTCACTTCACAGTGGAACTACAGCTGGCAAAAATAAATGGAATGCAAGAGCAAAAGAAACTCCTCCTATCCCCAAATTTCTAAGGCACAAAAATTAAAGATAACAGGCAAGGAAATTAATTCTTCCATGCAACTCAAAGACTTTTTAATTGTTTGTAATTCAATAATGTATGGAGTGTAAAATACTGAAGGAACTCGTCTTAAACATCTAACTTCAAAAGATTAACACGTCTTTAAGTAACGTTTCACTTGCAGTATCTTCAAAGCACAGCAAAAATGCACGTCTGATGTCCTATATAGGCCATTCTTTGGAACTGATGACACAGCTGCCCCAGTAAACAGACTTTCCTTTAACTAATACTGGATAAAATCACGGCTGTAACAATATCTGTTACATTTTGTATTTACTAAGAAAGTTTAAATTAGCAATACTCAAAACTGCAGAAACACAAACACAAATACAATGTTAACTCTGATTACCAACATTTGTATTTAAGGAAAAAGTAGCTGCCATCTCTAAATCCACTAAACTTGCAAAGCAAAACATTTCAAACATTTTTAAACATTTCACCATCAATCAGTAATGTCTTACTCACATACAATACTGTTTCTGAAAAATTCAAAATGTCTACCACCCTGTCATGTAAACATGTTTTAATAGAATATTGCTCTTCACATCTTCAAGTATACCATACAGGGGTAACAAGAGACTTATACATCACACTACACATGAAAGCAAACTTTATACCTAATTAAGCTGGTAATACTGGGAAAATGCAGCATGTTGGCAGTCTTATATTATGACAAAGTCAACTGCAAATCATTACCAAACGACAGATTGCTCTTTGTCAGTCTAAAGTAATATATTTCAGTGTTTACTTTGGATGCTGGACACGGTGACCATAGTTCATGCCATAATTTTGGTAACCTGGGCCATACCCCATGTATGAATACCCTCTGATGGGACGTCCATGGTAGCCCACATTCGTAGATGGTGTTGCAGTTTCAGGCATATCTTGAAATGTCTTTAGCGAACCAAAGCAGGTGGACTTTGGAACAAATGGAGGTATGTTGTCCCACAGACTGCACAGTGCTTCACCTACACCGGGCTCTATCTCCTGCAGGAATCAAAAAACAGAACACACCTCTTTCAGGCCCACTGTATCCAACAGAACCTAATTCTTGGATAATTTAAATAAAGTTGTCTCTGTGCCTAAGCACCTTGCTTTGAAAGTCCATATGTGGCATGGAGGTACAGCTCAACGCATTCAAACCCATGGTACACACGGAAATCTGTGGTCAGCAACTTTAAGCTCTGAACACTTAATATAAAAATTACACAAACACAGTAGCAATTACCAACAGTAACCAAGTAGCAAAACCTAGAGAATTTAAATCTTTCAACTTCTTATATGACAGGCCTCTAAACAGAGCTTGTTGTCTGAACATTGTACTTTCCAGGGGTTATAAATTTTTATTCTGAGGTCTCAGGCCTCTCTCTACTGCAGAAGGGCTTGATTTAGAGAGATCTTACTGTACTGACATGCACAAGGGCTCACTGCAAGATTCTGGGACTGAGGCTACCGTGCACACACACACACACACACACACACACACATCCTCAAGAGCAGGTGTGCACAAATACCGGGCGCAAGGTTGCTGTGGCAACTAGATTTTTATACTGCAGCATATTTGTTGATCCTTAGTAAAGAACTTGCTTCATGTCACCCTTTTAGCACCTAGAATTTTGAGGTGGCTCCTAGATTTCTGGAAAATTCGTGTGCCCCTTTCTCCAGAGGCAATAAACTAATGATGTTTCACAATTCACTCCAGATGCATACAAGCCATACTGTGAAAAGGCTGATATCATATAATACATGTTTTACAGTTGTTAAACTTGGGAAAACAGCCATGGAAAGCTTCAAAATTCTTAAGTTCGCATTCGAAGAACAAACTGCCAATCACACTACAGCATATGAGTGGTGTGCTTGATTTCACAGACCTTCCATAGTCCACTGACGGAACAAAGGTATGTTTATGACAAAATGTGTTGTGACACACATTAACTGGGAGCTTCATTCATATGCTCTGAAATAGCCAAGACACGTAGTCTGACAAAATGGCCCAGAAAATAGAACTTGGTTTCATTTTGTTGCAACAATGATGGTCTCCATGAGTAACTTCTTGACCAAGTGCAACATTCCACTGGTTCCCAACATACACTGTTCATTGGATTTAGCACTTCATGATAATTTTATTTTTTGCGAATTATAAAATAAAGGCATTACATTAACTTTCACAGGCAGTGCAAACAGCAACACAGGAACTGAACTGAACATCACAGAACAAGCATGCTAAATGTGATAGCACATCAGAGTTACTGTGTTCAGCTAGGGGCAGCTTCATTTGCATGGCATATTTCTTTTTAATGTACTTTAGAAGTTCCTTGGTACTGCTACCTCAGGTGGGTGTGGTTTGTTTTTGTGGTTGATCTTGCTTTTGCCAAGAGCCGTTTCGTTGATGCAATAGTGTTAAACTGTGGTTAAGAGGCATTGTCCATAAAACTTACACTTCCTGGGTTCAGTGTGAGTAAGATTCCTTCAAACTGTTGGAAAATATCTCCATCTCTTCATGGCAGTTAAAAGTCTTTTGTGATTCAAAACTTAGCAAAACCTTTGCACACACGCGCGCACACACACACACACACACACACACACACATCCTTCCAAAAAAAAACTGGCTGCCATATACATGGAGAATTTTCGAATGCCTCCCTTTTGCAGATAAGTTTCTAAGGCCAGCAGACTTGCATGAAAGGAAAGCTTGTTGCTCTGTTCCTACTGTTGTGTCTGATATATGGCAGTCACTGACCTACGTTCAGTCAAAGCAGCACACCTTAATTTCTCTGCCTTGTACTGTCATGTGGCCCTCTATGAAACTATGTCCTCCCTATCAGTACAGACACACCTATACTTATGCAACTTCAAGTTACAGAATTATTTTGTTATCATTTAGGTAAGTGCAGTTTTAGATGTTAGATTTTCTATGTTTATGGTGACTAATATATGTGTGTGTGTGTGTATTGTATACAGTACACACACACACACACACTGTACAGTTGACCACATAATTCAATTCGGACGTGCACAAAATTTAACTTGCAAGAGACCTTCCAGAACCTAACTACTGCAGCAGCAGCGGTGTATCTGTAATTACATTCACCTTGTTTCTTTTCAAGTATGTAAACTCAATTTCCAGCACCAGTTTATAAAAATTTGTTCTTTTGACATTTGGTACATCAGGGTCCTAATGTCAGCAAGCAGTACTTTGTCTAAGGTACGTGGTTCACTGCCAGAGAAAAATGTATGCACCTTAACATTCACGGCATGTGTTAAAAATCATCACACTCCCTGAACAGTTTCCTCTCTTTTCCTCTGGCACTGTTATTTTACTTCTTTCTTTTACTATGCTGCATGCATTGAATGCACCACACCTGGAAACCCCAGTGAAATAGGATGTAGTATTTATTGCTTTATAGACAGTGACAGATGATTCTCCACAAACTTATTAAAAACAATCAACAAAATCTACTTTTTTCTATTTGTGATGTTTCTTAGTGACATCATCAGTCACAATAACACCAGATGTGCGTCTGTAAGTCTAAAATTACACACATTTAAATTATCTTGCTACTTATAAGTACTTACAAATCAATGGAGGACAATTCATGTATGCTCCACTGCACAAATGTTTTGGCCAGGCACCAATCCCAGTATTTGGCATAAGAGCTCTGTTCGTGCAGTGAATGCAGATTAAATTATTACTGCTTGGTTTAGCTACACTAGGAAATCTTATAAACACAAAGCAAGAAATGACACTGGTACACCAAATGAGGGGAAGTATTACACTAACGGAATGAACACATACACACAAGCTGTGGCTATGAAGTTCCTGCATGACTGTATTGCACAGCCTATCCCAGTGCATTTCAGACTTTGTCACACCAACATCATGTCTGTGCGTGCTATCACTTCCACAGGTTGTGACTTCCACACTGTAGCGTCGTTTGTATCAAAGTTATGGCAGAAACAGTGGGCATGCACTTACATCTTCTGCTGAGCAATGAGTAGCGGAAACATCAAGCAAAGAACTGACATTAAATTTTGTGTAAAATTAGGAAAAAGTGCAAGTGGAAATTGTGAAGTGCTCTCTGAAGCATATGGCACAGAAGCTACAAAGAAACTGGATGTTTTCAAGTGGCACACATGGCCCAAGGAGGGTCAAAAGAAAGTGACAGACTGAACGCACAGATCCGAAACAATGTCAAAAAAGTGTGGTATCTTGTTTGTTCAGACAGACATTTAAGTATCTGATGAGTGGCTCAGGAATTAAATTTGGACAGAAAAATGGTGAGAAAATTTTAAGAAATGCATTATACATGAAAAATAGTCACAGCTAGGATGGCATCAGGACTTCTGGCCGATCAGCAAAAAGAGTGGTGTGTTAAAGTGTGCTGAAGTATGTTTAAGTGTGTTCCAATGAGACTAGGCAACTGCTGAATGTCTGTCAAAAATTATCACTGGAGGTGAAACACAGTGCTTTCAATATGATCTAGAAAGCACATGACAAAGCATGCACTGGCAGCTACAATACAAACTTGCATGACAAGATAACAAATGAGGACAATGCTTAGCAACTCCTTTGCTGTCTGGGCTATTGTTCACTTTGAATTCATCCCACAAGGCCAAACCGTCAATCAGGCTTAACTGTTTGGCATCTAATGTCAGATATACCTGTTACAGAGCGTGAAGCTCAAAACATGTAACATCAGGTACAGATAATGGCCATTTAATGGCTTTCCTCATGTAGCTCTCATTTAAATTCTCCTGCACATCACATCAGGCATTTAATTCTGGTGCCAAAGGGTTAATATGTAGAAGTATTCACCTGATTACATGAAGGTATGCATAGTAAACGGCCTGAAATTTGAACCAATAACTGGATCCTCCACCATGACAATGCTCCAGCTCAATAGGTGCTGTCAAGCAGTTCAAAAAGAAATCTACTGTTGGCACAGAACACCACCTTTATTTGCCAGAGTTGGCTCCCAATGACTTCTGGCTTTCCCAGTATTAAAGTTCACCTTGAAGGGATGAAGATTTGAGGGTAGCAAAGGTCTTGACAAAAATGTGACAGTTGTGGTGAAGGTTATTCCAAAGGGGGATTCCATAAATGTTTCCACCAGTACCAGCATCACTCTGCTAAGTGCACAGCTGCTCAGGAGGACCACTCTGAAGATGAAGGTGATCTGGTTATCCTTTTCATGAAGCAGTATGTATAAAGGAATATTTGCAATAACTTAATAGCCACACTATGTACACGACTCTCATTAAGGTAAGCCCAAACACTGAGAACAATAAAGAATTCTCTCTGAAAGAGGGCATAATTCTATTTAAATCTGAGACTAAAAACTGCAAAAAATTAATTACACTTTAAGTAAATATCACCTGTCCTTCACGACTCATTTGAACTCGCCTGTTGTCATTGTATGGATTAAATAAATGACGAGTTGCCTGAAACGGGATGTTGGCTCGCTTAATCCATTCAACAGGGAGTGGTGGACTGAGGTTAGGGCCACTCAGATCAAAGCACTGGTCTGCTGTGTGTGTCTTGGGATCTGGTTTGGCTCCAGTCAGATGTGCATATCCTTGAAAGTGTCCACTGCCTTGCACACTGAACACCAGTACCACCCGCTTGCCACCCTATGACATTAAGTGTCACAAAAAATAACAGAGCACAGTATGTAAACACATGTCACTAAAAGAACTTCAATTCAAAGCTCTTTATCTATAGTATAAAGATACACCTCACCTTGTACACACGTGTCACCTTCCTTTCTGTATTGCACGTGAATGCCCAAGCGCCACAACTAAGTGAAGCCTCGATGGTCTTCAAACTACCATATTTAATAATAAAGTAGCGTGAACCAACAGGTACTCCCCCTGAAATGGGGCTGCTAATCAGTGCTGTGGTATCCCCAGCACTTCCATGAGATGGTGTAGGAGACGGAGTTTGACTCATGTTTCTACTGCCAAACGATTTGGCACTCCCGGAGTTTGACCGTTCTCCTGTATGCATAACACAGAACCCAATTTGTTACCATCACTGTTTCATCCCTTGTGATTCCCATTGTATTTTTTAAGATTATATGTATACTTTAAAATTTATTAATATACTGTACTTTACTTACTACAAAATGAGTGTACAGTAGAACCCTGTTAAGAAGTCTTTCAAGGGACCAGAGGATTAGGGACTTCTTAAGCAGGAAGACTTATTAAGAGGGAAGCTTATTAAAAGCAATAGGATTTTGGGACTTTAAAAATCAAACTTTTTACAGGGGAAAACTTCTTATGCGGGGATTTCTTATCCAGGTTCTACTGTATTTTACTGTTATTTTCATTCAAAATTGGGGCTCCCATACTTGTAAGCAAAGTGTAAAAATTGTCCCTGTGCATATCATGATGGCATATGGGGAAGTGGAGGTGTAGCTCCACACCGAATCAATATTGTCACCATTAAAGTATTTCAGAAGCAGTAATCATTGGATTGTCATTACATTACCACCACACCAACAAGCAATTTATCCAGTTCTATATTTCTGAAGCCCATGGCTCTGATTTTGAGGTACATTTCATAATGACAACATCCTTTACCCATGCCTCCACATGTCCTGTCTTTTTGCAACTTCTCACCCAAAAAGGCTGATGCTTGCAGCATAAATACCATATTCTTTGGAAATGTTCTCTCAGTGTGCAAACATCAAATATAGCTACATGATTAGTATTATCTGATATTTAAGAATTATAACAAACATACTTATAAAACAAAAGTTCAGTTAAGTCATGCGACATGATCATAAGAAACATGTGGAAGCAAGAGATATTCCTTGTGCACAGACTGTTTCATTCTCATTCCCTGCATATGGACCTAACTTTAAACTAACAGCTGTTAGGAACACTGAAGAGATAATTAAGTGCATAACACTGAAGCAATATTTTACTGGTTAGACTACACGCAAAAATGGCAGAAGGACAAAGAACAACTATTGGTTCGGTCATCTTATATTTGGATTACTTGGATGTGTCGCTGTGCCTCTCCTTCCACATACACTAAGGCTAATATTCATGGAGCATTCTTTGCTATACAAGAAAGTACTTCTTGGTAGGAAAGGATTCTGAAGTTCTTAAAAATTGCCTGAGTAGGTTTTTTTTTTTTTTTTTTTTTTTTTTGTTGTGTGTGTGTGAAGGGCCCCACAGCAGATGCTACAGATGCACCACAGCCTTGAAGGCTTATTGTGCAACCATGTGATGAAGATGATTTTTTTTTCCTTGTAATGGAGCACCGGTGGAATGAAATTGACAGGGGAAAACTGACGTACTTGGGGATAAACCTGTCCCAATACCACTTTGTCCACCACAAATCCCACATGGACTGATCCGGGATCAAACCCAGGCCTCCACAGCAAGAGGCCAGCGACTAGCTGCCTGAGCCATGGCACGGCCCTCAGTATGTGTTAGTGTTTGACTTCGTGCGCGCGCATGTATGTGTGTGTGTGTGAGAGAGAGACCTGTTACACTATCCTCTCCCCAAACACCCCTCAAATGCATCAAGCACTTGTGCTCCTGTGCATACACACAAACATCAAGCACGTGTGCTCCTGTGCACACACACAAACATCAAGCACGTGTGCTCCTGTGCACACACACAAACATCAAGCACGTGTGCTCCTGTGCATACACACAAACATCAAGCACGTGTGCTCCTGTGCACACACACAAACATCAAGCACGTGTGCTCCTGTGCACACACACAAACATCAAGCACGTGTGCTCCTGTGCATACACACAAACATCAAGCACGTGTGCTCCTGTGCACACACACAAACATCAAGCATGTGTGCTCCTGTGCACACACACAAACATCAAGCACGTGTGCTCCTGTGCACACACACAAACATCAAGCACGTGTGCTCCTGTGCACACACACAAACATCAAGCACGTGTGCTCCTGTGCATACACACAAACATCAAGCACGTGTGCTCCTGTGCACACACACAAACATCAAGCACGTGTGCTCCTGTGCCACACACAAACATCAAGCACGTGTGCTCTTGTGCATACACACAAACATCAAGCACGTGTGCTCCTGTGCACACACACAAACATCAAGCACGTGTGCTCCTGTGCATACACACAAACATCAAGCACGTGTGCTCCTGTGCACACACACAAACATCAAGCACGTGTGCTCCTGTGCATACACACAAACATCAAGCACGTGTGCTCCTGTGCATACACACAAACATCAAGCACGTGTGCTCCTGTGCACACACACAAACACAGATGTTCAGACGATTAAACTGCAGTCTTACAATTTTTTTTTGTTTCTTTGAACTGGAAAAATGTCAGAGATTTTATCACTGCCATCATCCCTTTGGAGCAAGGTTATTACACTAGTACTATGTACTATGTTGTAACTTCACACTTTTACACTATCACCGTGTTTGTAACTGTTGACCTACGCAAACTATTGATAGTAGTATATAGCACTTTGACAATTCAATGGCAACATTTGGCTGTTCCCAGTATTAGCTATCATTTCCACAGGCAATCCTTCCATTGATCTGCTCTTATACATTCAGACATTGGTGTGTGCTGTGAAACCTATCATGCTGTTATTACCAACTACAGGACATTAAAAAGTATATGGTCTGTGTGGTCTGTAATGCCATAATGTTAACATGAACTTTCATGAAAGATGGTCACATGGTTCAAAAGTTGAAAGACAGGGCTAACAGTATTATGATCACATTAGCACACATTGTGTCCATTAGAAACATAGCAGGCTAAAGACCAAACCATAAGGTTCACAACTGCAGCCTCAAGAACTGATACTTTCAGCTCAATGACACTCTGGAACCTTACTACCAAACAAAACTGAATGTTGGAGAACATTATAGTTTTTCATCCACTTAGAGCAACACCTTACACGGATTCAAATGTATTTCTCACCATGATCAACTGCCATCTTGGGTGGATATTCAATCTTTTTTTGCTGTCTGAAGCCACTTCTGTTTTCAGTGCTGCCCACGAAGACATTCTCACCATGGATGTACTCTTCTTCTGTGGTTCTCCTCGATCCTATAAATTGAAAACACATTCTTATTTACGAATGTGAGGAACTGGAGATCTATAAATGAGCTCACTGCTGAAGAAAAGTAATATTAGACAATCAAACACTTTCAATAGAAGACTGGAGATTTACAAATGAGCTCACTGCTTAAAAGAAGTAACATTAGAACAATGAAACACTTTCAATAGAAAATTTACAGGATATTAATGCATTATATTCCAAAGTACAATCTTACACCAGAAAAGAGACTGAAACAACACACACCATGTCACAAATATGTGTTTCATTCAGCCTTATGTATTGCCAACACTGGCAGACTGACTGGATTAAAATACAATTCTGACAATTCCACAGGCTAAAATATGCCAAGTCACAGACTATGACAGGATAATTCCTTCCTCATTCTGGCAGTAAAGAAGAGTTAAGTTATGCAGCATTACATGACAAATTGAGGGATGGACACTGCAGCATGAAACTGTGGTCTACTATATGGCACTACGTGTACATTTGTCTGGAATGGGTAAAGAAAAGCACATTTTAGAAAATGTATCCATCGGTAACAATTCTAGCAGCTTCACTCTCATTTGTCCAATTATCTTTGAAAGAATAAAGTTTAAATTTTAATAAATCAATGGCTGTTGTATTAAATTCAATTACACTTTAATTAAATATGCAGTGATGTTTGAAATCTATGCAGCACTTACAAAAAATGTAAAACAACAACACAACAACGTTCCAAAGTTTCTTTCACTTCATTTTATGGTGTTAAACTAACAAATTACTGGAGCTAAGGGTGTGAAGTTTGGTAAGGAGATAATCACAAGCATACCTACACAACATGTGCGAAACTTTTCGCAGGCCAACAATTACAAACATTGTGATGGTTCAAAACTGTAAAGTCTTTCCAACAGATTTAACACAAACAGAATATGCATTTGATAAGCACTTCACAAAATTAAGACAAAGAACAATACCAGCAGCAATCATCTGTACACTAGAAAGGCATTCAACAGGAAAGTAAGCTCTACCAGTTCTGCTCAGAACTTTTCTTTTTCATAAAACATTATAGTATGTTAATTACAGTACCAACACGATCATAATACAGCAAACTCTTGCCATTTGCGGGTGTTACATTCTTGAAAAGTTCCACAAATATTAAAACTGCAAATGTAAAATTAATGCCTTATGTGAAAAATGGAGTTAACAAACTAAAGGCACAAACATGACAATATGTGAACTAATGATAAATCCTTTGGTACCGGAATTAAATACCCATAGTGGTGTACAGAAGACTGGAATTTAAATGCCCCCTGCATAAGGGTTATGCAGAAGAGCAGATATATTTATATGACATTCAGCATTTTGAGTATCACGCTGTGTTTTACGTCTTACATATATGTAACATTCGGTGCCAAACGGTTAATACACACATGAAAATTGTGCTGGTGTTTACTGGAATATCAATGTTTCTGGCTGAAACTTGTTAGGATGATTGGATGATATAGAGTGCATGATGGAGGGGAAGACAGAAGTATTAGTGATGAAAGGGGTTCTGTGACTTCTTCTGCATGGTGTTTTATGCCCCCACTGTACGTTGCCATGACAGTCTCCACTTTGTGCTTCAATTTCGGGCACCTCTCCATCAAGTGGTTGACCTCAAAGAAGTGATCGACTAAGCCATCAACAATCAGGAAGCCTTTTTTCAGAGCATACTCGCAGTCAGCTAAGGCCTCTCCACAAAAGCAGCAGAATCTTCTGATTCATTGGTTAGCAGCACAAGGGTCAAGAACTTTCTGGGTATCAGCCTCCTACACATGTGGAAATCTTCTACTGTAACTTATGGGCTACCAGAGGCTGCTCCTTATTTCATCCTGCTGATCGGGGAATCCCAAGTAGTCATTAACGGCTTTAGCCCAAAGCTTCTTCCAGCAGCCACTCAGAGCTGTGGACTTCTGCCTGTCCATTCACTCCTTTACACTTACTATGCAGTCAGCTATGCCATACAACTTCCAGCATTCAATGACACTAACAGGTGTTCTTCTCACCTGCACCCAAGATACTGTGAAAGGTGCAGCTTTTGAATGTTGTAATGTTCTTGGGCAGACACTCAACTTGGATTTTCAAATGGGCAAAACCAAGATCCTGCAGATGCCCTGGGGCATTGTCAAGGACAAGGAGGACCTTGGACGCTAAATTCTTGAACTTCAGGTACAGTTTTTGTACCTGCATGGTGTTCTTCCTCACCACAGCACCACCGACTGACAGCCACTTATGTGTCTGATCTTACAGCCATACACACAAGGTGCTTTCCAGCTTGCTGACAGACAGGTCACAACCACTTACACTAGAAATGTTCGCACCCGATGGAGCACTGGCCTTAATGCTTCACAGGATCATGTCTTCATTTTGCTTGATGCGAAGTAAAGGTAAAGTTCACCCTAGAACAGGCCATAAGGGCCAAGAGGGACAATACAGATATAGCTCTACTCTTTCTTTAACCTCGGAGCTAGGTGGGGTGGGTGGTCAACAACACACCTCAGCCGATTCAACCCTGGGAAAGAGACCCAGTACTCATGGTACAGGAGGCTAGGTGGGCCCCAGGCCGGTCTGGACTGATGCAAAAATCTCACTTCCACCAGGATTCAATCCTTGGACCGTCCAGCCATAGCAAGTTGCTACACCGATTACGCTATCCCGGACCACTTTTGCTTGATGTAACAAATTGTAAATATCTTTACAACACAATGGCATCCAACCACAGCAATGTTCATTCCCTGTACAACTTATCCACCACCACCACTTTCTCTAACAAAGACATCACTGTCCATTTCCTATTATCCTTGGGCTCTTCATCAACATGCACACAACCCTTTCTGGACAGAGGTCAAACGTGAGAGCAACAATTAGTTCTAACGATTATGAAACGTACAGTCAAAGTACATTTCATATCACGTAATACCTAGGTAGCTACTGGGTGAAAACAAGCAGGCAGCTATGGCCACTTGTATATTGTGTATTCCCTACACATGTACTCGTATGTAAGCAACCACAAATGAGCGAGGGACCTACACCACAATGCATGAGATTTGCCAAAATAATGCTTCCATGATACTCTGATGATAATGCTGAATTTCTGGGTTACAGTCAAAGGCACAACTTTCTGTTTGCTGTCACTACATTTTCACAAATCAAAGTATAAGTTGCAAAGAAGCAATATGTGCACTGCTTACCAGTACTGGGTATTCTGATAGGAACATTTACTTTCCCACTCAATAACACTTGCAGTTTTGTTCTCAAGGATTCTTTAGTTTCATGAAAACACAAAACATTGTGGAGTCTTAAGACAAATCATATGCTGACAGTTATGATGGACAGTGGAAAGTTAGAGCAAAAGGTAAAGCAATCCCTGCACATGCCTGGACAGGCCCTGAGGGTTCCAGGAGGTTGAGGCTCCCAGATTTCTAGACAATCAGCACATGAAGGTGGTAAGGTTGTAAGCCCTATGCACCGGCCACCTTTATCCCACAGGAAATATTCCTGGTACTCATTTCTGTTATAGGCTGAGTCAACCACAGGGCCATAGTGCAGCTGGAAAATTCCAGTCAATGAAAAGTTCCAATGACACCATCAGGAATCAAACCCACGACCTTCCAGCTTGTAGCGCAGTGCCTCAACCAACTGCACCACCATGTGCCCCAATGTTAAGAGGAAGAGCTACTGAAATAATGGACGTGTAAAGCAAAACCTTGTTTAGGGAGGCCTACACTGTGGCCACCACCTCCTGATTCATCTCAAATACAGGTTTACCTGACAATGATGTGACACCCACATGAACTATGAAAGGTATGTACAAAATGTAATCAACTTATCTCCCATTACAGTTTCACAGGTAAGCACTTTTATTCAGTAATATACAAAATCTTAATTAGATAAAAATGCTTTACCCATACAACAGAACACAAAAATTAAGTGCCAGACAATGAACACATAAAGGCCCTTCTGTAAGAAATTCATAGCCTTATCATAAACTGGAATTTTTATACGGTGGCTGAAGGATTCCATATGATTCTAAAAGATTCTATTGTAGCTGAGAACTGTTGCACACTGAAACTCTTATGCACAAAACTGAAATTTATGACAATAGTCAAAACTATTGCAGAGTGTACTGGAAGTCACATTCGGATTGAGATTTTTAAAATGTGGCTTACAATCATCAGACTACACTTAACTTGTACTGTATAGCTTATTTTTAGTGATTCCCAGAAAACTGAGACACAAAATGTATTTTGCATCAAAGTAACAAAACTGGAAAACATTTATATTGTCTTTATTTAAATCTTTCAAGACTCACACAAGTAATGATAATCATATATTATATATCTGACAAATGTACACTTTATTCACATTAATTGTGTAGCACGGTCCTGCATGTTTCGAGCCTCAATTCTGGCTCATCTTCAGAGACTCAGTATTTTATATTACACATTTTACACCAATTGGTACGATTGTTAAAATAGTAAAACTGAATAACATGAATTTTTACAATAGTGTTTATACACTGGTTAAAATAATAAAAGGTAAGTAAATGTAGCTGCTGTTACGTTGTTATAAATCAAGTCTTATACAGGTTAAAATGTTAAAAGCCGAATAATCTGTGTTTTTATGGTATCCTGTTTGTCGGAGTTGGTTGACTATTAGGTGGTGAGAACAGTACTGTTTTTACTATTTTAACAATCGTACCAATTGATGTAAAATGTGTAATATAAAATACTGAGTCCCTGAAGATGAGCCAGAATTGAGGCTCGAAACGTGTAGGACCGTGTTACACAATTAATGCGAATAAAGTGTACATTTGTCAGACTATATATATATAAAGAAAATGTACGGAATGAATAACATTAAGTTTAACAATAATCAGTTTCACAGTTTAAATTATGGCATAAGATACATAAATACACTTACCAGTTGGGTAGTGGTCAATGGTCATTGGACGAGGACGCTGGCCAATTCCTGATGGCTGCTGCAGACCCATTGCCTGCTCCTCTGCAGTGAGGACACCAACAATTGTCTTTACTACTGCTTCATCCACCTGATGACAAATTACATTTACGACATTACGTTGAAAAATAAACATAAAAGGTTTGAGAACTGTAAAACTGTATAGTTTATTACACAAAAAGTTGTGCTCTATTTCATGATTGGTAGCTGTGATGGCACATTAAATTAAGGGCATGTAAATCATCACCATTCAATAAAGTTTCCAACAGGACAGGCTGTCGGTGCCTCTCACATTCTCCTCTATCGTCACGTAAGTGCTTCCCCTGTATCAGCGTTCACAAGTTACTCATACCTCCTGTCTTTTGCAGATCTTAACTCCATCTCTCCACCTTGTCCTTGGCTCTCTACAAATCATTCCAAGTACAACCCATGTATATACACCAGTGTATTCTTAATCCTTTCACCCCTGTATCCCAAGTCAGTCATTTACTGTTGGTTCATCCTGACAGTCATGCCTAACCAAGGTCAGGTAATAACCCATCAACACAAAAAAAAAATTGCCTCTCAGAATGCGTTCTGGACATGTAGGCTTTGCTAGTTACTAAATGGTGCATGTAGCTACCTTTTGCAATCTACTGGAATAAATAAACCATATGCTATTCATTTCAAAGACCACTAGTGTACCACCAAAAATGTCAGGTAAGCCTGCAGCAGTTTCTGTTAATTCCACAGATGTTTCTTGCAGCCTACCTTCACATCTTGCATAATAACTTTATTCTTCTTGTTTCTTTCTCACTCCACAAACATAAATTACAGAGGGAATCTGTAGGCCAGGAAATTTTATGGAATTGATGATCAGGGTTTGATTTGTGACAGAAGTAAGAATCCTTTCTCTTGACACAGCAGCTACACTGGTGCTAGCGCTAACCCAGCCTCTATGTAGGTACCAGTACCAAACGGTCTTCCCACACAAGAAAACCAGCCTAAGCATTTAGTGCCAAGGTTGAAAATGTGTTGAGCTTATATTACCTCCAATCTCCCAAATACCTTCATGGTGTAAGGCAGGACAACTTTATGTTTCTGCACTGTTCATGATGAATAATAATGCTGTACTTATTGGCTTATACTGTCACATGAACATGCAAGGAGAATAACACTTAAGGGACATTGAGCCTGTAACATATACAGTTATATTTGTAGGCATGTTCACATACCTGTGCAGTGCCTATTAAAATTTCTCTCTCACTCTGTCTGTCTGTCTGTCTGTACAAATGTTACCATCTCAAGAATCACTAAAAGGATTTTCATGAAATTTCATATTGGAGAATTTAATAAAAAATGTGGTGTCATATCAATTTTCACATAGACTAGGGAATTGTAATGACCATGTTACATATATTACTGCAGCAGAGAATGTTTTAAATAAACCCTGAAGAGAAGAATAAAACACAAATTTCATGCCCAATACATTTCTTCTGTAAGTTTAATGGCTTTCATGATATTTAAACAAAAGGGACGCTGCACTTACATTGTCAGACCTGTGCACTGAACAATGAACATTGCCTAACAAAGTACCCATCATCC
>JAJKFL010000026.1:20336906-20351677 GCA_021186555.1 Reticulitermes speratus
TGACTGACTGTTTGTGGTCCCACATTCTTGTGATTAGTCTTTTGCTAATTGAAGCTTATCACAGAGATGGTGCAGCAAGATTTGAACTTCAAGTGTAGTTTAGAAGATTTTGTTTCAATACACGATAATGCACTACCCTTTGACTTAATGGGCATTAGAGACTTGTGTGACAACAGCCCCGATATGCAGGACGCATGTGAGGTAAATGAAGAAAGTGCACCTGTGCCAAGACATTTTGAGATAGTGAGAAGTGCTAAAGCTTCTTGAGAAGTGTGATATCCCACAAGCAGTGCAGTGTGTCACAGAAATGGACGGATTTTTTACAGGACTGGCATAGAGGCATTCCAAACAAGCGACTATGGGCTCATGTTTTTGTTTGTTATAAATTTTTTAGCACCAAAGTAAAAAAGAGATCCAGTGTTGCCACTGTATAATAAAGTTGCCCTGACAATATATGTGCTCTTCATTACCGAAATATTATTAAATAATCGCTTTGGCTCAAAATACAAATATGGAGCCAAAAAAACCTAATCTTCACATTTCCCATACAATAAGTTTCTACTTTATCAAGTTTCTTTCTGTGGAATGCTCAGAATCCTCTTATCTAGGGAACTCTGCCCATCTGCCACTCTTGCTAACCTCTACTTGCCATGCACTGCATTACAGCAACAGCTTCTGGTGAATCTGGCCAAGTGTTGCATTTTCTCAACAATATAACTACCCTGCAAATACAGTATGGCCACCAGACGTCCACAGGAAATTTAAAATCCCAATACCTAGACAATTTAGGTTACGGTTTCCAGAAATCTTACGCTCGTACTAACCGTTAACTTCCCTGAGTGGAGTTCAAAAGTGTCACAATGTACACTGATATAGTATGAACATTATTTACATCTGTCACTCCTGTCAGAGTTACGGCAAATCTTAATCCAAGAATGTGTTTCCGCTTGGCAACATACACATATAAAACTACACACACAGTGGTCACAATGGACATCACATACTGCATTATCACTCCGAACTGTGACAAAGCGTATACCTGATAGTCTACAGACACATTCTCAGACAGAATGAGGTGCAGGAGCTGTGTGAATGCATCTTCTGAGCCTGACAGCCATGCTTCAGAGATACAGCGATCCAACTCCTCTACAAGCCAAGCCTCTAGTTCTATTTTCTCAGGTAATGGCTGCTAGGACAAAGAAATGTCATAATAAACCTTACACATGCAACTTGAGGACAAGACTACAAAATGTTAACTTGTGAGACCTACAATTACCAACATTAACTGTCTCTACCCGCTGGTCAAACAGCTTAAAATAAACATCAGCAGACTTCAGAACTCATTCAAACAACAGTTCCTATAAAAACAGCTGGCTAATTAATTACATGTCAAGAATATACCTCAACACTGCTGCGTTCTTCAAAAAGAAAAACAAAACAATTAGATACCTCATTCTGCTGACCCAAAATGGGTGCAGGAATGGCTCTTCGTTCACACCTATGGACCCACTCCTCCTGTACACCAGCAGTCACAAACTTGGTCCATTTCTCAAGCTCTAATTGTTGTGTTTTCTTACGCTCAGCTTCCGCTTTAAGTTTCTTCATTGCATTACTCATGTATTTGGTGCTTGAAACAGTGGAAACAAAACATGGTGAAGTAATGTCCATCCTTCCCCGATTATTCCAAATTACTGAGAAATGTCACAGAAATAATTAAAAATATAGACAATAATTTATGACAACACAGATAATTACTATTAATATCTGTAAATATTGACAGACACATGCAATATTTACTAGTCATCACCTCACTATGTCCCCTCTTAACTCAATGAGCTGCCAGTTTTTTAAACAGGCCTTTCTTAAAGCAAATATATAATATAATTACACCTTCATAACATTAACAGTGAAGAAAGGAAAAAGACAAAGAAAGATCAGATTCAGGATGTTAAAAATACACTGCCTGACCACTGTCAAATTTGTTTTGGTGTATGTCACTATCATAATGTTAAAAACACAACAGTTTTGAGTTAACTATGATGCCAAAGTGTTATTTTACAACATCTGAAGCACATCTTTCCCCACTTTTGTTTACATTCTTTCTTAAGGACAGAAAACAGGCCCATCAAATCACCAAATTTGTGAGTGTGCATATGTGTCGCACTTCAACTTTTAAACCGGATGAATAATTTTCAGGAAATTTGCTATAAATGTGGTGACAATGGAGGCCAACCCAACAATATACTCTCTCTATTTCCCACAATCAGTAACATCAACATGACAAACTCACAATATTGTGAGGTGTAACTGACTCAGGTGACAATTTATTGTTCTGAAATAATATACGATAATATGTCTTTGCAAATGTGCCACTTCAGTGACGGTAATTTTTTCTTTCAAATGTAAAATGGCAACATGGCAGCTCTGCAAAAGTTTCCTTTGGATTTTGGTCTGATGATGAAACCTAATAAGCTACTGGACCCAGACATGTAATATCTGATAGAGTAGACCATAAACATACCTACAGAAGGAACTGGACATACATATGTAGCAAATATTTTCTTTACATCAATGATTAAAACTATGGTGATGGTGTCAAATTTTCATGTTACATTTGACAAATTAACATAGACAGAATCTCTACTTAAGTAATAAGTTTTACATAAAATTAAATAAGAAGAAGAACAATAACAAAAAACATCATCATCATCAGCAGCAGCAGCAGCACCACCACCACCATCACCACCATTACCACCAACGCTGAAAAGACCTTCCCAGCAGTGACAGTGTGCAGAAACAAAAATCTCTTGTAAAGAAGTATATACGATACACAGCAACCTCATCTGAATTTCTGAGGTATAAGAATATCATATTGATTTTGTCATATGAAAGAAAACAGAATAGGTCACCCAAAAGTAAATTATCACAAAAATGTTACCACTGAGAACATAATCATACATACCATCGACTACTTCTTAAACTGTGAGCACACTTTACCAAGAAAAGAAATAATTTCATCAAGGGACGTTTTTATACCTTTATATTAATATTAATAAAAATAAAAAATCATATGATGCTTAAAAGTTTTTGGGTTGTAACCCGGCATCAATTTTTGGTGTATAACCAACGTTTCGGGAACACTTGTTGGTCCTGGGACAAACAAGTGTTCCCGAAACGTTGGTTATACACCAAAAATTGATGCCGGGTTACAACCCAAAAACTTTTAAGCAACATTACAACCACAGCATAAGCCTTCAATTACATAAAAAATCATATTTTTTCAGTTTTATCATATCTAACAAACAATTGTTTTTACAAAAGCAGTAAAATTAATTCAATATGTGTTACAAGAATTTGTAAGGATGAGATCCCAATCAAAATGACACACACAGTTTAATATAATTTTAATATGCATACATTTTTGGACTAACGGTTGGCCTGACGATGACTACAATACGGTCTAAACTTGTTGCCATGAAGTAATATGACACATTAACATGAATATTAATAAGGGTGTGTTGATGGTGAGAAGTACCAATTATTATCACAATTAGCACAACGGGATGCCTAGCATCAAAATCATGATAGTGGCATTCTTACAGGAGCCCGCAAACAGCTGTATTCAGTATTACTAAGAGAATGAGTGATGTTGACAGGTAGAAATCATCAAAATATGGGTCTGGAAAAATGATTACCATGTCAAAATACCTGACACATACAACCCCCCTTTAAAACAACCCTGCTCTCAGTCTAGTACACGTCTAACGATGGACCGTAGTTGTTGCAGATTTCAAAGCCACTTCCAAGATATAGGATACAAAAATGTTAATGAAGCAGGAAGGACAACAGAAGATTTTATTAACAAATAATATCAAACTACTCTACACAAATGGAAATATAACAACATATCTCCACTACAATGGAACCAACACAAACCCAGATCATACTTTGGCATCTACTGATATTCCTGATGTGACTTCAAGAAAACTGTAGAAGACCAGGATGTGGACACAAAATGATAAGAACAAACAATAAACTTCAGAACTAAACCCAGCACCTAATAACAAACCTCACTACATTTGGAACTTCAGAATGGCCAAATGGCATAAATATAAGGAAAAACTTCATTTGAAAATTGCAGATACTAGTTTAATTTTCAAAATAAAGCTTCTTCCACACTGCAAAACAGCACATGCCTAGGGGTAAAACCCACAATACAAACCATTATGGTCAGACTAACATAACTAAAAAATTAGAGAGAAATGGCAAGATAGGAAACAAAACTGTCAAAGGATCCAAAAGATGTAAAGCATGGAGAGAAAAAGCACAATTGTTAAAAGGGAGACTGTTTTGTCTAAGAAGCAAACATTACAAAACTTAGAAAAGGTGCTTTTAAAGTCCACAGATGTATCTAAACCCTGAACATAAACACAGTCCAAATCACAATGCACCTATGAATCTAAAAACTCAACCAACTATAAAGACAGAGACAGTACAGGCTTTTACATCCTTCTGTTCATCTACTGAACATATTCCCAAATACTTGAAGAAACATACTTGAAGAAACAAGAAAAACGTATGAGATGCATTCTCGAACATGGTGCCGCAGTTCGTCATAATGATTGAACTAAATGAGATAAATCATAAAATACTGTTACTCCAAAAATTCCCAATTCAGTGCAGATATACAAGACCATCAGGAAGGGCTGGACATAAATGGCTTGTACTAAGATATGGTTCATGTTCATTATGTTAATCTGTTGGGGAAAAATTATAAATACCATAAATAACGTACAGAACAGGGTCCTGCAGCTGGCTCTCTTACACATGGTAATAAGCATTCCAGTTGCAGGGAAAATTTTTGGCCAACTAAATGATTATTACAGTTAGTGCAACTCATCTGGTCCCATGCAGACATACTCAAAAGAAACAGTGGATACCACAGCTCAGAGTTAGGGAAAGGGAGCAGAGGGAGAAACGGAGGTCATGAAGAACAGAAACACAGCTCTGAACTAAGATATCTTATTCGTCATTTATTCTCATGTGTCACTTGAAGAGGAATAGGACAGAGGAACAAAAAAGGTAACTCATACTACAGTACATTGTACACTGCAGCACACATACACCACTCAGCTCATACTACAGTACACTGCAGCACACATACACCACTCAGCTCATACTACAGTACACTGCAGCACACATACACCACTCAGCTCATACTACAGTACACTGCAGCACACATACACCACTCAGCTCATACTACAGTACACTGCAGCACACATACACCACTCAGCTCATACTGCAGTACACTGCAGCACACATACACCACTCAGCTCATACTGCAGTACACTGCAGCACACATACAACACTCAGCTCATACTACAGTACACTGCAGCACACATACAACACTCAGCTCCTACTACAGTACACTGCAGCACACATACACCACTCAGCTCATACTGCAGTACACTGCAGCACACACACCACTCAGCTCATACTACAGTACACTGCAGCACACATACACCACTCAGCTCATACTACAGTACACTGCAGCACACATACACCACTCAGCTCATACTACAGTACACTGTAGCACACATACACCACTCAGCTCATACTACAGTACACTGCAGCACACATACACCACTCAGCTCATACTGCAGTACACTGCAGCACACATACACCACTCAGCTCATACTGCAGTACACTGCAGCACACATACACCACTCAGCTCATACTGCAGTACACTGCAGCACACATACACCACTCAGCTCATACTACAGTACACTGCAGCACACATACACCACTCAGCTCATACTACAGTACACTGCAGCACACATACACCACTCAGCTCATACTACAGTACACTGCAGCACACATACACCACTCAGCTCATACTATAGTACACTGCAGCACACATACACCACTCAGCTCATACTACAGTACACTGCAGCACACATACACCACTCAGCTCATACTGCAGTACACTGCAGCACACATACACCACTCAGCTCATACTGCAGTACACTGCAGCACACATACACCACTCAGCTCATACTGCAGTACACTGCAGCACACATGCCCCACTGGGAAGTAACTTCCTTGTGTAAGCTGGCAAACACAGGTTACTGGCTCTTACTCATCTGAGCTAGCCACTTTTAGCTAGAGTTACAAGCTGCATTGTTGCATGAGAAATACATTACAGCAGTTTGTAGAATTCCAAGAGGGCTGACCCTTAGGTATATGACAAACTTACTGTCCGCATGTTCCGCCAGTAAAGTGCACAAACTGTGATATGGTCACCCAAGCTGGCCACTCCATGGATAACATGGTGGGCACTGATTGCAACAGGTATGCCTGAAGTGATTTCTATGGTATAGAATGGCAGGAACTTGGAAATAAAAATTACTTGGAATTTTTATATGGCAAATACATACAGCAAAACTGTGTCAAGAAACTGTTGGCATATTCAAGATCTTAGTAAATTTGTGATAACTGAACAAAGTAGGAGAACTTAATACATAACGTTCACAGGGGTGCGCACTTCTCAACACCTACCAATCGTTTCATTTTCAGGAAAGCCTTCATGTATATCTATTTTATGTTCATCAAAGCGCGTAGATCTGACTGCTGATAAACCGTCAGTTGAGGGTATGTTCAGGTCTTGTTACAACTGACTCAAAATAGAGTGTAATCTCAAGCACACTTAGTATCCCAAATTCCTGCCTGCTGCTATAACTTGTTAAACTTGTACAGCTACTGTAGGTAATTTACAAAACACAATGACGGATCCCAACTCCTTCTTTAACATACATCTTGGACTTGGTATAAAGGTAAACACACTTAGGTTTAGTTTAAAAAGTCATTATAATGTTATGGTAAGGTCGCAACCCTTTGTCATGCTATCCCAAATTTTTCCAAAGCACCCTCAGCTGTCACAGTAACTTTATATTACTCATCACATTGTCCTAATATTAAAAAAAAATTAATTGTGCCTGACAGTTATATTTATGGCTTGTTACAGTCACAATAAATTATAGGACAATCAGCGAGCAGCAAAATGGAAAGGCTGTGAAAGGAAGCAGTTATAACCTAATTTGAAGTACTATGGTGATGTCTTCCTGGGCATACAAAGTACAAACCACAAAAACGTCAGTCAGGTTAGCAGATAGTACAACATAATGCAGAAAGTCTGTGGTTCCCCAGACCCCACAGGTATGGCCTTAATCCCACAATGTGCAGAACAGACTCCTACCTCAAACACACATTCTGTTACCATACCTTTAGGTAAGGCAGCTGTAACCTAGCACATTAATTATTAGTACCTACCGTTTCAATATATCTTCCAAAAAATATTCTTGAACATCACGCTGGCACCCAGGAACTGGAACAAAGCAAAATACAGATCCTGTTAAAGTATCTTTATATTGCCTGCAGACTTACAATTGTGTCCACAAAGTCCCTTCAGGGTTTTGAAAAATTGTGGCGCGCAAACAAATTGAGCTAGCCACATGCGGTTTGCGGCAGATTACAGTGAAACTCTGGAAGTTTTTTTTGCCGCCAACAGATGGCATAAGCGGCCATCTTTACGTTTCTCAGTCAGTTGTTTGTGAAATGGCAAGTGTGCAGGAATGAGCGCGTTGTGTGGGCCTTGGCCTCCACGTTCACCAGACATAACACCACTGGATTTTTCCTGTGGGGTTATGTCAAGAGCAATATGTTTCGAACACCAGTTAACGGACTTGATGACCTGAAGACCCGTATCAGGAATGCGATCTCGGCTATTCCAGTGGACATGCTCCACAGAACATGGCAAGAGTTCGAATATCGTCTGGACGTTCTCCGTGCTACCAAGGGAGCCCACATCAAGGTCTACTGAGGTCAGTAAAAAACTTCCATAGTTTCACTGTAATCTGCCGCAAACCGCATGTGGCTAGCTCAATTTGTTTGCGCGCCACAATTTTTCAAAACCCCGAAGGGACTTTGTGGACACACTGTACTTTGTTTAAATCATTCACACATACAAATAAAAGTGCTTAACCGACTTATAACAAGTGTACATTTTTCTACACATTGTGTATTAAATATAAATGCCTTAATTTAAACACAAATATATGAGCACCTGATGAGTTTACTTATAAAGTTCTGGTGCATGTAAGCAATGTTTAATCAATAGCGGACTTACAAACACAATTATGACTATGATGCATTTTATTTATTGATATATACATTACAGAAGACAAATCTACAACATTCTGATGACAGTCTAGTACATTTAGGAACAAGCGATTTCTGGATTGTATCCATGATCTAGCATTCCAAACTGAATACATTTTGCAGACTCTATCTCTTTTTATCCTCAGATGAAAAGACAGGGATGTACTCCATCAGGTGGGTCTGACAGAACAACTGCCAGGCACTTCAACCACACAGGTGAGCGATTTCATAAAATTAGTGAATTGTTAGTGCTACTGTATGGCACTTAACAATGCAAACGACACCGACACAGTGACATCGAGTATTATAAACACTTATCACACACGGGTGGTGCTGAAGAACACTGTGTGCAGGTACAGAGTGTGAACAAAAGTTATGTCTACATTGGTGGAAAACAATCAGGTAAGTACAGTCATACACATAACAATACAATTTGCACATTTCTTCACTAATTTTTATTCCAATGGAATTACTTTCCAAAAAATTTCAGGTTGCTGCAGTTCATTGTAACAGCATTTTGATGTAGACAGATGGTATAAGCAACTGTTAGTTTCCAAAGTGATCACAATATGATGCCACTGCAGTCAGCACAAAACTCCTCTGCTAGTTGACAACAGAGTAGAACATTCAGAGCCACTTGCCAATCATTTCAAAGCTGCAGCTGACACTGGGAAAAGTAACATCTTGTGAAGTGAGGCTGTGTGGTGTGCCCTCTACCATTTGCATTTTATCAGAAAATGACAGTTTTCAAAGAATTCTGTGTCTTATGTACTGCTTCCAATAGACAAAACTGCTATAGAAACCTACCAGATGTTAAAGGTTTCTTCAGAGAGAAAATAATAAACACAAATCAACATTTAGTTGGTTTTCCAAGTTCAGAAGTAGATGGATAACAGTTAACAATGTAACACTGCAGGACATCCACCCACAAGCAAAATGTGTTAAAATGTGGTGGAAATCAGGAAACTTTTCCCATAAAAAGAGGGATAACTGTATAGGACACCTAATGAGATGGGAATCTCATTTGCAAGCCAAAAAGTTTTAACACATGACCTGAACATGTAATGGATTGCCTCAACATTCCTGCTTCTGTTCGGTGATCAGCAAAAGGAAATTTCAATAAGTAAGACAACCTTTACGAAAATCTTCATAGAGAGACATAATTTCATTCAAAATCCATCGGGGGTACTAAAAAACAAGCTGCATTTAAATGTGAAAATTTTATGACATTATCACAATCAAGAAAAACTGCAGGCCAAACTTGTAAAGTTCAAAACACAGGACCTGTTGACCAGCAGTGGTGAAACTGCTAATGTCACTGCTATGAACTTTCAAGGGCACTACTTTGAACGGAGCAGCACGAAACAGAAGGTAAATGCAGCTACACAAAAAATCCACAAATATTTTGATCACAACAAACAGGCACATTTCTCTCTTCAAATGTGAAATTTTTGTATTCACCTTTTCCTAGATTTTTCCACAGTAATAATAATTTATGTATCTCAAAAGCAGTCACACATCAAAAATATGATACAGCAGTACAACAGAACAGTAAATGATATTATTCTGACACACAATGTTTACACAAAACACATAACAATGAACATTACATATACATTACCTACAATGACAGGGCAGCTGTTGAAGTATTTGGCATATATGGAGGTGTCGACTGTGGCAGACATAAGAATAAGACGCAGCGACCGAAACTTAGCCAAAGAATCCCGTAATGCAATTAGAAGGAAGTCTGAGAAACGATTCCGTTCATGTATTTCATCTACCAGAATGTGAGTTACAGTGGCAAGAGTTGAATCTCCTCCCATTAAAGTTCGAAGCAGCACTCCATCTGTGCAGTAAATCAGAACTGTTTTAGGAGATACCCTGAAACAGAACACAGAGGCTATTACTTTCTGCATATCATCTACTGAAAAGCTACAAACGGGCAAATCAAACCTATTCCTTCATGGACATAGATAAGACTGTGGTACATTAGGGCAATTACACAGAACACACAGACCTTATAAACAAATTATGAAAGTGGATATCCAAGCTATTTGTGGGTCTCCCTTACATGCTGCTTAATTCAGTAAAAATAAGTCAGTTGTGGCCACAGTGCAAGGCCAAGCAACTACTCTCCAACTACTGACTTCTTTCAACAGTATGGCCATTTATATCAGCTGTTACATGACAAAATTATTTGGAAAGTAAATGTGAAATAACTGAGGCTTATGTACACTTCTTTTATGCTGCCTCCCTAACTTTATACAGCTCAAGGTATGTGTGTGTGTGAGTGCAACTGAGTAACTTCTGCAGCAACAGATCACTCTGACTGCATCTTGGCATGAACACCCACCCTGCCAAGCAAACTCTCTGGCAGAAGACATACTAGGGCCATTTTTCTTACAAAAGAAGCCTGAGAAGACTGGAGCAATATTTTGCAACACATTTACTTTATTTGTTTAACATAAGAGACACTCATTGAAGAATAACGTTTCTAGTACAAACTTTAGTCCACGAAGGGATGTTTCTTATGCATCTCCAAAGAATAAAGCCAATAAATCCTAATGTTCAATCAACAACCATACACAGACAAGACAATCAATTCAAAAATATCACTGTAACTTGTAAATTGAGTTCTTACCCCACATCATATAAAAGTACAATTTGTTCATGCAGACTGAAAACGACTCTGCAGACATATTAACTTTAACTTTAACTGGAATTTTTCCATTCTTGGAACAATCAGAACTGTAAGGTTGAATGCAGTTTACCCTACTCTCTTATTTTATAAGGAAAATCTTCCAGTTTAGCCATGTCTCTGCATGAGATCTGATGTCTTACGGCTGTCAATATAACATGACATGTGATGCCATATAGTTTGATGTGGGAACCTGCTGGCTCCATTTTCCACACACGAAAAGATGTTACAGGACAGAAACCACAACAGTGAGTCAGCGAACAGAAGCCAGTGACAGTGAAAAGATTGTCTTATCAGTATCATGAAATCTGGCATGGCAATAGATCTTTGAAACATGTACCTTTGTTGAAGTCATGTCTTCATAAAATGCAAAACAGTACAGTAGCCACACAGAATCTACATGCAGCTTTCCACATGACAGTGATTACAAATGAACCATGGAGACAGATCACAAACATATGCACAAATTTTTTCTGAAAGATTTGTCACATGTTAAAAATTAGAAACATGGTGATAAGAGTAAAATTTTAAAATCATACATGTTCAATTCAACACAATCTGAGTCAGTATTATAGGAAACTACGCACAGAAATGAAATAGTTAACACACTAGAGTGTTTTTATGTTATTTTTTTTTACTAGTGTATTAACCTGGGAAAAAACTGGCATTGTAAGTAACTCACAACTTCTTCTTTAACACAATTTGTTTCCAACAGCATAAATGTTTTGCTGCTGAACATGTCACAAGTAACTACATCTTTACCACAAGCTTTGTAAGAAGTCCACAAAACAGCAACTCTTAAGAATTAATTGCACTGTTCCCATTTTTTATTGTAATTACTATAATTGCTATTATCATTATTGGGGGCGCGCGGTGGCGTAGTTGGTTGAGGCACTACGCTACAAACTGGAACGTCGCGGGTTCGATTCCGATGGTGTCACTGGAATTAATTCCTTGACATAATCGTTTCGGTCACACTATGGCCCTGGGATCGACTCAGCCTCTAACAGAAATGAGTACCAGGAATATTTCCTGGGGGTAAAGGTGGCCGGTGCGTAGGGCTGACAACCTTACCACCTTCAGGTGCCGATTGTCTACAAATCTGGAGCCTCAAACTCCAGGACCCCTCAGGGCCTGTCTAGGCCTGTAATGGGGTTGCTTTACCTTTTATTATCATTATTACAATATGGAAAAGGGCATTACAATTATAAAGGAAGGAAACATATGGAGCCAACACAGAAAGAGATAGTACACCCTACGTGCTATAAGACACCAAAACAAGAGACAAGAGCTGGGAATAAACTGAAAAGGAAAGTTTGTGGGAAGACAGAAAAATGTTGGAGACTTTCCATCAACTGACCCACATAAAAGGGAAAATAATCTAGGAGGAAGTAATGATGATTATGGTTATGTAAATTACTGCTGTTGTTCTTGTTCACCTAATTTTAGACACTATCTGTATAAGAAACTGATCAATCTGTGTTTTATATTAAGAATCTCTCCTTACACACATGCACACACGCACATATGCATGCGCACACACAAACTCACCAACAGAGTATTCTCTCACTATTCTATGGACACAGAACTATTACAAAATTCCATGCCAGTAAGAAACCTGAAACTTCGGCAGACATACCCTATCAGCTTTCCACTGGAACACAAGCTGTGTTCACTTAATTTCTTAGCTCTGATTGTGTCAAAGATGTTGCACAGATTGTAACAGATGAGTTACTTCCATGAGCAAAATCCAAGCTGGTAAAATGCCTCTTGTAGACTACTGCTACCACTTAGTTACTTCTAAAGCATTCTGCACACATGCAGGCTCACGCCTCACCTCACAATCTAATGAGGCACAATGTTATGGTGATGGATCAACTTAACTTGGACACAATTTAAATTATGACCTAGAAGAGGTGGCTCATTATGATGACCCATAGTGAGGTCACATAAAGAAGTCCCATGGATTGGACACCTCCACATATTCCTCAAGCTGTTCTCTTCTGTTTCCAGCATACCTCTCCAAATCCCATCAAGACCTTCAGCATAATGGTAATCATAACCTTCACTAGTGACAAACGCTTGGGGTGGTTGATAGAGGCCATAAGGGTTGAGGGTACCAAAATGACAGGCAAAAAAAGGGAAGCCTCAAGTGCCATCATACCCACCATCCATAGGGCTTCTTTCTGTGGCCTCAGGAGAGGTCACTTTCTACCTTCAATGCCTATAACACTGAGACTGGAGAATCCCACAGCACTGACAGTACAGCTGACTGTCTCTTGGGGTGTGATGGTCTATCATTTGGTAGATGGGTTTTAATGTTTCTAAGGAACATGCTGCTGCTATCTTCAGAGTAAAAAAACATCGGGATGCAGGCAGTATATTCCTCTGAAACACTGCCCATATCTACCAAGCCACATGGCACCACATCCAAGGAGAAAAGTAATCTTCACTTATACCAAGTCTCATGTTTCCACAAGTGTTCTAGCTTCAGAATGACAAAATTATTAGTACAGCAGTGCAATACATACCTGCTTTCTAGTCTTATCTGGTAACCAACGGATTGTCCAATTTGCTCATGCGCTCTGCAGCAACACGTTCGCTTACAGACACAGCTGAGATGCGACGTGGTTGTATGCAAATAATTCGACATGCCTTGCCTGCATTCGTACAGTGCTCAAGAATGAATTGTGGGATCTGCAAATATAATTATTTGATATGAGTGAGAATGACAAAATATTAAGATTATTAGCTTCGTGGACTTTTCCATCATGTGGTGTTTTAAAATAAACAAAAGTAATAACAAACAAACAGTATACAAAACACTGCATTTTCAGGACAAGATCGGTCCCCATCTTCAGGCTACAACAACAAGACCTCAGTCCGGCCCAACAGGCAGAGCTGCTCTCAACCTACAGGCCAAAACACCAGACACTGGACAAAGTCACAAAGCTAATAATCTGAAGTGTGACATGCCACGACAAATCATACTGAAATGTATGATGTAATAGTTAACTTTTCTAAACTTGTATCACTTGTAAATGCAGTGGTACTGCATTATCACAAGAATCAAGTTATGTTATGCTGCATTGCTGGTCAATAGTTCCTGATGTTTTGAAGGACGCAGTGCCATAGTCTTTGCAATGTCAGCACTATTTACACAGTGACACAGCACAACATCCCAGAGGAGTGACTCTTCAGACACAGCATTGTGAGAACAACAAATCCAGAATTTCATATTATATAACTTTCTTATCATTAATAAATAACATGAAAAACAGCATAATTTCTATTTCATGATTTACCTAGTGCCAATGTCAATAGCTCTGACTACACAGCATCAAACATAATATCAACAGCATGTATGCCACATTATAACCATACGTAACACCATTCATCATCATGAACTCTTCATGATGAATTAACGTTACACAATATGTTACACTTACTCTGCATTGCACAAATACCCTGGTTTTGAATCCTAAGACTACCAGAAATGTGCTTTCACTATAACATTAAAATCAAATCACCCACCACAAAACAGGTGATAAAAATTTTATTACTTCCAGAATGAATGTAGCAGTCTTAGGTAAGATAGAAATTGTGTCTGGCATAACTGCGCTTCACCACTATATACAGCCACACAAAGCTGAAGGCACCTGCCTCTACATCTGTTTGAGCTACTGTACAGTAAAAGCTGCTGTGTTATGTTTTTATTAATTTAGTAAGAAAGGAAACATTAGCTCCCTGCTTTAATAAATCTGTATTACCATTGGGAAAAATTTGCTAATTTATGTCTGAAAGAATGTTCAGAAGGCAGTTACTAACAACATGTGACCAATCCAGTTAGCCTTTC
>JAJKFL010000026.1:20351777-20619277 GCA_021186555.1 Reticulitermes speratus
CTATATCTTCTCTCATTGACCAAATTGGTAGAGCCTGCCTGAATGGAAGCAATTCCCGATTTATTGCGGCATATGGGACCTGTGGAATACCGCTACTCAAACGACCCATACACTTGTTCATTTCCTTCGCTGAAAAAAGTAAATTAAATTAAAGCTAAAAATTCCTACACTGAAATGTAATAAATCTTACAACCAAGTCACTGAAAATGTCATGTTTAAAAAAAGTTCATTCCCAACCAAATACAAATATGAGGCAAACAATAACATGTACTATTATGGCACTTCATTTGAACTCGTCCACTGATTTTAACACATCACATCTTAACAATTAGTACTTTTGGAAACTAGCCAAGTTTCCATCCTAAGGTAAAGGTAATCTTCATCAGCAGGCATAGAAGCAGTCAGAAAAGTTGAAGACATGCAGTATTCTTATTTTATCTAATCCATATACAGCAACCCTTGTTAATTTCGTATCAGTTAACTCAAAATACCAGTTAATTTGAATAAAATGCCATTCACCAGCATTTTCAACATAATTTCAGGTAAAGGTAAAGTTCACCCTAGAACAGGCCATGAAGGCCCAGAGGGGGAGTAGAGGTATACCTATATTCTTTCTTTAACCTTGGCGCTAGATGGGGGTGGGTGGTCAACGCCACGCCCCAGCCGCTTTACCCCGGAAATAACCCGGTACCCATTGTACAGGAGGCTGAGTAGGCCCCAGGGCCGGTCTGGATGGGTGCTGAAAATCTCGCCCCCACCAGGATTCGATCCCCGGACCGTCCAGCTCGTAGGAGACGCTATACCGACCACGCTATCCCGGCCCATCAACATAATTTCAACTGGTTGATTTAAAACAGTGTTAATTTTTAAGTTTAAGCAGTTTTCCAGTCCCACAATGACTAAAATTTTGAAAATTCTAAATTATTTTAGCACAAATACGTTACTTAAAAAACTCAGTCGTACATACTTTATATACCCCCTCAAATACTTTCAGCCATGCAAGAACGCAGTTGTCCTTGAGCCAGTTTCCTGTTGAGCATCAAACCTACGTAAGGAAAGTGTGATGGGTGCTAAGTCATTAAGTGCTGCTGGAGGCTTTAAAAGTGAAGACAAAGAAAGCGCACTTTTTGTACATTGAAAAGTCCTGTGACATTTGCCACGTATTATTACTTTTTCAAGTTTTTATTCCACACAGTGCAGAATGTATGAACAAAAACCAAAAAAAAGAAACCTGGGCAAGACAACTGTGGGAAAACTTAAGGGTATTACAGAAGTGGACAAAAAAAGACAGAAGTAAAAGTAAAATAGCCCAGACATACAGAATCCCAATCTACACTCTGTTGACGTATTTAAAAAATCAGGATCCTACTGAACAGCAGGCTTTAAAAGAGGGCGATATTTTGCAACACATGAGGATTTGTGAAGCAAAGCATGGCACTATGGAAAATAAGCTATTTTGCATGGTTTTGCCATGCTCAAAATTACAATATTGCAGTGGGTGGCCAAATGGTGAAAATGAAGGCTCATGAAATGGCACTGATTTTAAAGGCTTCAGTAGTGGAGGGCTGCAGTGGTTCAAAGAGAGACAGAACATTACATGTAAATCAGTGAGCAGAGATGCCTAAACAACCGTTGATTTGGCAGAGAAGTGGTGAGAACATGTGACACAAATCATTACTCAGTACACCCTGAAGGGCATTTTCGATCTGGGCAAAATGGCACTTTTTATAACATGCAACTGAGGAGGACTCTTGCGTTAAATGGAGCAATACGCCAGGGAGGTAAAGGGTATAAAGACAGAGTGATGGCCATGTTATGTTGCAATGCTGATGGCAGCAAAAAACTTCATCCATTAACTGCCAGCGAGTTTGAAAAATCATGCTGCTTGAAAGGTTTGAGACATTACCCATGTGATCACAAATCCAAAAATGCATGGGTGACTGGAAGACTGTTCAGAGAGTGACTGGTCTCTTTCAAAAGGAAAACAGCTTGCCAGAACAGCAATGTCCTTCTGCTAATGGACCAGTGTGCTCCGGGTGTTACCCTCAAACACGTGCACCTCCCATACCTGCTGCCAAACATCATAGTGACATGCATCCCACACTGTATGAAACAAATGAAATAAGCATACTAAAGGTGTGTAGTACATTTTTCGAACAGGAATGTTCCACAAAACGCATCAGAAACCAGAACATCTTGGATACCAAGTGAGGTGTTTTCATAGCATGGACATCAATCATGCCTGCAGCAATTCAGAACTGCTTTGCAAAATGTGGCTTTGGCACTGCAAGTTCAGTCAGCGTCAATGACAATGAACAGCACTCTGAATGGGTGCAACTGCAAGCCACATTGATTGTGTGGAACTGCAAGCCACATTCATTGCCCCAGTGCTTGCGATACGTCTCAATGATAACAAATCTGCCAGTGATCAACTGACAAGTCTGGACAGCCCTGGCCCCAGCTCCATGCATGTGGGGCAAGGCAGAGGGGAAGACACAGAAAACACAGGCACTGCCCACCCAACCCTCTCACAAAGATGCTCAAATGGTGTCATCAGTGCCAGATGCCATAGTAAGTCTGAGTGACGCAGGTGACAGAATTGTGAAAGCTGTGGATGAAATGCAATGTTCTGTGTCTAAAGCATATAAAAACTGTCTGAAACAAAGACTAACTCCTATTTTAAGACACAATGAACACAGATCTAAGTTACACAAATGTTATTTTTGCTTGTTTTCTATGTGTAAATTGTATTACATCATGTTACATGTGTCTATAAAAACAAATAAAAAAAAAAGTTTCTAATTACACTACATATAAAGGAATCACAGATTACAACGTTAATTTGAGACTTTAACTAATCTCATAACAGGTGTGTATTAAAAAAATCTGACTGTTTGAAACTGTGCAACTCCAAATGCAATTTTTTTGTCCCAAGCACTTCATCAAACTAACAAGGTTATACCATAGTTGGTCACTTCCTGCCAACTTGCTTATCACAAGAAACATAGCTGACTTGGCAGCCTGCACACACGTGCCTTATCAAAGTTTGCTTGTTAGGTATTTCGGCATCAACAGTTAGTCATCAGTCACAATGGGAATCCCACTGGACCATTGTGTGTTTCTGTATGAGACATATGCTAAATACATGGAGTGAATTTTGTGAACTGGTACCTTCATGGGGTGTAAACTGGAGAAATAGACCCCACACTCATTTTGTTTATTGATTAAGCTTAGTTTCATCTCATGGCTAACTCTTGGAACAACAGGCAACAGTCTTCAGAAAATCCCACATTAATCCACCAAGAGCCATACACAAAGTTATGGTTGGTGTGTGGTGCGTTATGAATGCAACTGCCACTATTGGGCCCATTTTTTTCTGAGACCATAAATTCAAACAAATATGTCACACATATATTGACATTTCTTGAGCATCTGTCTGATTACGATTTCTTCAGAAAGACAGTGCATGACCTCACACCACAAACAAATATAGGCATTATTTACAGTGTTTCTGGTCAGCGAATAATAAGCAGGGGGTTGTGGCCTCCTTGTTCGCCAGACCTGAACCAGTGCGATTTTTTACTGGTGCAGCATGTTAAAGGATGAAGTGTATGGTAATGATCCTCGCCCTGACAATGATCTGAACAAAAGCATTCAGAATGCAGTGCCTTCAATTTCACCAACAGAATTTCAGCATGTTTCTTAGATGTGAAGCAGGTTGGTCAGCTGAAGAAAATGATTTCCAGTACCTTCTTTAAATACGGTAAGAAAAAGCTGATACTAATTGCAATGCACTGGACTAAAACTTTCCAGCATCTCAGTTAAAGAAGGCAAGTCAAAACCTAATATTAGCTGCAGGACACTGAACTAAAACTTGTGGGTCTTGACTCACAGAAATTTGGAATAGCAATGGGGACCAACAATATGGATCAGATAGAATAATGACCCTAAAAAATACAGCAATTAATTATCACCAAACAGGCAATAAAATCTACCACAAAACTGTGGCAGATTAACCAAAACAATACAACATATAATAGAATTACTTTATGGGAAACCAAAACCAGACCAGAAATGGTGGGTCAACACACTCACGTTCTGACAGTTTACCGTTAACACATACACACACTCCTCCCATTCCTGATCACGGGAGAACCAAAAAGTTTTGAGCAAGCAACAAATCCAAATGGAATTGCAGTAAATAGTCTTATTGCTTATTTAGATACTATTCTTATACATTTTCACCCCATCTGACTGTTTGTAAGCCCATTTATAAAGATTAACATTGTCTAGCAGGACCTAAAATATAGGCTTGCCTCTCTTTGTGCCTCCCTCAGGATGGCAAGTCAGTCAGTTACTTTTCAGATGCCATATGTTAAATCAGAAAATGGATAAAACACAAATAAAATTACATTATAATGATCATAATGATATAAAACTCCAGTCATCACAAATTCACACTACAACCATAACAGATATTTCTAACCTTCACATTCAGCATTCGGTCTCTCTCAGTGAGCAGCAACAGTTCCAGTCGCTCTTTATTTGTAAGTGGAAACTTGTGTAACAATGTGTAAACATGCTGCCTAGATGATCGTACAAGTTGGAATACTGCATCTGCCTGTACAATACTTGATCCCTCTCGCTTGTATACTGTTAAGTATCGATTTGCTCCCCTCCTGTAAAAGTAAACATACAATGAAGTTTTCAAGAGGTACCTCAATTATTTGCTATAATATATAAATGCTTGGTGCAAAAAATTAGCAATGCTTACTCTCTCAGTATGAGATCCTTTTTGCTGTATATCTTCAGCAGATGTAGGAGTAGCCATGTTTATATCTAATATCAGAATCATAACAAGTATTTATGCATGAAGAACTTTGATGAAGCTGGCATCAAACCAAATGTCCAATCTTCTCTGTTCTCTGTTATAGCCAGCCTATGCTTTGTTTACTATAACTGACAAGTTGTTGAGTTATTTGTTGACCCATTAAAGCTTCAAATGTCACAGAGTCACTTCAAGGTTCTTGTTCCTGAAGGTTCACACTTTATCAGTAATTTCAAAAGCCTGTCCTTGTTTATGTGGCACATCCACATCTGCCTATGGTATTAAATTCTGGTTGATACACATCTTTATTTAATCCAAAATGTTTTGGTTCTTTTTATTGCTTTTCCACGTATATTTTGCACCCCATTTCAATAATTTCATCTCAGCAGTATAAATGAATTTGTCTTGGGCTTTTAATGTTTATATCTTATTACCACAAACAAGAGTTGGAAGATTAGAGATTCTTACCCCTGTACTTCTCTCAACCTTTGATGGCACAAATCCATCACTCACCAAGCATCTAGTTTTAGAAACACTGACATTATGGCATTGTCTTTCATGTGATAATTAACATCTATATGAGTAACTTCACAGTTTATACCATTCACCTAGTGCTTTTAGGGTAAAGAAATCTAGGTTACAACGGATTGGGTATTTAGCTAGGATCGGCAGACTAAGGACTACATGCAGAATTTTGTTGGGTAATCCTTCTGAAAGGTGAGAAGAAGAAATAAGGATAAAATTAAAAATGACCACAGCAAAGTAGGGTCACAGTGAAGGTAATCAGAAATGGTTTAGACTGTGTCCAAGTGTATGCTTTCATATTAAGGTTGAACTTACTATAAACTTAATTTAGTTAGTTGAATAATGTAACTGAAGGTATACACTAGTTGTGTTACTTTGTTGTTTATCATAATTTTGCTTCTAATTGGATCTCACCCTCAACTGGCATGGCTTTGCATTTAGCAGTTACACATGACAATGCCATAAATAAAAAAATGCAACAAACACAATACAACCCACTGTCAGAGACAGACAAATTTTATTGATGAATTCAGTTAGCTATGTAATAAATGTAAAGTTGCCCCTGTGCATGCCATTAAGGTATACAGCAAGAGTGGAGGTACAGCTGGCCCATTGTTAACCTCAACACCAGATGCATGCAAGCAGTCAGCTACATGCCTTGGCTGCTTTACAGTAAGGGAAAGAGCCCCTGTTACCTACTGAACAGAAGGCTCTGTGAGCCCAGAGCTGGTCTTGATGCTTTGGAATAGAGAAAATCTCTAGCCTCTCCCAGGAATCAAACCACGATTCCTTAGTCTCCCAACCCATAGCCTAGTCACTACACCTACTATGCCATTCTGGACCACCATTAGCTACCTAGTCTCAGTTAATAATATGACACATGAAGAGCTCAATTTCGATATATCTTAAACATGAAAAACAATGTACCTACCCTCTGCTTTTTGAACGAAGACCCAAATCTTTAGCCAGCTGATGGATATAAGCACGCTCATCAGATGTCAAGGAGGAGGGAAATTCAAATTCTGAAAAGAAGACAGATGCATTTGTTTTAACATCAGGATCTGAAACATGAATTCAAGTACACAGTTATTATCAGCTTGTGGTCCCAATCAGCAACATACCTTTATGTTCCTCTGTACTTATAAATTTCTTTAACAACAGGTTTACAGCAAAGCAAACTTCTTCTCCAATCTCTGCCCTAGGCTTATTACTAAATTTCTTCTTTGACATGTTGAGTTGCCACAATCCAACACTGAAAAGTAATAAAGTCATTAACATTCTTCTGAGCACCCCATTCTCAACCTGCAGCACTGTCATAAAATGTTACATTGTCATGAAGCACTACAACAGTTAAACCACAAATTACTGCAAGTAAACTGCAGATTTACATTTAACAACTTTTTTTTTTGTTAAGTATAGGTATTTCAAAATGGATGTCTTAATCAACAGAAATGTAACAGCACAATATATTGTCATACAATGAAATCAGAAAAAAACTTCATAGACACCAAGAACACCAGTCCAATTTAGGTTTCATAACATTTGGGGGTTTCATAATTGTGAAGATTCAAATGGGTTATGGTATCAGGTAATCTGACAAGTGCGTATCAGCGTTTCAGAGCAACAAACTGCCTCCACCTTCATGGAAAATTATGACGGTACGTTACTCCGAAATGTTGGTACTGACTACCAGGCCACACGCTGACATAAGCAAGAAGACTACAATATGTGTTTTAGGTTATGTTACAACGTAACCTAAATAGCTATTTGCGTACGACAACAACGGCACCGACGGAGGGACAGTGTAAAAACTAAAAGAGACTCAACTTATCCACTCTAGCATTACACATAACATTTTCAATGAGACAACTAATTTTCGATTTCGTACATCAACATGGGTCAGGCTAAGAACGACTGTTATGAACGTCACTTTGCGATGAAATTTCTAGTTTGCTACACTGCACTTGAATTATAAGTAATACCATTCATATGCAGTGTTATTACCTAACACCATCATTTACTTACAGTCCTACATTAATTCAGATGAAAAACGGTCTCATAGCAAGCGTTAACGGTATCCATTCGCGCGCACATGAAACTTCAGTACTTCCTGTACACAAAACAATGAACCAATAACTACCGGAAATCAAATCTCATTATCTAAATTGGAATTTTATGGTGTAAAAGGTAAAGCTAAGTTATGGTTTGAATCATATCTCAGAAACAGGTATCAGAGGGTCTTAATTACAAACAACGATCTTAACCAAAATGATTTCTCTACTTGGGGAAAAACAAAACATGGAGTTACACAGGGATCGATCTTGGGCCCATTGTTGTTCCTCTACATAAATGATTTACCCAAAACTATAAACGACAAAACCATACCTATGTTGTTTGCAGATGTTACTAATTTACTAGTTACAAGTCCAAATCTAAATGACTTCGGAGTAAATATAAATACTGCTTTCCATTGTATAAATGATTGGTTCAAAGTAAATCTACTTTCCATAAATTTTAATAAAACACATTACATTCAGTTTACAGCTAATAGTAATAATCCCATAACTAATATTAAAATTACTTATGACAATAAACAAATTACAACCATATCCAATATTAAATTTCTTGGAATATATATCAATGATACAATAAATTGGAAATGCCATATTGAACATATTAATTCAAAGTTAAGTGCGGTTTGCTACATAATGAGATCTATTAAACCATACGTGTTTGTAAATACCTTGAAAACTGTTTACCACTCCTATTTAAATTCAATTATAAATGATGGTTTACCATTTTGGGGTAACTCACCTCATAGCATAAAAATCTTCAGAATGCAAAGGAATGCAATTAGAATTATGCTGGGCTGTAAAAAGAGGGTCTCATGCAGAAATCGATTTAGGAAACTGGAGATTTTACCTTTGGCATCTCAGTACATACTTTCTGTCATGCTTTTTGTGGTCAAAAATAAGAACGAATTTATAGTAAATTCAGAGATATTCATGGTATAAATACCAGACAACATTACAACCTTCATCAACCATTATCAAATCTGACAAAATATCAAAAGGAAATTTACTATTCAGGATCAAAGGTTTACAATAATCTTCCACCACACATCAAGGATACATCAGATGACCTTAAGAAATTCGAAGCTCAATTGAAACAGTTTTTACATCTACATTCTTTTTATTCATTACACGAATATTTTCATTATAAATCCTTCTCAAGGCATTAACCTTCGTCCTATTCTACATTAAAATGAGATGGAACTATCAGATACATTTAACAAATAATTTGTTTATAGTCACCCTAATTTTATACATTTTATAAATTTTTATAAAGTTTTTTATATTATATTACATTATAATGTTATATGTTATTCTATCAAATTATTATACTGTTTTGTACTGCTCACAAACCTTATTGTTGAGGACATTTGACTGTCTCAAGCCACGTTATTTTCTAGGTAATTTCTTTCCCTTTGGCATATAGTGTAATTGTCCATAGCTATATTTTAGAGACCCTATATGTCTTGGTACTCTGACCCAAATTGCTCTGTTATTGTGTACGTTAACACTATCTTGAACCTGACTTGGAACGAAGAAGTGTTTTGTTTCCATATATGTTGCCACACATTTAAATTTTAACAATTTTACTTATTACACTATTTCCTAAGTATGTTTTGTTGATAGTGTGTACGTGTTTCTGTTGACATGTTCTGTATCCAACATATGACATTTTATGGATTTATGGAATGTTAAAAAATAAAATTTCAATTTCAATACACACCGCAGTTTACGAAGAGAATCTTAACATACCAGGAAAATGTACATTCAATATTTAATTTCAAAACATAACTAAAAAGTGCAGAGATGTATATCTACTGACATCGAAATTTAGATTTCCTAAGACATCTCCAGTATTAATGTGGAGTGGCATTTTTCTCTGCACCATGCTTCTTGCGAGATTTTAGGTTCTCACGGCGGTGCTGAACATCCAGTCTTCTTGGATGTTAAGGCATGTCAATTGGTAAATAGTTGCAGACATTTCGGATGAGTGTACTGCCTCCATCTTCAGGGTCTAGCGCTTCATTCCTGAAGATGGAAGTGGTACGCTCGTCTGAAGGGGCAAGTATTTACAAGTCAAAAAGGAGTAACATCCCAGAAAACTTGAATCTACAGTTTGCTTCGTGTTTTTTTTTATATACGGTACATAATCTCATAACAAATGCCTATAGCCAGCTAAGCAATTCACGTTTGCGTTTTGTGTTCCTTTACAATGATTTGTTCAGACGCCCAATTCATCTGAATCCTTTGCAACAGTATATGTTAACACCAAGTCGTACACAATGTTAAAACACGATATGTAATCACTTCACATTAACCCCGACACGTTTTGGTGCCCTAGTACACCATCTTCATGGGGGGGAACATTTAACACTTAAAACATGCAAGCTTGTGTGTTTTAAGTGTTAAATGTGTTCCCCCTTCAAGATGGTGTACTAGTGCACCGAACCATGTCAGGGTTTATGTAATGTGATTGCATATTGTGTTTTAACATTGTGTACGAATTGGTGTTAATATTGATTGTTGTAATTACAATTACAATTACGCACATGCACGGTATAGGCAATGTTAAATTCATCTGAATCCATCCCCCCCCCCACCAAAAAAAATAAAATTCATTGGCTAGAACACCAGTCTACACTGCATAGAGCTTATTTCAAACAAGATTGGTTATTTTGTAAGTTAAAACCAATGTGACTAGTGACCAAGCATCTGAAATGTGAGCTGTGTAGCTTCAATGTGTGAGAATTTCTCTATATCAGCATCAGCATGTAGTAGAGAGTACTTTTCATAATTTGTTTCACCTGATTTATTTTTAACCCAGTTAATCTAGCTTTTAGCCCCACAGAAAACTCTCAACATTAAATTCATATCAAGATTATAGTGGCTTATATATCCTCGGGATGTTGCATGGATATAAGGTTAGAACTCTCAATGCAGAATTGTGCCCTCTGGCCAGTTCAAAAAGGAATTTTGAGATGTGAGCAGTGACACATTCTTAATCCATGTAGATTTACAATGTATGCAAGAGTGCAGAGTGAAGCACTGCAGTCTACCCTTCAGAAATATGCAAGGACTGTTTCCTGGTATGTTGCGATAGTACCTTCAAATGAGCCAGGCCAGAGAAAGAAGTCTCATGGATGCTGTAGATGGCAGCAATGTAGGTTTCCCACCATCTGCGTCTGTTGTATTTTCTTCCACCATGATTAATTCCTTCCGAACTCATTCCAAATTTCTGCTACACTCTGAACATATCCGTGTACTCGCTAACTTACCAGTGACTGTGGTAATGTAATGCTTCTGTGCAAATGGAATAAAATATTCTTTGGCCAGTAGCTGTGTCAGATGGTTCAAATCAACCAGTATTTCAGAGGCTGACTCCCATTTCAACCATCACGGTTCCGGTGGACCGTCGTCAGCTAACATCCAATTATACTGAATTCTGTCACCATGAAACTTTCAGACATATTCTGTAGACCTGCATGATTGAGTCTACCTTATAATGAATGAAATGACTGAACAAATTAATGCTGCAGTATTTATGGCATGAAAAAAAATATGAAAGCACAAAAAATGCTTATGTTCCCACTGCTGTTTATAGGCCATGTTTGTGTGTTTTTAATAGCTTATGTAATAATCTGTTTCTGCTGCTGGTATGCTTCATTTCATTGCTGTTTTTAATTTGTTCTGGTCATTTTTTCAGTCATCTGGGAACATGATTCTTGGTAATACCATTGTGCTTATGAGGACTAGCAACCTGCGTTGCAAATGCTCACCAGGAATTTAATTACTGTAAAGAGCAAGGACTACCTGTAATCACAGAAAGATGTGAACATAACTTAGATACTCACAACTCACTTGTGGACTACGGTACAGTATCCTCCAAAGGTTATTTAAATCCCGCAGCTTAATGAAGCTGTAGTCTATACAGCTGCACCCATCAGCATATGCAATGGCAGTATTAGTCACAAGCACGAAACTCTTAGTCCAGGTCTTATATGATTATATTATGTTGCACATGTGTAAGGAGTTAAACATGCACATTTTTAGTTCTACAAATTTCATCAACACATTTTATCTGTGAAATATTACACAAGACATTCTTTAACAACTGGTTTGTTTTCAATATGTAGCTGTCCTGGTCTGGAAGTGTTCATAAAAATTTTAAAAAATCTGTAAATAAAACATTAGAAGTTCCCCAAGTAAAAATGATGCATGGTACAGTAAGATTTTGTGTACCTATTAAGTTGGACCAACCCATTTCACATAACTCATTTTACAGAAGAGCAGTCTGGAAAACCCTCTGTAGTTTTAATTGTACAGTATGGATCTGAAAGTAAAATTACTTAATGTATTTTAAAAGGGGTTAAAACCATTCCAAATTGAATTTTATATATACAGGCAATACAGGTAATTTTCTTCAATCCTCAATCAATCAAATTCAGTTACTGCATACAAGAACATTTCAAAAATACAATTTCATAACATTTTTATATTTTACTTCCAGTGGTGTCCCTTATTATAATAATAAACACCACCACCATGAAGGCACCACTGTTACAGACAATGGAAAACAGAACCATTCTATATTTCTAAAGGTCTTCCCAGGAGTAAAATTTTGGAGGGTAGGAGAGAGGAGAATATCAAGACTCATTCTTCTTGATGTTGTCTTCAGTACCATATAAACCTTTATGTTCCACAAAACTGAGGGAATTTCTGGACTAGTTGATTAACCACTGGCTTTCCAAGGACTCTGATCCATGCAGTATAAGGTCTGTTACTGGTGAAATGTGTTTCCTTCCTTTCATGGTTGAAAAATGGTTGGTGTCCCATGAAACACATTTCTGCACATTCTCTGAACTGATAAGTATCGTTAGTATACTAGTGCATATGCACTTTTATTAACACTAAAAGTCCTGCTCTGTGGTCATAAAATATAGTACAGTTACCAACTAAATTTACATCCCCTGCTCCATGCCAAAATAAATTCCTTGGCTGGCATACTTTCAGTACATTTCTAGCATCACCTTATCATATCAAGTGGTGTAAACAATTAAAGGCTCACTACCACAGTTAAACAGCAGAGGTTTTGCTGGAAAACGTGTAGCTTGGATTTCTGAATACACATCCAAAGTTTGCTGTGGTGAATCTTACAATACTTGTGTACCTTAGATTGCAAATTTTTAAAGGTGAGGTTCTACAAAACTGTAACTCAGATTGCTGTCCTATTCTTAATTAAAATATTCAGTTTCATGTAACAAAAAATGAACATTTAAAACCTCTGGGCTCTGCAGACCATCCTCACAAGTGGCTCATAACTTTTTTTGAACAACATATCAGTCCCATCTCCACGTATTTCTCAGAAATGGTCTGTTTTTCAGCAAAGCTCTGCTGATAGTCACATGTTAAATTTCTGCTGATCCTTGCAGGCTTCTCCACCTGACATTCAATCTCTTGTTTTGGCGGTACAGAGTATAAAAGTCCCATCTCATCTGCATTTAAAGATTTTTGCTTCACATCATGCATGAGCAGGCAGCAATTCACCAATTCAGTGATCAGAGTCTTGTCTGACACTACCACCTTCAAAAAACATGTTCTTTTTTTCTACACCATGCCTCAATTTAAATCAAATAGCTAAACATTTGAGGTTTTAAAACTATTTTAAGTCTCGGTGTCATTTTATTATCCATCTAATGTAAAAAACCTGCATTAATGGGCACATTCTCAGATCTCTTTTACTAATGCAGTATCTCCCATTTATGTGCTGCACACTTCATGTTCTTCCATTTTTTGAACCATGATCTGCAATTAATTTCTGCTTCCAATGATGTTGTCTTTAGACAGTGTAATTTTACTCAACACAATGACACACATAAAATATGGTTAGCCACATCTGTGAATGGTTATGTCTGGATTAGCTCTGCCTACCTGTATCACATGCAGTTTGTTACAGTGTCAGCTGTGTTGTGTGCAAGTTCTAATTTTAACAAAAGACTTATAATGTATGCAGTATTTACACAAATAAATGCACTTTATACATGAGTTTCAACAGAAAGTATTATGAATACAAAGTACCATGTCTGCATGAATATAAAATGACCTCCATTCACAATATTAAATTTCCCTGAAAATGCCTACACCAAACATGTTCAACTTTGTGCACAATTTAAGACACCCCCATTCTCCAGATGAATCATGAAACATTCTTGCCTTATGTTAATGTAAATACATTGTGTGTGATGTTCAAATTACATGTGGAACTATGCCAAGTGCACGCAAGTTGCATAACACTGGTGCCTGCTTCTACTCACAAATCCTGCATCCGTCAACTCCAAGTCAACAAGCTGATAAATACACTTCAATGTCCATTTAAATACACAGCAAGATTGCAAGGAACAGATGTCATGTAGGGACTGGATATTAATTCACTAAATGCAGATAAAATACTAAAATCTGAAACACTAATCTGGGGAATGTATTCGGCTGGGATCACAAAAAATGAACACAAAATGCAGAAACTCTTAGGTCAAGAAACCTTAAATTGGAGGTCTACTGTAATCGTTAAAAAGAGACTTGTAAATTGTCTGCACTTTTATTGATAACCACATTCTGAACATGGGTACATTTGAAAAATAATCTACTCCTGAATAAATATTGTACATTTCAAATTTGTAACTCATATATTAAAGGTGTTTTAAGGTTAGCCAATATCTGTTGTTGCAAACAGGTTTTCTTTTAATTGCGAATTGAAAGGTTGCTGTTATTCCTGTACACTACAAGTAGTGCAAGTTCATTATTTCACTGAACACTGTTATTTATTAATTATAAACAGGTGTACTCGGTATTCAATGAATTGACTACAAACATCTTATTAGGAGCCCGAGTGACAGTAATGAGGCAACTTTGGCAATTATGCAAAATAAGCTGCATGAATTATGGCATATTAGTAATCACTTAAAATTATACACATAAGGCTCTCCACAATCATTTGGTATATCCCTATTTCACTGCAGCACAAGTGTGGTGGTATGTTGTAAACAAATGAAATGATAAATTTTACCTCCAATCTCTTTTTAAGATTTGTGCTCAGAAATTTATCAAGTCTACATTTGTGCCATTATACAAAATAATAAAACTATTCTTGGCATGTCAAATAGAATATAAGCTGTACCAAAGAGGTCAGTGTCATAAACGTTCATGAAACATCATACAATAACTCATACGTGAACTAATCAACAGATCGATCAACATCACGTAATTTTAAATGGACTTAAAAAAAAAGTAACTGGGGTGAGGATAAAATGAGATACAGTATAAAACGAAAACGAAAATAATGTAAGAGCACACACAAAAATGGAAGAGATCTTTAAAAACATATGCATGGTACATATATTAATACAATGTCACTTACTACCACTGGACTTGACTTGTAACGCTACAAGAAGAAAAAAAAAAGAAGGAAAAAACAGGAGAAAAGGAAAAATAAAAAACTTTCAAATTATTCCTCACGATAGACTTCCTGTACATCTCAATTTCTGGGACAGACATTCCAGTACAAATGATAAATCAGCTTCTAAAGACACTCTGACTTGCATGCAACATACTGATAAAATAAAATGCAGTGAAGCATAACTTGTCATTCTATAACCAGTTATTACACATAATACTCACAGTCACAAGAAGTCAATGTACAAATTATCCCACAAAGTTCAGTTTAACAACTCAACTGCTCTCAACGATCCTCACTCACTGGACCTCGCAATACTTTTGGCTCCTCCTCAGACGCATCTGGTCTGATTTCTGACTCCAATCGATGACACGGTTCTGAAGAATCATTTTCATCATCATCAAAATCATCCCACTCTTTCATAATATCTGCCATTTGAACAGGTGGCTGTCTTCTTATTGGTGCATTACTGACAACTGGCTTTTTCACAGGAGAATAGGTTTTCACAGCTGATGCTTGATTTGACTCATCACCTTCATCATCAATGTCATCACATTCACCCCCTCCTGTTTCTTCTGTTACTACCTCTTGTTCCTCCTGTTCCTCACTTTTGCTTTCTTTTGTTTCAGAAACTTCTTTTTGTCTCAAACCTTCAACACTACTTGCCATTATCACTTTTTCTTCCTGCCGTCTTTCATCAGTTCCTATTTCTTGTACTATGTTGTTATCTCCAGCCAACCCTTCTACATGTTCCACCTGTGATTCTTGGTTATTTGCTGCTTCTGATAGTCCCTGAATACTTCCTTCAGTAGCGGGGGGTATTTCTTCAATTACTGTAACACCATCTGTATTTCTTTCAGAAATTACACTATCACTAATCATTTGTTCATCAGCTGATATTACAGGTTCCCTCACACCATGAGGAATTATTTCTCTTGTCAAAATAGGTGGAATATTGCTATATTTGATATCTGCCGGCATAGCACAAGGTGACTCTGCAGTGAGTTCAGGTGGTGGTGGCTCTTTTTCTAGCACAGGCAATTGTGGCTCTGATTCAGGACCCCTAACAGGACACTTCATATCATGTTCTTCAGTCTGTTCTGTGGGTTGTGTTATCAAGAACATCATCCCTTCAACACTGGTGTCTCTCATTGGAGCATAGTCATGATCTGTGAGAACCATTGTTACCTCATCACCACCCACAACTGACACAGCTACACTGACTGGAGGTGGTGCAGTTGCTGTCTGCTGGGAGGCAACTGTCAACGTTGGATTTGCTTCTCCAGAGTAATGTGCCAGGTCTGACAAAGGACCAGTGTATGACTGATCCTGGTGTTCTTGTCCTTCATCAGGCATTATCTCTGGCACAATATACTCCTGCAATTCTCCTATTCCTACATCACTTACATCTACGACATCCTTTCCATCTGTTGAAGTTATCTCTTCCCCTACAACTTCTGTGGAATGCAGAATAAATTCCTGATTATCGTCCAAAACAATGACTGTCTGCTCTCCTGTTAGTGTGTCTGTAAGGCCAAGAGAAGCTGCAATGCCACTTGCTACATTGCTCAAAGCTTCTGCTTCTGATGATGGAACCAACGACTGGACTGCAGGAGCTTCAGCTAAGATAGTTACTCCTGATGGAAGAATCACTGTGCCAGTACCTGGTTTCTGCACAACAGCATCAATTACAGGTACTTCCATTACCTCCCCTTCCTCCTCTTCATCTGCATTCAAGCTGTCTTCCCCCATTGCATCTGAGGAATGAGCCTCTTCTCCATCTTCAAAATGCTGCAGATTTGCAAACTGTTTATGTTTTGCTTCCATATGAAGCTTCTCTTCCTCATCCATTTTACGAATTACTTCTTTGTGGCTGGTGCGAATATGAGCCTTGAGATTGATATTGCGTACAAATGGTTTCTGGCAAAATGGACATTCATATAGTTTCTTGGCTGGATCTGAATGCAGATTGGTTTGCATGTGACCTTGTAAAGCGCCATTGCTCTTGAAAGTAGCATTACACACTTTGCAAACAAATTCTTTGTTATTGGAGTGATTGTTGCGATGTTTGATGAGAAGACTTTCGCTGAGAGCCACATAGTCACACTGATCACATTTTGGAAATTGACAGTTACGTGGAGGAGGAACACCATGTTTTGTGTACAGATGGTACAGCAAGAGATTGCGCTTGCTGGCACGATGGCCACAATGCTCACATATCCGAGCATCAATCTTCTCCATGTGCACATCCTGGAGATGACGCCTGTAGAGATAGTAAGTTTCAAAGTGAACTGGCTCTTCATTGGATCCACATGAATGGCACAGCCAAGGTCCTGTTGTGTTCTCAGCACCTGATGCTGGTTTCTGACCCCCAAGCTCTGACAGTGGCTCCACATGAACTCCATGTTTGAGAACTACAGCAGGCTTGCCTTTGCCTACCACATCTGATTTCAGGACAACATAGGACACCTTTGACTTCACCATCTATAAAATACAACACAATAAGTAATGAAGACATCAAACTGAAGAGCATCCATGTACATGGAAACACAAGACTGTTTGTTGTTGTTGTTGTTGTTGTGTAATTATGATTATGATGATTCAGATTGACCTTATACAGTACACTTGTTACTGAATGAGACACACCCAGGTTACTTTCACCAACATCTGATAGATGGCATTAATCATTAAATGGCCTTGACATGAACACAAAACTCAGTGTGCAACAGATCACATTAATTATTATATGGGTTCAACATGAACATATTTTACTCTATCATCAGAATAACCGCAAATATAAATCAATGGGTGAAACAAAATATTTCAGTTTTCTTCCCTGAAAACTGACAGGTTTCAGCTATGTTTACCAGACAATAATATATTTAATAAACATTAATGCAATGACTTCATCAATCATCATGAAACAAAAAATATCTGACAAAAGGAACTATGGATTAGAGCATGAATAATACGTTACCCCATCACATGACAGGCCCATTAAAACAATTCAATTCAATCAAGTTTATTTACGTGCTGACTCAACAGCCCGAGGGCCAATTACAGAAGCAGCACAAACTATGTGCAATATACATAAGTAACAATTAAAGAGAGCACATTTAAAGCATTAAAAGATGAATATACAAATACAGGTACATAATGGCAAAATATATAAAATTAAACATTCTGTGGATATTACAAAAAATACAAAATGAGATACAATACAAAGTAAAAAATAGAGTAAATTAAATATTGGAGGATAGTACCTAGAAGCCATTAAAGAATAAAAGGAATTAGTACACAGAATAGGTAATGATTAGTAATATGATCCATACGATAAGAAAATGTATACAACAGATTGGAATTAAATAACACTTGATTTAATTAAATTCTTAAGCAAAATATCACAGTGATTGAAGATATCAATTAACTTGCGGACAGTGTTAACTACCATCACGCATCTGGCTGAAGGACTGGCCTCAGCACAAAGCTCAGCATCAAATACTGAGTGGTCTCTGATTACTTTTGTGGGTACACGTAGACTGACAGTATTGAAAATGGAGGAGCAAATGATTTTGTTATTAAAGACATTGATAAGAAACAGGACACTGAAGTTCCTCCACCTTGACTGAAGCATTGATACATTTAATCTAGCCAAAATATCATCATAGTTCTTTTACGCTGCTTATTCCGTGCATTGTGACAAAGTGAGAAACTTATGTAACACCAACAAATGCACTATTCTACATTTTTTCATGCTATTTTTTATTTAGCTCCTACACGTTTCAGAGTTATTATCTCGCCATTTTCAGGGAGCTGACACCAAAGTTTATATATAAGTTACACCAATAAAATAGGTCACAATAAGCATACATACATTGTGGTATCAATAGTGCAGAATATTAATATTCTGCACTATTGATAGAAACATTGGTGTCAGCTCCCTGAAGATGGTGAGCTAATAACGCCAAAACATGTAGGAGCTACATGAAAGATAGTATGAATAAAATGTAGAATAGTGCATTTGTTGGTGTTACATAAGTTTCTTATCATCATATTTATTAGTGCCGAAGTTAAAATTATCTATTATAGCATAAACCAGCAAATTTTCTTTGAACTCTTTCAGTTTCAGAAGAATCAATTAGTGTCACAGAATTCCATGTGACAGAGGCAAAGTCAAGTTTAGACCGCATAAGGGCACAATACAAAGTAGTGGTTGTGGTGGTGGTGGCAACGGCGGTTGTAGTAGTAATTCTTTATTAATACTGTTCTGGCACAACAGCCATAAGGCCAACTAGAGACAGCACAGAAACATAAGACAATATACAAATAACAAAAACAAACAAAAAACACATAGAAAAGACATTATTAATAATAATAGTAATAGTAAAAGTAATAATATATAATAATAATAATAATAATAAGCTGAACACAGCTGATTGTGGCTATCAAGTACACAGAGCTGAGAGGAAAGTAAGTCACTTACTGTATATGGATGACTTGAAACTGCTAAGTAGAAGTGAGGAAGATTTGGAGAATGAAATAAAAATTGTGAACGCAATTAGCAAAGACATTTATATGAATTTTGGATTAGAAAAATGCGCAAAAATTTGTTTAAAAAAAGGGACGGCCCAGAGGAAAACATACGTATGTGAGAAGGACATTAAAAAACTGGAACCAAGAAGAGCGTGTAAGTATTTAGGGACAGAAGAGAGCCATGGCATAGAGCATAATAATGTGAAAGAAAGGTTGAAGAAGGAATACTTGAGGAAACTGAGATTAGTCTGGACCAAAGAATGAAGTGCAAAGAATAAAGTACAAGCAACTGAAGCACTGGCAGTGACAGTACTTAGATACAGTTTTGGAATTATTAATTGGCACCTATACACAATTTTGGAATTATTAATTGGTGCCAAGAAGAACTGCGAAAACTGGATAGGAAAACAAGAAAACTGCTAACCATCCATGGACAGCATCACACAAAAGCAGATGTAGATCGCTCGTATGTTCCCAGAAATCAAGGAGGAAGGGGCCAGATGTAATAATCAAAAACAAAAAAGACAGAACATGCATACTGACAGATGTGGCAATACAAGCGGACAGAAATGTCACTCAAAAGGAAGCACAGAAGAAACTAAAATACAACAGTTTATGTACCGAGATACAGCGAATGTGGAACATGAAATGTATGGTTATACCAGTAACAATTGGAGCGACCGGAGTGGTAACAAAAGGTTTAAAGAAAAATTTGTAAGCCATACTAGGAAAACATGCAATAGATTCACTACAAAAGACAGCTGTACTTGGAACGTCACTCGTAATATGGAAAGTACTGCAGTCTCAAACTTGAAGTTGAGCGGTGGGGATCACCGCTGGTACAAGAGGAGTACCGGGGAGAAAAGGCCTGTGAGAAGAGATGACGGATGATGATGATGATGATAATAATAATAACAATAATATACCAAAATTAGTAGAAACAAGTCATGAAAGTATGGTGACCATATTATGGAATCACCAATTGCAAACCAACAGAACCATATAAGTTTTAAAACTGAGACGGATGCGTTAAGGGCACTGCGGAATAACAAGGACATAGTAATACTTCCGGCAGACAAAGGGAACGCCACTGTGGTTATGCTGACCGAAGACTACAATACCAAAATGAAAGCTATATTAAGCGAGTCGGTCTACAGACAACTAACTGTAGACCCGACCAACAAAGCGGAAAGAAAATCACCTCGCTCGTCAAGATGTCAGGCATACCAGATGACATAAAAAAGAGACTAATACCTCATGCTGCAACACCACCCCCGGATTTACGGTTTACCAAAAATCCACAAAGAAGGAACACCACTGAGACCGATAGTTAACTGCATAGGATCACCGACATATGACCTGGCAAAATATCTGGCTAAACAATTGAAACCGCTGGTGGGACAATCAGAACATCATATCACGAACTCTGGGATGTTTGTTCAGAAGCTAAAAGACATACAAGTACACGAAACAGACATTCTAGTAAGTTTCGATGTCATATCGCTATTCACTAAAGTACCGCTGGATGAAACCATCCAAATTCTCTCACAACATCTGGATGACAAACTCGCCGATCTCATCAGATAAACCCTCTCTACCACATATTGTGTGTATGACGGTACTACCTACGAGCAGACAGATGGACTAGCAATGGGCTCGCCACTAGCACCTGTAATGGCCAATATATACATGGAGTTCTTTGAACAACAGGCTCTGAACACGGCAAAAAGAAACCTTCCATATGGTACAGATACATAGATGACACTTTTGTAGTCTGGCCCCATGGAGAGGAGGAACTGCAGATCTTCTTTCAACATCTGAACAGTTTACACTCAAACATCAAGTTCACCATGGAGACAGGGATAGACAACAGACTGGCATTTCTCGATGTCCTTGTAAAGAAGAAACCGGATGGTTCACTAGGACACTCAGTATACAGAAAACCCACACACACAGATCTCTATCTACATGCGGAATCAGCACACCATCCGGCACAGAAAAATGGGGTTTTGCGAACTCTGGTACACCGGGCAAAGACGATCTGCGATACGGAAAGCATAGGAGAAGAGCTACAGCATTTAAAAAAGACCTTCAGAAAAAATGGTTACAGCGATCGGGATATCAGTCACGCCCTTAACCCAAAAAGGAAACAAAAAGAAAACAACGAAAAACCAACTGCTACAGCACTTCTGCCATACCAACAATCCACTTCCAATAAAATCAGCAGACTTCTATCCAAGTACGACATCAGAACTATACACGTCCCAGCAAAGAAAACCTGCCACATGCTCAGACCTGTGAAGGATGACCCTGGATTGAAAATACCCGGCGTATACGGCATCCCATGTGAATGCGGAAAGACGTATATTGGCCAGACAAAAAGAACAATCGAGACGAGGCGAAAAGAGCACATACAACACCTGAGACTTGGGCAACCAGATACATCAGCAGTTGCTCAACATGCCCTGGAAACAGGCCACAAGATAGATTTCAATAACACCTGCAGACTAGCCAGGACAAAAGGATACATGGACTGCATAATAAAAGAAGCCATTGAAATAAAATTACATCCGGACAACTTCAACAGGGATGGCGGTTTCATACTGAGCAGAGCCTGGCAGCCCGCAATACGTCAGATAAGGACCTCGCAGTGAGGCGTGGGAGCACAACAGTCAACAGCCCGTCCACCAACTTAACTATGTGGGCACTACAAACCGGTCTGATTCTCCCTGCCGCGCCAGGTAGAAAAACATGGGACAGACGAGTTCTATGTTAAATCAGTTTTGCCTGAGGATGGGGACGGAGCGAGTTCCCGAAACGTTGTATTCAAACGAATTGACGTGGCTGTGTGCCCGAGAAAACTATATTCAACAGAACCATCCCTAACAATAAACCGGACATCACAGTCCATGATAATGAAAATGAAACATGTATGTTAATAGACGTTGCAATTTCATGGGACAGAAATGGATCAAGAAAGAAGCCAAGAATATTCTAAAATAAAGACCTTACAATAGGAATACAGTGCACGTGGAATGCAAAAACAAAAGTGATACCAGTACAGGGGCAACTGGAACCATTTCAAAATCACTCAGAAAATACCTGAGCAACATACTGGGAAAGCATGAAATCAGGGAACTACAGAAAATTGCCATATTGGGCCCTGCACACATACTTCAGAAGGTACTAACGTAGAAGTACAAAACAGTCAACATGGGAAATGACATTACATGTAGCATATATTGTAACTATATACAGTAAAACCCCTATTTAATGAATTGCTGGGAGATTAGAATATATTTCACTAAATCGAGCTTTTCATTAAATGGAGGTTACATTGTTTATACGGAGCTATTGTTGGGACATGAAAAAATCATCACTAAATCTGGAATTTCACTAAATGCGGGAACATTAAATCGGGGTTTTACTGTAGTAGCTGCAACAGTACATACCCTAGTGCCATGGTTTGTTTCAAGTACATAATTAAATACCCTGCATAAAGGTGACAAGTAGTAGTAGTAGTAGTAGTAGTAATAATAATAATAATAATAATAATGACGATGATGATGATGATGATGACGACAACAACAACAACAAGTTCATGCAGTGTTACTTTAACAAGACACTTTATTCCAATTCTGCCATGATGTTCCTCCAGCAAATTAACACAAGAAGCAAGAGTTACTTGTCACCCCCAAGAATTTTGAAATGAAGATTGTGTATTACAATGAGTTTCTACCCCTCTTCTATAAAAATGTACTAAACAACACTTTGGTGCCAGAATTAAATGCCTGGTATGATGTGCATCAGACTGGATTTAAACGTGGGCTTCACAATAAAGGCCATGACAGGCCATTGGCTATACCCATTGTTCAGCAGTTTGAGCGTCACACTGTGTGACAGGCATACTTGACATCAGACACCGGAGGTGTAAAAGATGTACCAACCAACCAACCCATCAACTGACCGACCCACCGACCAGCTAGCTAGCTAGCTCATTAACTCCATGGAGCACAGTCCTCCTTGAGAAGCTAATAGTTCCTCTGTTAGTCATGACATTACCAGTAGTTTATGGAACCCATAAGGTTCATTACCGCTTTTATAACAGCCCACCACTCGTCCCTGTCTTCAGACAGATCAATCCAGTCCATGTCCTGCCAACCAGTTTCTTTAAGATCAATTTTCATATTATCTACCACATTATCCACAGTTTTCAATATTCATATGTGTAGTTACTCACCCTGTACATGGAACTCACTGCACATTATACAGGGGCAAGATCCATAGGGGATCGAAGATAAATCAGATGTTTGTATACAAAAAAAACTACAACATAGCAACATGCAATCTTTAACCATTCTTAATGAAAATGCAGTAATAATTATTACTGTTTAATTGTTTTGATAGTCATAGTTTTAAAAATACTATTTTAATCACAGTTTGTGAAACCCACACTGTTTACATTAGCTGCAAGAATACTGTAATATGAATTATTTTTGCAAACTACTACATTTTAGTAAGTGTTAAATCTTGGTGTAAAGCTCCCTGAGGATGACGTAAGTGATGCCGAAACATGTAGCAGTGATATAAGACTATATATAGTAGAACCCTGTTAAGAAGTCTTTCAAGGGACCAGAGGATTAGGGACTCCTTAAGCGGGAAGACTTATTAAGAGGGAAGCTCATTAAAAGCAATAGGATTTCGGGACTTTAAAAATCAGACTTCTTACAGGGGAAAACTTCTTATGCAGGAACTTCTTATCCGGGTTCTATTGTATGTACATATCAAAAATGCACTTGTTGGTGTCATGGATGAACAATGTAATTCAATAAAAATGCATGGAATAAATAATGTCAGAACAGATAAAACAGATTCACTAGTACCTTGCTTGCATCTCCATCCATGGGTACTACTGGGGTGACCTGAGCCCCACCACGCTGCATGATTTTCAGTCTGATGTTTTTGTTATTCTTCACAAGGTGAGGGTACTTCTTTAGCACTTCAGTGATTATTTTTGCATGGTTGGACAGGTTTCCTGCATTTGAAACAGTTCCTCCAATAGCTGTTATATTATCAGCACGAGTAGGTAATGGTCGCTGTCCATCATCAGAACGTTGTACTTTAGGTGCACTGGCGACAGTAGCTGCATTCTCCTTTCCTTCAGCTGATGTCGCATCCAGCAGAAAGCGAACCTTTAAGATGGAAACCAAATCTCACATTCAACATATTAATATACTAAATAAGCAGTCATGACAACCAACAAGAAGTGGTCCTCTGGCCTGGGGTTATGATTGGGTGGGGGGGGGGGGGGGGGGGGGGGGCTAACAACTACTATCCACATAAAACTAACATGTCAAAAAATTTGGCTTTGTTTTCACCGTGCAACATTATAATGTTATTTATTTCTATAAGTATTGCACTAATTAGTGCAATACTTGTTGGTTATAGAAATAAATAATAAGTCAAAAAATGTTACACAGGAGTTAACACACCAGCACCATTAAGACCTTACGTTCTGACAATAAATCACCAAACAATAAGAAACCAAACCAAAATGACCCCACCCCAACAAAATTCTAATCATATTTGGTCTAATAATTAAAAACATTACAGAAACAACTAATATTAAAAGCAAAATAATAAATTGAATAATATTATAATCGTAATATAATATCATATAATAATAATCACTACACAAAAAAACTGATGAAGAAACCATAATAACAGGCCCCATAAACAACAATGACATCCAATCAGACAAAAAAGTCACAACAACAGGTCTGCCATTCAATCTAATGACATTCCAGCAACAAAATAAACCATATCGCACAAAATTAAATAAACACCCCAAAAGCAACAAAACCATCCCAGAAAAAACAGAAAAATCTACCAAACAAATAGACATAGACATTAGTCTAAAACAAACAACTGTATCATCAACACCACAAACCAATCTTTTCCATTACAGTATTCAGATCCAACAAATACCCTAAACAACATAGAATAAATCTAACTCCAAAACACAGTAATATCAACCTACAAAACAATTGACTTCAACGGGAACCAATGCAAAAATAACAACAAAAATTCACGAGCATACTCTCAAGCTGGGCTGACCAACATGTGGCCTTGGAGGGAAGTATTTGTGGCCCTCAGTCACCTGAACAGTTTCAGTTATACAATTTTAACAGCCACAATATAATAGGTCTACAGAACATAATATGGCAACATTATTAGCAGAGAAAATGTTTGGAAACTATAACTCATCACCTTTAAGACAGCACACAGCAAACCAATCATTCTTGTGTTTTACCTCGTTTAGTATGGCCTACTACCTGGCCATTCAACCTTTTAGCATAACTTACTGTTTGTAAATAACGGCATACTAGTTAATTCAAGCCCCCCCCCCCCCTCAATATATGCATACACAAGTGTGGCCCTCAGGCAAGTCCTTAATGAATTATGTGGCCCCCCTGTGGGTTGAAGTTGGCCAGCCCTGCCCTAAAGAACAAGAATACAGACCAGAAAAATAAGCCCCATGCTGGCTATAAGAACACTGATAAAGCGTTTTAAAAAAAAAATAAAAGAACTAAAACAAACGTAAGAAGCCAAGACAAAGAAACCAAACCACTCAACAAACCAGCCTCACCAAGAAGATTAAGAGGAGGAGCAGCCATATTACAAGCTCCCAACAAAAAACACCATATGGCCATTCCAGGCACCAAGTTCATCAAGCCCTTATTGATCAATAAACTAGGCCTATGTCTACCCAGCCGCTCATATGAAATATAATAGAAAGACAAAAAGGCCAGTAGAGTTTGTCAGACTTGGAAGCATTTTGTGGAATTACTTTGGGCAACAGAAAATTAACATCAGCTTTCCAACACACTATACTTGAACTAAAATGTTAATTTGAAGTGTGGTTATTTAACAAACAGATTGGTTTCAATAAAGTACTTTAGTAATGACAATGTTGTATCCATGTTCTCCCATTTAGAGTAATATCCACTGGCAGGTAGACACTGCTCCATACAAACTTTCCAGGCCTCAAAGCATCCCCTGAAGTCACTTTGTCAGAATGCTTTAAGCAACTGTGCTGTGCTGTAAATACAAACTACCCACATACACATGTATGGGTGTTTACAACACGCCCTGTTATTACTATTTCGATGTGCTTCAACCACTACAATGATCAGGGATCACACCTACCATAATTAATCATGTTTGCAACAATTTATTAAACACTTATTTATGTTTTGTGAAGCATGCCTTACATTAACTCTTTCTCAAATAGTATTTTGTTATATGTCTTCTATTTTGATTTTATTTCTACACTTATTTGTAGATCTATACTTGTAGTGAAATTTTAAGTGCACCTTGTGTTGAAAGAATCTGTTTTGGTTAGACACTCATTACAGTATACTAAAGACTTTGCCTCCCATAAACTCTACCTAATCACCTATCTTGATGCTCCAGGCTCCTCCCCATCCTTACCACCTCACTTAAACTTCCTGCACCTTCTACACATGGCACTGCCCAATGCAAAGTGCCACTCCCACACCAGTTCACTTTCCCCTATAGCCTTTCCCTACATAGGATACCCTTTCTCCACACAGTTCATTCTCGGCTAATTTCTTGAACCCTGAAAACCAAGGCAGCAAGCTCCTCCAAAATGTCAGAAAGTATACACTAAACTACATGACGCCATATTCCAGAAAACTTCGTTTATATCCACTGGAGCCTAACAACCAAAATGTCATTGTAATTAAATTGGCATTTGTGACTGAAACAGTCACTACTGCACTAACCTTCTTTGATGCTACTGAAACAGGTGTGGAAGGTACAGAGTCCTCATGAGAAGCCTGTGGTTTCAAGATTGATTTCTGAGGTGGCAAGGTGACTTGCTGTACTGGCTGGGGTGGAGGGGACGGCAGTACTGGGGACGCACATGGAGGTAACACGGCTGTTGTTGAGAGTGCCTGTGACTGCTCCAATGACACTTCCTCTTCCTGTTGTCCGGATAATTCTTCGAATGATAATTCAGCGTCATCATCTTCCATGTCATCATCATCATCAAGGTCAGCCACTGCCAGATCATCATCAACTTCTTCACCATTCTCATCCGTTGTATCCAGCAAGTCCTTCCGTAGTCTGTGCTCTTCAACATATTCTTTCACTGCCTGTAAATAAAATACGGATGCAAACAAGCCAGAAAGCTATCTAGTCACACAAATAAAAATACTGCTAGTTCTGGGTTCAGCTGATGCAGTTTTGTATTTTCCAGAGCTTATAAATAAGAACACAATAACAAACAAACAACTTGCATGTGAATCTCGAGCACACTGTTCTGACTCAGTCTCTGAAAATATGAAAGAAATAATTATGCAATTTTAAACCACAGGGAAAAAATTTCCTTTATCAAAATTCTGCAGTTTACAAATAAAATGAATAAGGGTCAGCATTTCAATGCCATAATTATCACAATCATCAGTGTTTCAGTGCCATAAATAGCACACACATCAGTGTTTTAATGCCATAAATAGCACACATATCTACTAATTACTGCACATCATATCATACCAAGAAAGCATACGTGGTCTAGCAGCAAAGCTATTGGCTGCACAATGAAGGAATCATGGTATGATTCCTGGCAGCGGCAAGAAATTTTTCACTTTTCCAGAGTGTCCAGACCAGCTCTGGGGCCCACTCCACCTCCTATTCAAAGGGTACTGGAGACTCATTCCCCAGGGGTGAAGTGGCTGGTGTGTGAAGCCGACCACTCACCTCCATACAGTGTCAAGGTTAAGAGTGAGTGGAACTACATCTCCACTCCCCATAAGCCTCCATGACACGCAGACAGACAACCTTTACTTTACCTAAAACTCAATTCTTCTAAAATCTAAAATTTGAAAAATATAAGGCAAATAATTAAAAAGTTTTATAAAGTTTTAAAAGTTTTATATTTGGTAGAAATTAAGTCTGTGAGCTGAAAAATTTGAACACAGCTCTGACTGGACAGTGAATTTAGAACCTGAAAAATTGGAGCCCAGAATATTATCCTGAGACAACTAGGTCCCTCCACGTTCAATATACTGCTTAATGTCAGCATCCAGAACAGTCGGCAATCACCTCTGACAGCTGCACATTACGCCTCTTAGCATGCTCAATACACCTGCTGAATCTTGAATGAGCTCTTGGCTTATGTGCACTGTGTCTCACATCTGTAGCCTTAGAAAGACATCAAAGTAGAAATCACATGGCTTCAGACCTGACAAGCCTGCTGGCCAGGACCAACCACATTTCCTCAGCCTCCTATCACTGCCTCACTCTTTGGTCCAAACATTCCTAGCACCTTATTCTCAACCTCTCACTACTAATCAATCTGAAGGAGCCAAAATATAACTAAACTGATTACTTTAAATAAATGCCAAACTGAAAAAGAAAATGTAGTACATAGAACAAGAGAAAGTTACTGAAATTTCAAAAATGTTTTATACTTCATCAATTACCTGCAGATCCAATATTTTGGCCTTTTTGGCTGCTACTTCATCATGAACCGTTCCACTGCTGGGCATGCGCTTCATGTTGGTAGCAGTGCGGCACACTTCCTCAAAGGTGGCAACTTTTTGCGTTGTGTCTACTTTAGAAACAGGAGGCCTGTTGTCTGTACACATGGAAGGTTTCAGAAGTGGCTTTGTCTCATATGACAGATCATCAAACGAGCTGGTATATGATGGTGTATCCACATTCACTTCTGGCCAGTCAAAGCGAGTTGGTCGTGGTGATTCATCAACTGCTACTGTTGACATCCTGTTGGAACTGTAAAGGAAGCATGACAAAATGACATGAGAAGTAACTTGGTCACAGCTCGCCTAGCAAATGGGTAAAAATGGTGAGAAATCTTTCACGGCCATTTTGGTTCTTCTAACACTAAAATGACACTTAATGCATTCGCATTTTGTGCAGTTCATTACATTACATAATGAACTTATGTTTGCTTGACTGCAGTGTGTTGTGTAGCAGTTTTTCAGATATAATGCTAGTGATGATGTTGTGAGCAGTTCAATATACGATTACATAATAACTTCACTGTTTGCTTGACTGCAGTGTGTTGTGTAGCAGTTTCTATATACAAATTACAAAATTACATAAATTAATTCCATCCCCTGAGTCTATTAAAAGGCCATCTTTGCTACTAAAACTGCTTGTATACAATCTTGAAAAATTAAATTAACCCCAGATATACGAATTACAAAAAAACTTTTTGCCTTACATTTGGGTAAAAATGGTAAGTCAGAGGCAGTCTCTAGCAACTACTACAGGAGGCACAAGCTTCCAGGGTGCCATATACAAAAGAGGAGAGCATAAGCGAGGTTCATACCCATACCATAATTTGTAATTTATTAAGAGACCCTGTCAGTATCTAGACTATTGCACTGATGGAAGATGAATGGATAGAAATATGGTACATTGCTGGAATAACACTTGAGAGAAAAAAATATTGAGCATTCAGAAAAACAGATTTCCCAGAGCCACTTCATCTATCACAAATCCCACATGGCTTTATTAACAGATCATACAGACAGTGACAAAGTTAAAATTGCATAAAAAATCATGATGTATATTCTACTACCGTTGCACAAGTTTAAAACATCAAACTAATTATTTAATTTAAATTTCACCAATCATGGCTTGAATCAAAAACTCTACAGTACACAAAATATTTTGCTTACTTCTAAGGAAAAAGGACCCCTGTCACCCAATCCTGAATATCTGAAGACACAAAGGTGACAACCATGCCACAGTACTCAACCCACAAAGCAACAGAAATAATACCAGGGAGATTGTATTGTACAACACCCCAATGGAATACCTGAAGAGATCTTAAAAATTCCAGTGAGGTAGAACATGTCACTCGTGCCTAACCATGATTGTGATGATCATCTTCTACAACCTTCCTACAAAACATGTTTTAGTTTGGAGAAAATGTAACTGGATTAGAAAGAAGTAAATTTCAATTAAGCAAATTTATCTGATGTAGCATAGTTATAAATATATTTTACAAATTTCAGGAATACACTACACACTACACAACATGTGATTCTAAATTGCAAAACAATGTCTAAAGAGTGAATGCCTAGAGGAAAGACTGTCAGACGCAACGTAAAAAAGTCGGATGACCCATGAACTTACTAAGGACTGGCTGGCAGCAATGTGGAAAAGAAGACCAGAGGTGTTCGTGAGAAAATGAGGGATGTTGTTGGTGTGGATGCATTTAATGGACATTTAACACCAGAAATAAAAGCCACTGTCAGTTCCTTGAACCTTGTGGTCATACCTCAGGGAATGTCATCACAACTGCAGGTGTTAGATTGTTTGGTGAACAAGTCATTGAAGACCACCTAAAGCAACTGTATAGTAAGTGGCTGTTGGCAGGAGACCATACTTTGACCACAGCTGAAAGAATCAAGAACCCCAATGTGATTTCTTTGTCAGCAGACCATCATGGCATGGCAGCACACCTCACCACAGGTGAGAGCGCTGTATATCCAGTGGCTACATGTTGTGGAAAGGCAGCGAAAATGTTGGCAATGGCAGCGGTGAGTGTAAGGCATATGAAGGCACCAACTGTCAAGATGGATACGGACACTCCGCAATGGAGGAGGAAAGAGTGACACTGAATGGTAAAGCAGACAGACTCTGACATGTTTTGTGTGTTAACTGTATGAAATTAACAGTACAATAATGTTTCTCAGAAAATATTTTATTAGGGGAGTCACCTTGCATCTGATAATATACTGTCCCTTGGCAGATTTGTTTTATTTGGGGGGTCATCTTGCATTCAAATAAATATGGTACATGAATACTGTTACTTACAAACGTACCTGTCATAATCACCAATGGAAGAAGAATCTTCAAAATACGTTGGAACATTTGATGGAACATTGCGTCTCTTCCATATGGGTAACCTGCAGCAAAGAAATAGACAGCCCAGTAGAAAAATCAACATACAGAAACACACTTAGGTTGATACAATTTTGATTTTTTGGAAACAAAGAGCTGTGTTAATCCAGAATGTACAAAGAAAAGAGGTAAAGTTGTCATTTTTCATGCCATGAAAGGCATACATGGGAAAACCTTTGAAAAGATAGAGGTGAGTGGTCAACTTTACACCCCAGCCACTTTACCCCCCAGAAACAGGACCAGTACCCACTAAACCTGTATTAACAAGGTCACCGGTATATCTGTTTTGACAATTTCTAAAATCTATGATACTTTAAATGTGTTACTGGTTGATCCATTATATCACAGGAACCAGGATAGCATAGTCAGTAGCTATACTGACTAGGTCACAGGTTGGATGGCCATCGAATCACAATTTCATACCCAGCAGGGACAAGAGATTTCTGTGTTCTCCAAAGTGACCAGACCAGGTATGGGGCCCTAAGCCTCATACATAAATGGGTACAACGGGCTCTTAGCTGTGGCCAGGTAATAAAACCCGTAACTCACCTCCAGCCAGTGCTGAAGTTACGAATAAGTGAACTATACCTCCACTCCACTTGTAGGAAACAATGCACACATGAATAATGGACAGAGGTTTCACTGTGTTTGACACACACAACATTAGGAGTTAACAGTTCCTGTGTAGAAATTGCCAACAAGCATTCAGGAACTAGATAACAGCTATGTACCCTTTGCCATACTGACATTAAGTTGTAAGTGGTAAGTTTTCAGGGACAAGCATCAGTCACAAGGTAAATGTTATTTCATATCATATAAAGAAGTTCAGTGCCCTCACATGTTCACAGTCAATTCATTTAAGATACATTTTAATATTATCCCCCTATCATTTCCAATGACACATTTCTAGCAGGATGAAAAACAATCGTCTTACGGAAAAGAACAAACTGTGAAGCTTTTAAATCATTTGTGAATTTATTTCTCAGTGTTAACACTTTTTTTTTATTCCTGTACTGTTCTTCTTGTTGCCATCAATCTTACTAGTAAGGCGCAGCTAGCACTGACACTATGCACTGATCTTTATTTCTACATAAATATCTTAACACACACTTCAGGAAGCTGCACTCAACACACTTTTGATGTCAATGGGATTCCAGTACTTTTTAAGGTTACTCTTACACAGCAAGTCAAATACAACAAAAATCATTCCAAATATATGAGACTTCAGGTCTGCAAGGCAATGAGCATCAGGGTTATAAACTACTGGCATGTAACACCTTGTTGTTTGGTAAACAAAAAGCACTGCTTCCATCTTCAGAGCAGAAAACCTTAAACATGGAGGCAGCAAGTTTTTCCACACACCAACTCCCATCTACCAAACTATATCGCATCATATTCCAGATATCACAATCTCAATATACACAACCATGAGAACCACACATGTACAGGCAGGTCTTGATTTTCACAATTTCTTTCTTGTAATTTCTTGAAAATTTACACCATTTTTCAAATCTACACGATAATTTTTGGTTTAACACAATTTGGCATATACAATCTGTGGCCGCCAGGGGCGCACTAAACGGGGAGGGGGGGGCTGCTGCTAGGCTTGCCCCCCCCCAAACCCAAATTTAAAGACACAGATTTTGTACATATTACGATATCAAAAGCTTTATGTGATTTACCCTTCAGCTGAAATCAGCCACTGAAATCAGCTGATGACTAGTATGTTGGAATTTTAAAAAATTAATTAATAAGATTAAAAAAAAAAATACAAGATACGACACTGTGATTGAGCCATGGAACATGTAGTTATATTTGTATGTATATAAATGCAGTTGCAAAAAGTGTTATGTTATACTTATGACACAATTTTTATAACACAAATTCTTAAAATTGAACACAAATTATATACAGCCTTAGGGTCAGCCCCCCCCCCCCATTAAAAAATTCTGGGTGTGCACCTGGTGGCCACACTTATCTTCTGCACGAAGCTAGCAGATATTGACGTCACTGTCACGCCATCGGTCATCGTACATGGATTACATTGGTGATATAACCATGTGGCTCATTTAGTTTCGTCTGCAACAGCATTGGGTTTTCTTACCAACATGAGTGAGAAATGTAAATCGGTATTGAAGAGAAATTAGACATAATAAGCCAATTTGAAAAAGGTGAACAAATTGTTGACATATGCCATAATGTTAGCCTTGGTCATAGTAGCGTACACACAATTTGTGACAATGCTGGTAGAATTAAAGAAAGTGTCAAGTGTTCAGATAATATTAAATGACAACAATCTGAAGTGGGGAGTGCTTGTTTGTGTAGCAAGACTACCGCAGTCCTGTCGGAATCAACCGTACCAAAAACTATGGATGTCTCTTACCTTTTTATTGCATTATAAATAAATAAATTGTACAGAAACGCATATATATACTGTACAGAAATGTATATACATTTATATACACTACATACATATCTACAGGTCCATATGTACACTAGTGGTATAGTCATACCTATATAGGATGAGGCTGTCAGTCCCCTAACCCCCAGGAAGTACAATGTTGTAAATGGGAATTTTGTGTTCAATTTGCACATTTTTCAGGAATGTAACCCTGGCATAAAATGAGACCTGCTTGTAATCCGTACAATTTATATTGTGTATCAGCATTTTGTTCAATGAGCCTATCTTCAGAAATGCAATACAGTTTTACTTACATTTTCAGTACATTGGACGTTACATTTTATACTCATGCACACACTGTACAAAACATACACAAACTTATAGAAATATGTTCAGGTTATTAAGTACCGTGAAATATTACGTTACTAACTGCATCTGGTACTTACAAATAAGATTCCCAAGAATGACTCTAATCCATAGTTGGCAGAATTCTCCTGTGTACAGCTTATAATAAGGGATCTTCACACACAAAAATACAAAAATATAAAGTAACAGAGCAAAACTACCAAGTTTTCGGGCAGCACAGAAGGCAAAATGGCCAGGGTTCCTTGAAATAAATTCATCAAACAAAGTCGTCAGCATTTTGTTACCACGCTTTCAAGATTTCCACATAAATTACATAGATGTAAAAGAACAAGTTAAAAAAGAATTCACCTTGTGCAGTACAATGAGTAAAAAAACTTTCAATGAACATGCTGCGGGATTGAAGGAGATCACATACTTGCGGCCAGGCAATGTTTCTGGAAGGTCCGTATCAATTTGTTTTGGTACGATCTTCTTTCCTTGCAAATTGTAGGTAATGGGAACTTGAGGTGGCCTCCTAATAATAGGCTTAACCTGTGGAGATGTGGCTGCATTCTGTGCATCCAGAAGTTTGGTCAACACAGTCATATTCATCTGTTGCGCTGTTGTGTACAGACGCTTGTGAAGTTCTGTGCGGAACTCCAACCTCCCAGTGTACATGAAACTGAAATGCAATCAACATCAGCCATAAATCATAAAACCTCTTAATTATTCTGAATTTTTGAAACTGATATTGTTTCTTTTTCAGATGAAAGTGAAGAAATATGTTTCAACATGTATGGTTCGGTACAGTAGAGCAATAAGTTCTATTAACCTTCAGTGTACCAACACACCCCACTGGGAAGGACCTGTAACAATACAGACTGAACAATTGAAATGTACACAATTTTAACATAGCTTTGTCCAAGAAGTAATAAGCACAGGACTGGAAACTTAAACATATTTTTGTGGGTTACAGGACAAAACTGTTGTGACTTACACTCAACAGTTTACAGATATTCACTGAAGGCACCACAAGTAGCCAGAGGCTTATTCTATCTGTATTCAAGTTCAACCCAGGTGTAACTCTACTGGCAGCAGCTGGTATCCTCCAGCAAGTCCTGGCAGAGTAGTGGGCAATGGTCAAATGTAAGCAGCATCATTATGTCTCCCAGAAGAATAAATTCACTGGTGTAAGGGAAAGGGAATGAGACGGCCAACTGAAAGAGCAACTTCTGCCAATCCATTTCCTTGCAAACTTTTGATCTCAGAAGTGCACAATTGCAATGTGAAAATGCAGAAGTACTCTGTCTTGTTGGAACAGCATGTCATTAGGTCCCTCTTCTTACAAAACTGGCATGTCGAGGTACACACCAATCACAGTATATTCAGCAAAAAAACGAGCACCCAACCACTCTTTGTTTGGACAGAACAAAAAGACATGGAACTTCGGATGGTCCCTTATACCTTCAATCACTCCACGAAGATTGTTGTTCCTCCAGATTGTAATGTCACATCTGTTAACATGCCTCGACATATGGAAGTGGCTTCATCACTACCAGGCATAATTCTGTCCGTAAGAAGTTCGTTGTCAAGTTCTGAAAGACTGGCACAACAAAATATCCTGGGCTGTTACAAGTTGAAAAAATGGCATGAGTAAGTTTTAAATCTCAGACACGTTCACAGAATTTTGTGATATCGATTTTTGCATGCTTAACTGTCAAGCAGCTCGTCTTTTGATTTTCTTGAACAGCCGAGAAAACTACTGGTCGTTCACCCTAGCTTCAGTCACTGGTCATTTACCAGGGTTTTCCCTTCACAAACGTAACCGACCGCAATAAACAACTCGTGCCGCTTTTAGATGGACACTTTCATCAGTGGTTCCCTATCAAACTCTGCACAAGATCTCCTTTGCACTGTAAACACAAGTTCTGATTCAAGATACCAGAGCACACATGTAACTTTATGCACTTAAGATGGCATTTTCTACAACTGTGGTGTTAACACCACTGGTAGCAAGACTCAGAAACTCAAGTACTACAATTTCAAAACTTTATCATATAACCTAACTGAATATGTTTAGCTGTCATTCCTGTGCTTTTCAGTTCATAAGCAATATCACATTAAAACTGTCTACATTTCATACATTTCACTCACACAGCATGCACTGTGATGGCTGGCTACAGAACCATCCATCCCTGTGCTCCTTACATGCCGTTGTAATGCAATGAACATCTGGGCTTGTCAGTTCTAGCACTGGACAGGTCTTTCTCTGAATGTTTTGGTTCTCCTGTCAGTATCTTTCTACTAATGCACCCTACACAAATCTCATCCATCTACCACCAGCACTACCGAATCTTTGCAACTGACAGTGTCAATAAATAAAACAATTGCCCCCCTTCCCTCACTAGTTCTAATCTGCCATATAGGGTGCTGACTCACACACCACAGACTCCATGTCACTATCACTGAAGCGTGAACTACTTTTGAAGTACTTGCAACTTGCTGAAAGATGACTGCTCACACAGTGTTGTGAGTTTAATTCTTAGGAAGGGGAGGAAAGGTCAAGGAAAACTGATATGCATCTACTCCATAGCCCTGATATATCTATAGTCTGAAAGTATCAAGCCACTTATTTCTGTTACAGCTCCAGTTTGTTCAGTCATCCATTGTTCATATTGGTTCTTGTACATAACACAGATTCCATAAAAGTATTCCCATGGTTGTGTGTTGTATTGTTTTGGCGACAAAATCTGCAGTGTTTCCATCAGCCCTGCATAAAATCCATCTGCACAAACTGACACTGCACTAATGTAGAATAGCCATTCTAACGAACATGTTTTGAAAACAGTGAGATCGGAGAGGAAGAAAATGAAGAAATAAACCATCCAAGGTGCTGGCTACACAAACAAACTGCAGATGTCTGATGCAATGAGGCATCAGAAGTCTCCACTCCTGTACCAACAGGCCATATGGCTTGAGAAACAAACATGCACATCAGATCAGCAACACCTCAAGTGAACTGAGCATTTTCATTGCATTCTCTACAGCAGTTCTCCATGTGTAGGTGCAGGAGATGAACCAACATTACTGACTGTTCCTCTAATCATGTCCCTGCATATAGGAGAATACAATTCTGGTTTGCTTAGGAGATTCAGCCCACAAAATCGACCTCTCCTCAACACTGTAATGTGAAACAGATATTAACCTTTAACCAACCAACATTCGCATATGCGAACGCACATAAAAAACTATCCCCAGAAATTAATTTTATATATTTAGGCAACAAGGAAATTTACTGTATTTTTAAGACATGCTGTATAATCTCTGTTTTATTTTCCACAAAATGCCATTTATGTCATAAATTTATCTTTTTCTGCTCAAATAATACTCACGTTTTTCATAAACCATGCACTAAAATTTAAATACCAACCCGATCATTTAAAGGTTAAGCCACATGTTATGAATCATGAACAGCAGGTGGGCAGTGCATGTGAGGAATGTATTCTGATGAAAAAAGCGTGTTTATTTGCAATACTTCTGCAAAGTATTCATCAAGAAAAAATGCCACCAAAAGTTTTGTAAAAAACAGCACAGGCAACTGTAACAAATCCCAGAAAACTGGTGGATGGGGTTAGCCATAAACTGAGGAGGGATGACTTTCTCTCATCCCCTGACTTACATAACATATACAGACTGCTGTGGCACTTCAGATCTAACCAGAAAAGCATGACACATGGCTCTGCTCACAAGAAGCTAAAATTGAGAAAGATGCTAGTACTAGGGCTCACATTACAGCCATGGTCTGGAAAGACAACACACAGAAGAGACTGTGATTACATTGGAAATGCACTGAGGACTATAGCTGTTGCAGTCTATGACAGAAATTTGGGTTCTGTTAACAAGTCAGATGGAACAGCACAAACCCACTAAGTGCCACCACAGCTTGTGTGGCGGAGGAACCTTTTCTTGTACCTGTTGGACTTCACAATTTTGAAGAGGCTGATATGTCTGAAGTCCTGTGGCACCGAACTGTCCAACAGACTTCAGACTGCACCTATCAGTATCACTACTGATTAAGTACTAAAGGTATATTATCACTAAAACAGTAGTCTGTGAACTGACCACTTATTTCTGCACAATTCAAGGTCACCAATTTATATACCATTGCAATTTGTTAAATGAATTTTCTTCACTCAGAGGTCATGCAACAAACCTGAATCATCACAAGTTGGACCCCTCGGTACAAAGCCTTGTTGTTCGCCTCTTTCTAACAATTTTCAAACACCTGAACAAGTGCATCACCTCTGTTTGTCATGAGTGTAGAGTACATGGATTACCTGGATTTCCCCAAATTTAAAAACAAAAAACATATACATTTTGGTAGTAGCTGGGTGAGCTGTCTATGATGTGTCCTTCTTGCCTCTAACAATGACAAAAAAAAAAAAAAAAAAAGCAAGCATAAGGTTTCCACTTTTCTGGGATATGATAGAGTGTTACCGGGTACTCAGTGCCCAACATTTCAAAACAACACAGTGTACCCAATGTCGATGCAACATAGAGGACTCATCTTCAAGGGTCAAAATATCCAAATGTCATCTCTGACATTTCGACCCTTCAAGATTAGACCACTATCTTGCGTTGAAACATCAGAAACTGATGCAGTATCAAAACCACGAAGAATGGAAACATCTGCTGCACCACTACAAACACACAACTATGTCTTGTACTGACAGTGCATTTTGATAACTCTAAGCCTTAGCAGTACATAAAGTATAGCTGTCAGAAAAAGGTACATACTTGATAATTGGTAACACCACATCTGCTTGAAGATCATGTGGCATTCGCAGACAATCACCAATAACAAAGCCTTGTTTCTCCAACATCTGGAAGTATTCTGTACATGCATTGAGGACCAGCCTGTGAACCTGCAAAATATTACAAAGAAACAACTATAACCAGAGTTTGAAAATTTGTTCACAATAACCAAACACCATGGCTCAGTCAATAGCACTGTAGCTTTGTATTCAGGAGGTCCCAGATTCAAATCTCAACCCACAGACTGGCTATTTCAACTGAGATTTTTCACATATTTCCTCAAACTGTCAAGACAAATGGTGAAAGAATACCTCAAATTAGGCCAAAATTGCTTCTTCCCAACACATTCTTTACTAATTAATCTACCATTTGACACCATGTTGTCTCAGCTACAATGTCAAAAATCATAAGTAAAAAAAAAAAAAAAAAAAAAAAAAAAAAAACTGCCATGAATATATTACTTAGAAACTTTTACACTTAGCAATTATCAAACACTGAAGTATGGAGTGGAAGAATGCTAAAAACATGTACTAAGAAATCTAAGGTGAGCAGCCGGATGCAATGAATTAAAAATGATAATCCTAACCTAAGTACAGTTGGCATTACAACAATCTTTGCTGAAAACACACGTTTTGTACATTTCTAAGCTCACATGTACACAGCACATTTACACCATATGATTAACTTCTTTCGTCATATGCATTTCATTTCCTAATTCTACATCCATACAAGAAAACAACTGCAGAATTATTTAAATATGCCAACAACAATATCATTTTTCTACTGTCTGTTTCTTAAAAGGTGGCCAAATCAACAGTTTCCTTGAAGGAGCGTCTGTTCCTTCATACATTCATTTTCTAATAAATATTAAAATTGACAGCTCATTGCAAAGATGGTGCTGGAGGTATATTTCAGTTGAATACAGTGCTCTGCATGTAGGTTTGCCTTTTCATGCCATTACTATAAAACATTTAACCTTTAGTGTACAGTCTTTTCAATTCTAGGTTTTCTGCTGTAACCGGACCACCATCAAATTTAAATGCCCACTGTGGGACAGTGTTTTTTACCTTTTGGACAAAATGGATGTGCGTTTAATGGGACAATGCTGCCCCGTTCATCCGTTCAGATTCATAAAAATGTAACTCCTACTTCACTGATGGAAGAGATATTGAAGGGAATCATGGAAGTACAGAATGCATCCATTATTTATCAACTGGGAATCAGCTGTGACATTTTACACCCTCTATGATGAATGATGTAAGGAAGAATGAAAATTCTTTATTTCAAGATATCTACATTTTGACCAATTATTGGTGCATCTTGAAGACAGCATAGCCAATGATAACATGAGAATGAGAAACTGCATTCCAACCGAGACTGTTGGCTGTAATAACCATGTCATATCAACTGACAAAAAGCAGTTCCAAGCAGCACTCACAAAGCCTATCTTCCTATTGTACACACATTTATGTTACTACCAACAGCCACATGCCCGTCACAACACTCACACTCTTTCATCATTCATTTCTTTGTTCTTAACAACCCGCATGTTAATTTTATCAACTGGAGGGCTGCAATCTGGTTGTGCAATGTTGTATTATATGCACAGCCCACACTACACTGTGAACATATTTTGCCTGAATTATAAAGACTTTCCTTGCCAAAAGCATGTACGTCACAGAGAAAACACAACTCAGGAATAATGGTTGTCATGCAAACTTGGGTTGACTCAATCACTCACACAAGGGTATTATACAAGGCACATTACTGTTGCTTTGAGAAATTTGTTACTTAAATACAGATAATGTGTAAAATGAAATCTGTTAGATACAATTTAAAAAACTTATACTGTTGTCATGTTTGTTTAAGTGTTGACTGACAAGCAATATCCAGCATATAATGTACAGGTATATTTATAATCCATCTCCATACCAAGTTTCACATGACCAATTCAAATCCTTTATTAGTTGTCACTACAAAACCAAAGGCCAAAAACCGGCACAGCCATCATGTTATTATCTTAAATTCTACATAGGGTGTTCGAAAAGTAATGCCTCCATGTTTGTAATTTTATTTTACTCCCAGGCAAGGTATGCAATGAAACAAAATATCAACTATAACTCAGAACGTACACTTGCTATACCTCATTTTTTCACAGTCTCCCTCTCATTCAATACAATGCTGCCAGCGGTGCACAACTTTTTCGAACCCTTCGCAGCAGAAGTCTTCAGGCTGTTCTCAAAACCATTCTCCCATAGCAACTTGAACTTCTTCATCACATGTGAAATTAATGGCAGTGAGATGTTTCTTGAGAGCTACAAACAACCAGAAGTCAGGCGGTGCCAAATCCGGGCTGTTCAGAAGGGGTGGAACAACTTCAAATCTGATGCAATGTATTGCCGCTGAAGTTGAAGCACCAGTGTGGGGTCTGGCGTTATCATGTTGAAGAAGCATCAGCATTTTTCCGCCGTAAACATGACTGATATGTTGTTTCAACCTGTTTAGGGCCTTCATGTTAAGTCTCGGATTAGATTTTCATACTTTCAACCACATACCCCTGGTGAATGATGCCGCTGCAGTCCCAGAAAACAGTGAGCACGCATTTTCCAGCAGCAAGTTAAGTCTTTAATTTTTATCTTTCTGAGAAAAGTGGGACGATGATATTCAAGTGATTGGCTTTTCATTTCTGGGTCATAATGATGCACCCAACTATTGCCACCTGACAGCTGTGCAGAAAATCATAACCGTCACTTTCATAGCAAGCAAGTAATCACTGACGTGCTTCCAGTCTTGCTCTCTTCATTTTGGCTGCAAGCTCACATGGCACCCACCCAGCACACACATTTCGTAACCAAAACCTGCAATATCCCATTGACACTTAGTAAACCACAGTTTCACTTTTCTGCTATGTCTCTCTGAGAATATCACAGATTTTCTTGATAAGTTTCAACTTTTTTGTCTGTTCAGATCATGAGTTGCGGTGACAGGTCTTCTAGCCTGCAGCTGGTCGTTCAGGTACAAATTTCCACCATTATCCCTTGCTGTTCTCACCCAAATGCACAATACTTATATCCACACCATCTTCACCACAAAAAGCCACTCATCACTGGTGAATTGTGATGTGAGTTTCATTTTTGTGCATCAAAAATTCAATAACTACTCACTGTATGATGCATTTGACACAGATGAAAAGGAGTCCATTTTGAACCAAATACCACACCAACCACTATGTTCACCAAGTCATACCCCATGGCAAACTGAAGCTCAACGAATGACAAACAATTTGGCACAAGTTCCACTTCAAGCTCACACCGCTTGCACAAGAGACCTTCGCGGAGGCATTACTTTCTGAATGCCACTCATACAAACAATTTACCTTAAAAAGTTCCATATTTTTCTGGAATCTATCAACATATATAATTTCAGGACCCTAACTATTTTAAATAATGCACACAAACTACCTGAACAAAAGGCACATATTTTGGTCCCTATTACAATACATCATTTAAAGGGACACCAATTATGTGGTGCCAGTGTTGCTCCCACATCACAAGCAGGCACATCTACTTTGATACAAATGATAGTAACAAGACAAAAAGTAAGTTGCTGGGATAGCATCAGATGGCATAATGTTCATGCCAAGTTTCACGAAAATCATTCAGTTGTTTCAAAGCGTAACAGGTGGGACACACACCAACAGCATGGCGACTGATGAATCTCTTTCCTTTCCTTAAGAAAGCAAAGTCGGATAAAAAGAAGCATTTAGCCTGGAAGCTAAATACTTTGATTGTAATATCAGCATTATTACAAACAATCAAAATACATACAGAGCAGTACTAAGAAGATTACTAATCAACTGCTCAGGTTGTACTGAGGCACTTGCACTTAATGATGCTGTGGTGCTAAGATCAACAGCATGATGAATATAATCATGTCGAGAGAGTGACAGAATACTGTCTTTGTACAGAACATAAAAATTATCCAGAGAATGGGTGATCTGTGCATATTGTTGAAAACCACTATACATACTTGAAATCGCACACATTGGACACAACATTTAATGATTACGAAATCTAAAATTCCCATGTTTCAGTCTCACTGATATGTAACACTCCCAATAAAATTCTGCTAAAAAGTAAGTGAAGAGTATCAGTGTGATACTGTAACCTTTGTCGGCCGGCTGAACGGAGTGCCAGTGTCCCATTAAATATGGCCACATCATAAAATGCTGCCTGGTGCAGGTGCAGGAATGGGCACTTAAAAATAAAAATAACTGGCCATTCACCATCAACAACACATTCGGAATTAAAGGCCGGATGATAAAGGTTAAAATTCTCCATTGCACCTAACATCCTTGTTTCAAAATTTGTGAGTTTTAGTTTACTCTGATTCTGCAAGTTTGCACATGTGGTGGAGAAGGCAGTAATAAGACAGGTTTCCTTGGTTACTTCAATTTTCCCCTGACAGTATCATTCCACTAATCCCCCATACTCATATTTCAAGCAACCACCATCCATACTACATGATACAATCTCAGCAACTAGAAGCACTGTTAAGTAAAACACCCCCCCCCCCCCCTCTCTCTGCACTACTGTCAGTTGCTGTAGTGTATGCATCAAATGCTTCAATTGCAGTCCATGTCTAACATAGTACATGGCACGTCTTCTTAAGGTGATGTGGATTCTGAGATAGTTTATGTGCACAACTGGCTATTTGCAGATGTTAGTATGGCTCAGAGCTGTGAACTGGAAATGAGTGCATTTGTATATACTGGTTTCTTGACAACAGTCTGTTATTTCACTGGTCTGGTACCATCCCACTGCAGTAAACAAATATATTCATGAAATGTACCCATTTCTGCTTCATCTACTTTTCTCCAACAGCCTGTTCATTTCAAAATCCATTACAATTATGCATTTTGTGAAATGGGCTGAAATTAAATATTACTGTTGATCCATTTTGATCCCAGAGAACACAGTCCATTCCAATACACACAGAGCAGTAAAAGTGACAAGTCAGTGATGATCAAAACCATTAGAGGAAGTTGTGATTTACACCAGTAGTTCCCAACCTCAGGTTGCGACCCAAATCAGGGTCGCAGGGGGTCTGACAAAGGGCGCAGGAAGGTTTTATGGACAACTCGATAATTGTGAAAAAAAAAATCAAAATTTGTATCTAAACTCAAACAGAATGATTGAGAAAATGTAATTATTGAATCTGTGTTTATGTATTTTAAACATACTGGAGCAATTACATTTTAAATAACTAATGAACACACTTTGTTATTGTACGGTACAATATAGTTGTACTTAAAGCCATAGGACTTTTAACGCAGATGATACAGCTCTTTTATCTCAATCCTGGCGTCCTGACACCATCTCCCATTGACTAAGCCAAGCTGTCGCCACATTACTTAAATACTTCACCAAATGGAAACTCCGTTTAAAATCACACAAGACTGAATCCATTCTATTCTCAAAACGTCGCCCATGTCTTCCAGTCCAGTTAAAATTGATAATGCATCTGTGTGCTGGGCCTCGGACATAAAATATTTAGACCTTCTTCTAGACCAAAAACTGCTCTACACAAAGCACCTCCGTACCATTTCAACAAAGCCACAGGTACTCTTTGTAACATCTTCCCTCTCCTTAATCGAGACTCCACACTCTCACAAACCTCCAAATTAACACTCTATAAATTACTAATACGATCCCCTCTTACATACGCCGCCCCTGTCTGGAATACCACATGTAAATCAAACTACCTCAAACTCCAAGTCGTCCAAAACAAGAGCTTGCATATTATCAGAGATTATCCTGGGGAACTCCCATCTCCCACCTGCACGACTCCCTTCATATTGAATCCCTTAAAGACTTCATTCACCACCTGACAGCCAAATTTTATACCAAATGCCCATTTCATCCTAATCCTCTAGTCCAACAGATAGGTAATTACACATTACCCGACCTAAACTCCGCACATAAAATCTATAAACACAAACGACCAAAACATATACTATTGTAATCCACTTCACCATCCAACATAGTGTTTTTTTGGTAGTTTTTTTCACTAATATTATTATCATATTTCTTTTTTCCCTATTTATAACTTTAAGAATCATGTACTCATTTTATTTAAATTGGTTACAGGTACAATTTTTGTTATGTTCCTTGTACGTGTTCATGCTGTTAATTGTAACTCCCATAAATAATTTTAAAAAAATTCCTCTTATAATTTAAATATTACATTCTCTTAAATGGAAACCAAGTTTCCGCCATCTTGGCCCTCTGTACAGCACAGAACACCTATATGCCATTTATTTTTGAAAACAAACAAACATCAGAACAGTTCCAGAGAAATCTGCAAAACAAGAGACACTTATCAAATGGAGAAGACATATTTACAAACTAACCTTAATTTTTTCATTTGTACTGAAGTGCAAAACAAGATCACACTGTTCGCTCTTTGAAAACAGCTGCTGAAGTCTCTGGAGGAAGAATATTCCCCAGTTGTCAACTCTAACTTGCTTTATGGTCCCGTCACTCATGATGAAACTGGCATCTTATGCCCAACAGGTAAAACTACAGGAATGAAAGTTCTGGGATCTGTGGGGGAAAAAAAAAAAAAGTGTCAGTTTGCTTCACACTGCATTACCACTTCATGTCTAATGTAACAGTAGGAGCCAATGAGTGAGACAGTGTTAAATTTAAGCACCCTCCTCCAGCATAAAACTAATGCAAAGTAACACTTACTGCTGCCAATCACAGATGCAAAGTAACACTTACTGCCGCCAATCACAGTCAAACCATGTCAGCTTTCATCTTGTGATCATGTAAAAATGTGATTCAGGAAGCTATAGTTTGCATGTAGCTATGGGGAAAAAATTTGTATATAATAACGAAAACAAAAAGTTTTAACATGCATTGAAGTGGGTATATATCAAGCAACATCAGAATCTATAAAGTCTGGAAAAACAATTTGCCCATCCCAAATAAACACTTTCTAGCAATGTAATGATCATGACATACCTTTTAAAATAAAATTTCAAATATTTTAATAAAGAGATATTATTTTACCGGACAATTCATATCACTTCACTCAGACCATTCTGTGTAACAGTATAATTGGCAACAGGAAGAAATATTAGAATGAACATATAGTAGACACAAAGCTTAATTTCAAAGGATGTGTGGAATATGCACGACTTTGAGACAAAAACTATTAAAACATATACAACCAGTATGAACACACATTAAAGATGGATAAAGAAAGATAACCCAAGACACAGTTAAATTACAAACCAAAGGGTTATAGAGATGTATAAAGACAGAAAGACAGACAGAAAGAAGAATTATCTTGAAGATGGAAGAGGCCACAGTGCCCATTCCTTGAAGTACATGCAGAAGAGGCAAAAGTCACTTCACTTTTGTACACACTGCATTAAAAGCACAAACCACAACAGACTGGTATTGTAATGTGTCAAGCTACTGAACAAATTGGCTAGCAAGTCAGCTGGACCACAGTTTCTCTCACAATATGACTCTAGTTTCCTTGTGTCATAAAGGTTGACCTTTTCTGGAAAATACAACAGCCACTCACAACAGAAAGTTGGTGGGCAGCCTTCCTCTGATGGCTCAAGTTGCCACCTGGCAGCAGTACAAGACATTTCTGGTGTTGTCACATTTTATTATTAGCCAATGGAAAGAAAAGCAGTGTGATGTTTTATTTCATATCAGAGCCAAAAATATTATATCAGTCAGGGAAGGTGAAACCACCAGTATTTTAACCACACACCTCCCAAATGCAAATTTTGTCTGGGCCATTTTGTACAACTGTATGATAAATTGGCAACACCTGCAAATTAGGTTAAGTACCACATACCACAACTGGAACTGTCTGAGGAACAGACAACTACAGCTGACCCAACCCACATGCCCCATCCTGGTGCACAGCATTTTTCTCACTGGTTTCCAAACAAAATTTCATGACAACAGCAACAAAGTACAATCTAAACAACAATGCAGATGTTGCAACAAGTACTGCTCTGCAACAGACACAGGTTCTTTTTCTGAACAAGCTGGCTGAAGCAGTAATGCTTCTGACTTGTATCTTGGGGGGAGGAGGGGGGCACCCCCTTCAAATCTCAGTTCAGATACCGACTATCCAATCTAAAGTTTCTTGTGGTTTTCCTCAGTCTCCATCCAAATACAGGGGTTATAACTTAAATTAGTCCACAAATGCTTCCCACAACATCCTTTCCATTTCATTGTTCAGTATCGTCCAACCATTTGATGTCACACAAGCCAATTTAATGAGTGTCATTAAATACACCACAAATAAACAAACAATATATATGCCAGTCCCTTTTTAACTAGTGCCACCCAAGACAAATGACAGCAACACACTACCTCTCAAAGATGCAGGAAGCATTATCTCCCATCTAATATGTTGTCCTACTTTATCTTCAAACTATAACATGCAAAGGAATTTTAGGTAACTGTGCTCTATGGTACATTATCCTGACATTGGCTGAACATATTTGAACAGAAATCTAGAACACTTCATCACTAACTGTTTCTTACATCAATGAATACTGACTGTAAATAACATATTGGCATTAGCATACAGTGTTTTCTGGCAATCTTCTGGTATTCTTAATGAAGTGAAAAACAAACACATAAAAGACCTTAGCACATTTCATCCCTGTAAGAATTTCGGTTGCATAATTCCCACATGAAGGTAATAAATCCAAGCACAAAATTATACTAACTAACTCACTCACTCTATGGGTCCTTCTTGAGAAGCTAATACTTCCTCAGCAAGTCAAGAAATTCCCAACATTATAGTGAATTTGAAGGTTCATTGCCATGTTCACAGAGCCCACCACATGCCCCATCCCAAGCAACATCAATCAAGTCTATGTCCTCACAACCAACTTCTTTAAGATCCATTTTAATATTATCCTCCCATCTATGCCTAGGTCCAAAATTATACAAAACAAAACTCAATATAGTTGCTGTTCATTATGTCAACATGTCTAGTATATTACATGCACACAAAAAAGTAAACTGAGGCTAAAGCAATGTGTGCATCATCATACATTCAACAGATTCACATACAATAATAACAAAAGAATAAGCTACTGAAATGTTGACCAGATCTAACAATTATGCCTAATTTCATGAGGAGAAGAAAGAATAGTGATATAACTACCAACATTCTCTGAGTATTCTCTGAAATCAAACATACAAATAAAACACATGTCCTCAATACTGTGACATTACCATCCTCAATACGTGTAGTATCATTGTCACTAAAATGTTTAACGCGAAGAAATTGGCAATGGTCTTCTTTCTAATAAACTGTCACCATGAGACCCCATCTAGTTTGCTTCTGATGTAATATATTCTCAAATGTCAATATATATAGTAAAGAACAAACATCAGTGCTGTATAATGTGCAAAATATAATCAAAGCATACTGAAAACAAAAAATAATGCTATTCTAGAAACATGTAGGTGTTCAAAAGTCTGAATGTTTACCATTTCATAAATCACAGACATAATATTTAAAAATACATTTTTTGCCATTTTATGGATTTATTTTCAAAAGGCTGTGATAAGAATTTCGCACTAGCTTGCTGATTTTTCCACAAACGTTTCTTATCTACTGTGCAAAAACACGAAGATTTACATATACAAAGTTAACCTGTACTATGTCAAACACTATACTTACATTACAGCCAAAACACTTCACCAATTCTTGTTCAGCAAGACACTAACCACTCTTTGATTCACGTACGTTCTCTGTAGCAACGAACAATATTAACGATCATTTACTAACATATAAATGATTTTAAAATGTCAGAAAAAATACACATAACCACCTCACCATTGTAAGTTTTTCAGTCAGAAGTGAGAGATATGGCAGATGAGGGTTCGGATCCCCCCCTCCCTATGTTGTAACATTACGAATCCACACCGACACTTTATGTATTCGGAAAGTAAACACGCTCTTTACATAATAAAATTACATGTTCTTCAGTAGGAACATTTTAGGTAACCAACCAAACAAACACGAAACTATCAGGTGCATTATCCTGGCATGCAAGGTCATTCACAGCCCCTTACGAGGTGTAAGAACTTCAGTCATCCAAACGATTACACCACTACTACTCGTTATTCGCCACGGTAAAGAATTTATCTTACTTATACAAATGTCGCATTTGTGTAACCTAATTCAAATATACAGACCAAGCTGCGAAAGCTTCAAATATCTGACCCAGCTCCATCTCTTAGCTCAACCTCGATTGCCAACAAGATATTGAACATCTTAGTTCCGAAAGCTACGCATGGATAGCGGCACAAATGGCTAGCCCGCGAAAAATACCATCAATTGAAATTCAAAAGCTGCAGCCTACTGCCTCACACCAAATAACTAGTTCCACAAATGTTTCCATGACAAAGTGAAACAACGTAAATATTATATTTATGTTTGCAAGGCAATAACCTAATTACATTGGTACCCTAAGTAATATTATGACAAAATGTAATACTGTAATTTATTTAAAAGCTGTATGTTGGTGTTAGAACGTGGTCTAAGAAGTATTCTAGGAAAATATAACCTATAACTAAGGATCGCATTTATTAAACATAAAAAACGGGACACTTAATAACATTTAGTTGGCGTAGGGGGTGGGGGTAGAATACAAAATTTTTAACCCGTCACTCCGTGAAAAAGCTAAGTAACATTTCACTGTTTAAAACACCAACAAAATGAACTTCACTTTCACTTTTATTATGTATTAATCGACCCCTACATACGTTTCGGTTTTATGTAAAACGGTGAGACTAATATAAAACTAAGTAACATATTAGTGTTATGATAACGAGGAAACTGAGACAAAAAATGGCGACATACAGATACAAAAACCAAAATAATAATAATAATATCACTCAAATGCAGATACTTAGTTCTCTTACTGAATTGTCTTTGCATAACCGTTCCTCATTCTTCGCAGTTTTACTCCAGACTCTACGAACACTAACATCTACACCATTTCCTCTCCCCATCTTATTCCTTCCTGTTAATGGCTGGTTTATGGCTGTCCTCCTATAGATGTTTTCTCCCAGTGTAGGAAAGTCAAAATAATCGTACTGTTGTCAGAAATACCGTACTTTTATGACTTCAAAAACGCCGGGACATTGGACGTCCGGAACTGAATTCTGCGGGACACCAGGAAAGAGCTTTTTACATCCACAAAACCCGGACTGTGCCTGGAAAACCGGGGTGAATGGGATCCCTAGCTATAGCTAAAATGCGAACTAAAACACGTAAAACAATTAGAACTAAAATTTAATCCCAAAAAAATATGCTGTCAAGGGAAGGCACTGAGTTTCGTATAACTGGTTCAGATTTTATAAGTTGGCAACATTCTAATCAAGTACTGGAAGGCCGTATAATATCAAGAGGTTACTTAGATAAATGTGTATCATGATTACTTTGATGGCTGTCAAAAATCTACATGCGTCCCTCTAATACAGAATCTTTCTATTACCACCTCACGGAACGCAGTAGCAGAAAGCCAATATCCGTTGGGGCATCCCGTGACAGCAGCTGTGCTCTGCATAGCCATAAAAGATATGCACTGTATATGACAGAGATCTCATCTCCGCCGCACTTATGTTATGGTGGCCGTGAAGCATATACGACAAAAGAATAATCAATTTCGTAGTTGATTATGCTACTGAATAAGTCAAATCATACACCGCTTCAGTTTGTCATGAAATGTTTTGTCTTCCAGGCACGGAAAATCCACAAATGTCGGTTCGATTTTGTTACATGCGCAGTAATGACAATTGGCGACATTATCGCATTACATTTGTTTGTGTAATCTTCAGTCATAAAGCAGAGTAATCACCTAAAACATTTACTTAGTAAGTAAAATATAATATGTATGTTTAATTAGAATTACTTTGCACTACTAAAAGGTAAGGATCAGTTTATGTGGGGAACTACTTTTCTGCACTGTACACGTGAGCTCTTTTCACTGTACACAGTAGCTATTCTCCTTTGTACTCCTATACTAGATTCTCTTGCCTCGTACTGTATGATTATATCGTGGGCACAGTTGTGCAAATAACTATGACATATCTCCTGCCATGTAGCGGAGTAGAAAAAGACTAACCAGGGCACGGTTCATGCATAGTTCCAAGTATATTCGTACATTTAAATTCTAAAATTAAGCAGTGTGCAAATTGTGTTTAGCTTTAGAATTTGAATGTTTTTATACACATGGGAGCGGATGCACACGCCATTAGAGCTACAGTCATTTCTGCAAGATGTTTCACAGTTTTGCGTCCTCAAGCAGTCATTGTAAAGTGTATAAAGGTTGAATGGGCCAAGACAGCTTCTGAGTAGCCATAAACACTTCCAAACTGTGTAGCAGTCACGCCGTAGTTAAAAAGTTTCAGTGACTGATGGATGTCCAATGAGATCTGAGCTCGTCTGGAATATTACGCGGCGTGGTTTGGTAATTGTTTACCGACGTTTCGGGACAACGTATCGGTCCCATCTTCGAGAAGGGCCAATACGTTGTCCCGAAACGTCGGTAAACAATTACCACACGACGCCGCATAATATCCCACAAGAGCGCAGATCTCATCAACATCACGGCGGAAGCCTGAAATCAAGGTTCTTTGCAACGACTTAACAGCCAGCTTCAACACCAATATGTGATTGAATATTATCGGAGACGTGAGCCGAGTACTTCATTCAGATTCTGCTGATTAGTTTGAAAGAATAGCCGTTGGTCTCAAAAGCAGGATGTAAGAATAAGAGTGCATTATAGGAACCAGTTTTGTTTGTACCACACAATAATCTTTCTGAATAATTTAAGTTCTGTTACAGTTTCATCTTGAAAGACCACACAATTCGGTTTGTTATATAAGATTCAAGCATACTCCTTTGCCAACGACCACAAAAGTTGGAGGCCAGGGTCATAAAGACTTGCTTTAGGCAAATATCAACCCAAAATTGCAGTTGTAGGTTAAGTATCGGTTTGACATTTCACTACTATTTTTGGCATTCACACTTGGCTGCGTCAGTTTTATAACATTTTTCGGATCTTCTTTCAGATGTTTTGTATTGTTCAAGTGTATCGCAATGTGCTCTGAGTAATGTACGAATGATGTCGTAATAACCATGCACAATAAAGTACAGGCACACTGCATGTAACCCTCATCGGTAGATCATCATGCATTTTCAGTAGCTGCAGGAGCACGTTAAAGAATTATTGGCTACAATCAGAAGGTGATACACACCAAAACCGCCGTCTGGGGGACCATTCCAAATCCCTCCAAATTGCGTACCATCATAAAGACGTCGGTTGTACATTGGCGGTACTCCAATGACATCAGTTGTAATTGTGGCTGCCATTGCGACAGTATCATGGCCAACCAAAATACGAACACATTCACAGAGAGTAGGGTAATAACTGCCAACATTGTAGAAAAATTTGATCACAGACATCATTATTCCCACCAAGCAAATCAACAGAAACAGTGGCCGAATGAAATAGTGTGCAGCTCTATGTACACATGAATAATTTGAAAACATAACTCAAAGTGCTAGATTTCTATGTGCAAGGTGACACCAACTTTACCAAAATTGTTGCCAGTTGTTAAAGAAAATATACATTTTCCATGGGACTGGAAAGCTCAGGTAGTATAGTGCCTAGTGTACAGGAGCAAGACAGCGCGTAACACATCCACCCCAGCCTCGAGATCCACCTATCCAAGTCATGAAGCTGGCCACTCATCTCAGTCTAATGCCAGTGTCAACAAACTACGCATGTGTACCTCCACCCATGCCTTCATGGCACAGACAGGGATAATTTAAATTGCTAGTACACACAATATCTCTGCAGTCGCTAGTTTTCTGTGTATTTAAGTGTGTACTTGATCATGGTTATGAACTAAATACAGTATTCACATTTTCTTGATACAGCATGTATAAATAAACTTACAACATAATATTGTGAAGTCTGTACATTCCTTGTGTACCAAATCATGTCCCTGACCACTACTAAAGTATTCAAAACATTTGGGAGATAACCATAACCTGTAAACAGTGGAGAACATGCCAAAATGTTGTTTTATGTATGTGGGTTTGGAATCATTAATGTTACACATGACACTGCAACAAAAGTCGGCTTTTTTTTTTTTAATAATATAGAACTTACCTGCTGCTGCTGAAATTGTTGTTTTCCTCTTGCCTTTCCTTACCGTTGAGAGTAGTGTATTCCACATAAGGGAAGGTGAAGAGATATGCACACTTCTTGATTAAAGACAAATATGTGATAAGTCTGGATTGTTTACCATGGAGGCCCAGGCCAACTGATCTGACAGTGATGAAAGCAAAACAGGTTCAATTTTAGAGTAAGGAACTAACATGTCACACAACCGCTACAGTATAGGTCTCATTTATGCAGTAAGCTCTCTCCCATGTTTACATTGGTTTAAACTATGATGCATCAGTTTTGAGCCTCAAGCCACATCTCTATTCATATGTCACTTCAGAGGTGTCCTGCCTGTTCAGATCTAGAAAAGTATGGGTGGACAATGTGGGGGGGGGGGGAATTAGGAAGAACGGATAGATACAGAAATGGTGCTTATCAGATGACAGAAAAGAAGGGACAAGGTTGGATAACTTTGAAGTTTTCATGGTCTCATCACAAGAATTTAAAACCTATTCATAATTTCTCATTATGCATTTCACAACTGCCATCATCATCATCATCATCATCATCACTATGAAGTGTTGTAAATTGCATGTCTTTGGGGTCAGGAAATAATGACAATGCAGCATATTATGTTTTATGGCTGTTTCTGGTACTAAGATTTGAGGCTGAGTATTGACATCGCAGTGTCCTGGGACGAAATCATGTAGGGTGGCAGACTGGCACCATTTCAGAGGCATCTGCTGTCTCAGCCCCTAAAAAGAGCACTTGAAAATATGTGCACGTTATGTATTTAAAAAGAACTAAGTCACAGCTTATTCTTAGGTGAAGCCATCCTCTATTGTTACAGTGCAGCTCATCTTTATCCCCTCTCTGATTGTGTGATCCAAGCACATGGATTTAGCAGAAAAGATACACAATGGATTTCTCACAAATACTGGTACCAGTATACAAAACAGCACAGCTGTGCAATACATGTATTTGTAAGGGCATGACAATTAACTTAAAATGGCTAAAAAGAATTCTTTCTTTTCATATGGCTACATGTTCTACCACTCAACCCTTAATTCTGTTTTATAAAGAGCACACATTATATCAGTCTCCACAAAGAATAATACACGCCATACATGTTACAAGGTTCCACACTTCAAATGTGATTTTATTTTACTGAATTTCTTGATATAATCACAAGAGGCAACTTCAAGCAGTAAACATGACATGGCAAATGCTGCTGCTGTCACGGACTTCAGGAGTAATGCTTAGGAGTGGTGACCAAGGATTTTATAAATAAAAAATTCAAAACACTGGAAACAGTTTTCAAGCAGACATGTAATTCAGACTTTTAAAATTTTCATACAGTTGCATCATAAGGTTGACATAATCAACGTTTATGTTAAGTGTGATAAATAAATTGCAAAATATAACACCCTGATGCTGTATGCATTCTTCACACTGATCTTGATGAATCTCCTCCATCTTCCAAAAGCAAAACAGTTGTATTCGTATTCATATGAAGTACGTTCCCACACCTTATGTTTCATGTTTGCACTTGCACTACTGCTTACTCCACGAAGCTTTTTTTTTCAACTTTCAGTTGCTTTAGAAATTTTGTTTCCTTTGCATTTAATACTTCTTATACATCAGCTTCTAATGCAGTATTCATCCTGGCAACAAGGCTAACGAACAGATCCATCAATACGTAGGCCTACATTTGAAACTTACCAAAGAACTGTAACTATTGCACCATCATCTTTCACAAGGTCACAGTGAGTACCAACTACAACCAACAGCAGACATGTTCTTCATTCTCAGCTGTCAGCTCTTGTGGTCTTCAGACACAAAGATGAACAGTACTTTGGGTACTTCATCTTCTTCTGAACAAAACCATTCTGGATAGTTTCTATCTCAACCACCGAATCACACGCTTCCTTTCAGTTATGAGATCATGACAAATAACCATAAAACATTTTTATCCATATTCTACATAGAAAACCTGTTGTTATACAAAAGGCATTTAAATATAAAAATAATCATATCTACACAATGTTCATATTACATAAACTCCAACAGAGTCCACACATATATATATAAATTTCACGTTTACTGTGACACAAGAATATGCAATACTGGTATGTCCAGGGAAAACAAAACAGCAGATGCCATTGCTAATAAATGACTATAATGTTACAAATTGATAACTAAATATAAAATAAGAACAGAATACTGTACTACTGCCACATGGCACAAATGACCAACTGTGTCTTTTTATCAACACCCACATTTCATAAATCAGAAACAAGATTGGTACAAGTGAAATTTTATGTAACAAGATAGGCTGGTTCAAGAAAATTTAGTGGTTGTATTTCCAGTATCCCTTACACACAAAATTTTCATTGTGCCAATCTTACTCTGTATGTGACATACATTTTAAGAAATTAACAATGTGAACATCTGCCTGAAGAAGAGTCTGCTTACTTAAGCATCAAAATATGGTTTTCAAGGCAGGAACAATAAAGAAGCAGAATTCAGACCAAATGCAAGAAACTACTGTACAAGATCTAAAGGTAACATCCTCCTATTTATGCTGAACTTACCAATGAACTGGACATTGAAATGAAGCAGTATCTCAGGATCGAAACTTCTGGAGAACGTCTCTGTCACAGTGCCTGAAAAGACAAAGCTAAGGACTAATACAACAAGGTATAATACATATGCATAACATAACATAACATTGAGGCATGTTTGGATCTTTGCAGATGGTTATACCACATAATCCAGTGGGGTCAAACTTCTTGTTGTTGTTCACAAACTGCACATATATTATGAAATGTTACTATTATTAGGATAGGTTGTTGTATTTCCCTGAAAATCTTACATGTCTCCCTTGACTTTATTTTTGTTAAATTTATCAGCCACAGATAACCTCAAAATTTCAGCCTTATGTCAAGTTTTGTAGTTTATGACTCACAAACAGTATTTTGTACATAGTAAGTATTCAAATTTATTACTTTATGTATTTGTCTTAATTACCCAGCATGCAAATCAAACCTTCTCTGTGCCATATTATGTTCCAACATATATATCCTGTCTGGCTCTGCCATTTTTTTCACTGTAAATGGCATGAGTTTCAGATAAAAAAGTATTTGACAAGAAACATTTCTGTTCAATTTTCTATATAACTTTTATCTGAAACTCTTAAGTAAGATATTAGCACAAACATACTTAAATCTTAACACAAAGCACTCAATATTTTTGTCCAACTTTAGCCAAACTTAAACTCTCCAGACAGATTTTAATAAAGGCCTCTGGTATAAAATCTCACAAAAATCTGTCAAGTGGCAGGTGAGCTGTTCCATAGAGATGGACAGACACGGCAAAGCTATTAGTCACTTTTTGCAACATTGCAAACATGCCTAGAAATGTAACACACATTTAAACAAAAACTTATTTTGAACACCAGGAAAAACATTCAAACAGAGAGTGTGAAGGTTCATTTAAACAAAAGTAAGAAAGTATACTACTGTAATGAATATTGATAACATCATTCATTCATTCTGTAGTCTGTCTTACGACAGGTCCGTAGCCTCTTCCAAAGCGAGTTCTCCACAGGGTGCGATCTAGTGCTTCCTCTTTCAATTTCCAGTATCTTTTCTTTTCCTTAAGGTCATCCAGTAGCTGCTTACGTCTTCTCCGTCGTCGTCCCGTCATTTCTATCCTTCCTTCTAACTTTCCTTCAATCACGTGTTTCAGAAGGCAGTTTCTACGCAAGATGTGACCAATCCAGTTAGCCTTTCTTCTTTTTATTGTATGTAGTATATTCCTCTCCTCCTTGACTCTGTGTAATACTTCTTCATTTCTCACACGATCGGTCCAACTGATCTTCTCCATTCTTCTCCAGCACCACATTTCAAAACTTTCCAGATACTTCTGATCTACTTTCCGAAGTGTCCACGTTTCAGCACCATACAAAGCTATGCTCCAAATGTAGCACTTTACTAGTTTCTTCCTTACATTTAATTCCAGTTTGCTGGTGAAAAGATTTTTCTTCTTGTTGAATGCTGTTTTTGCCATGGCAATTCTGGATTTAATTTCACGTGTACACCTTGCATCACTTGTTATCATGCTACCCAAATAATTGAAATATTCCACATTCTCCAATTGTTTTTGATCTATCATAATTTTCATTGGGATGGTTGCCTTGAGATTTTCATTACTTTAGTTTTTCCCACATTCATTTCCATTCCATAGCGTCTTCCAATTTCAATTAGTCTATCAATCATGCCCTGTAGCACCTTTTCTTCTCTAGCCAGTAGCACAAGGTCATCTGCATATTTCACAGTGCCAATTACTTGTCCTCCTATTTTGAAGTCTCCAAACCCTTCAAGAGCTTCCTTGGTAAGGTACTCGCTGTATAAGTTGAACAGAATCGGTGACAAGGAGCAACCTTGTCTAACTCCTCTTCCAATCTTCACATTTCTTGTCTCCCCTTGGTCCGAATAAAAACTCCCCTGATGCCGGAAGCAGCGACATCAGTAGCAACATGAAGCACAGAGCAAATGATGCTCGAGATGGTTCATGATCGTGTAGCAACAGGCGTGACCAGAGTGGTCTGAACGGCTGCTGTACTGCGATGTGGAAAGCAAATGGAAAAACTACCACATTATTACTTTTCCTGGATAGTCTCTTCCAGAAACAGAGACAAATGCCAAATGCGAGATGCTTTCTCTGGAGACAAAACATTCCGGAGGTAAACTACTCCCCCATTCGGATCTCCGGGGGGGAGTGTTTCTAGGGGAGACACCACGCGGTAATGACTATTGATAACATGGGAACATTTTTGAATTGAATATGTAAAGCTTATATGATTTTTGCATAGAATTAGTGAGAGAGCTTGTAAGAGGTACCAGTGATGGAAATTTCCATTTAGCCAGCCAGCTATGCTTTTAAGTTTGTTTAGATTAGCAAGACCACACACACTTGCTAGCAGATGGCCATGGGTCTGCAGCCTCAGCACATAGTTTTAGGAGCCTAGGAGAATTAAATTAAGAGTTTTGATTGGTAGTCCATATATGGTCAGAAATTAAAAGACTAGTTATAATTGGTTAAGAGAATTATAGATGAGCTGAGAGCAGCCATGACGACGACGATTCGGGCGTGGATTTGGAGGTAATGAATAGAAGTGAAGACAATGGAAGAACATCTTTTCGCATCAGTCTTTGGTCAGTGATATTCAAAATTATAACCTTAGAAATTCTAATGAACAAAGGAGTAATGATTTTTTTCACTAATTTTAAAAGTGAATAGTGGTGATTGATAGAAAGGAGCCACGAAATGTAAATAACTTTTGGCAAAACATTTAAGTAACAAACCTAAAAGAAGTTTTGGTAATTTTCTCAAAATAATAGGAAATGTATGGTAATAGTGACTGTGTAACAACGGAATGAAAAGTGAAAAGTAAATAAGTAAATTAGTGACATAGTGTGAAGATTATACAAGCGGGAAATAGTGTAAAATATTAGTGCTAACAGCGTCACTAAGGAGAGGATTATTACCATCAGTTAAGTTGGATACAATCATTATGCTTGGATTAATTTTGACTCAAGGTATGTGGAGGGATGCATATTTTATGAAGGAAGGAAAGGAAACGGGATCATTTTAATAGAGATACACTGTTAAAATGTAATGAGCAAAGTGTGCGAGTCCAAATTAAATATATGGGGATACTTATAAAAGTGTGAGTTCAATGTAAGTTTAATAAGTTTAATGTGAGTTTAACAAAGATAACTGAGGGACATTTTATACGCAGAAAAATGAAAGATGAGATATTAAATTCTAGAGGTGAAATTAAATTAAATACTTGGAAAATTTAAAGTAAAGAGTAGCAAATTTGTATGAAGAGTTAATTATTTTGGTTATTTAGGAACTTTATTGTTTTCTTTATTGGTGTTTTGATGTGTTTAATTTGTTTTTACTTTGTTTATTAATAAAATTGTGTTTCTTAACAGTTTATTTTAACTGAGACAGAGACCTACAAATCCCTAGTTAATATTAAAGTGAAACGTGAATGCAGTTGCTAGTACTGTATACTAGCTGATGGCAGCGATACCAACTTAGATAGGAAAACCTGTTCAGCTACGTGTACCAAAGGACGTGTTCTCAATAGAATAGTCTATTGAGCAACAGCGTACCTTACGCAACATTTACCCCAATACAAGATGACAGCTTTCACAAACTTAATTTTCAGGAAAATACCCATACAGAACATGCTGAACTTTATGCATAATTTAAGGTGACTACCCCCCCTCCCCCCCTGAATTTTTCACATGATGAATTAGGAGAAAATTCTTGTCTTATATTCATGTAAATATATACTCGTGACCAGGCACACAGTAACTTCTCTCTGTCCACAACAGTTCCTTAGGATCACTGTTTAAATTGACATTAAAAACACACAGATGCACCAGGACTGATTTTCAATAAATGAGTATATGAGCACTGTTCAAATCTAACATAAGATTTCCTTAGAAAAGACGTGATTCAGTTTAGGCATGTCTGCAAAGTTGTGAAAAACAACTATTAACTTCAGCATGCTGTCTGTCCCTCTGCATGGAACAACTCAGCTCCCACTTACCACATTTTCATGAAATTTTATAATAGGGACTGTTATTAAAATGTGTCAAGAAATTTCAAGTTTGGTTACAATTGGACAAAAATATCGTGCACTTTACATCAAGACCTATGAACTTTTTAGATTGTTCACAGCTCAACAATACAAAAGAGAACTTACTGTTGCATTTCCATGGCTATACTTTTTAAGATATTTATCATGATTCACTGCAAAAGCTATTCAAGCATAATGGCTCGAATGATACGAGCACTAAGGGCAGCAAAGATCCAAACACACCACAATTTATGTTATGTACATTGCTTATCTTGTACATTATCAAAACACATCCAAACAAGCAATTACAACAAAAGTCATACACAAATACTGCATGTAACAGAGCACTCCCAACCCAAAAAGTGTGAAACAGCGAACCTAACTTACAATGAAAACAGCGACACCACACACTGCATGCTTAGACTAATGGGAACTACCAAAAAACTTTACTCTGCAAGATATTATATTCCTAGAGGAGGGAATAATTTTTTAAATATGATTCTGTGAAATTCACACAAATGCAAGCTGCTACACGTTACAGGAACTCAGTAGGGACCCAGGAAATACTTAAGCTTCATTAGTATATAAAAAAGTAAGAGAATTTACTTTTAGAAATGTAGCAATGTCCGTATCATTATATTACACCACTGCCACTACCACACTACCTGGACTCCATACATTGACTGACTGTTTCAAGGACTGGATACGTCTCTGACCTTAGGGGGGGGGATAGGCCTAGGATGGTAAAGTTGTCCCTGTACATGTCACGAATTACAGCAACCATTCATTCTTAACCTCAGCACTAGATCGCGGTGAGTGGTCAGCTTCATGTTCCGCACACAAAGTGCCCAGTGCCAACTGAATAGGAGGCTGGCTGAGAAGTAGCACAGTGTGTAGCAATACAGAATTCCAGACATAAATACTGTTTCAGAGACTGGATCTGCCCCTGTCCTCAGGTAAAATACAAACAAAAAATAAAATGTACACATAGTGTGTTCAAAACAATACAAATTCTAGCAACAACACTACAACTGACTGCTGTTGCTGGAGAAAACAAAGACTATCTACTGCAGGTGACTTCCATTTTTGGTACAGTGAATTTAAATTTCAGAAAGGCTAATTTCATTTTACTAACTTGTGTATGGACCCAAACATGCCAGAAACTGTGCATGCACACAGCAAGGATGTTAATGATCTGCATATGCATGCAGACACACTTGGTAGGTCTTAATGTGACGTGGTCATTATATCTGTCTAATCAAAACAAAAATTTAAACAAATTCACCAGATTTTGCAGAATTCTTCAATACAAAATTTCATGAAACAGCAGTTCTCAAGTTGTTATACGCATGGAAGTTGGGGGTTTTCTCACCCCCACCCCTTGAGGTGTGGTCAGAGTCCCTTGGTACTGATGCAAGTAACAAGCCTATTGCACTGGCCCCACATGACGGACAAGTATGGAGCACTGGTGGAATGACTGACAGAGTGAAAAGCCTGCCCCAGTGCCACCCTGTAACAAATTTCCACATAAACTACCTTGCAATCCAACCCCTGCCTCCAAAGGGAGATGTGACAGACTGCCTCAGCTGTGGCACAACCACGGGCATTGACAAGTAAGGTAAAGAATAAGCCTCTCTATTTGTTTTACTTGAGGATACAGAACGAGTCAATTATGATTATATCAATGAAAAATTCCAGTGACACCATCAGGAATCAAACCTGCGACCTTCCAGCTTGTAGCGCAGTGCCTCAACCAACTGTGCCACCACGTGCCCCCATATGTATCTAAATATGCATCAAAAATCAGGTTTTGTCAACAAGAGGATAAATTAAAATTCACAATAAAAATTGTGGAAATACTGATGAAGACCTAACACCTTCACCCAAACCAAGAACCTTACTCATGAACACCAATGCAGAAAAACTCAGAATTCACATGACACATATTACCAAACTACCACCAATGCCCTCTACAAAGAAAATGGAACCCATGAAAGACATTCAGAAAGTTAACTTTTGATGAATACTCTGAAGCACATTAACCTTTAAAAGACCTATAGTCACGCATGTGAAAGCATGTAAAAGCATGTAAAAAACAACCCTTGAAATTCATTTTATATATTTAGGTAACAAGAACATTTACTGTATTTTTAAGACACATGCATAATCTCTGTTTTATTTTCCACAAAAAGCTGTTTATTTCATAATTTTCTTTCTCTGTTCAAATAATCCAAAAATACAAAGATTAAGGTATACAGAACTATAATTTTTCCTGTTTTGTATGGGTGTGAGACTTGGTCTCTCACACTGAGGGAGGAACATAGGCTGAGGGTGTTTGAGAATAGCGCGAGGAGGATATTTGGGCCTAAGTGGGACGAAGTAACGGGAGAGTGGAGAAGACTACATAACGAGGAACTTAATGATCTGTACTCATCACCAAATATTATTCGGGTGATCAAATCAAGAAGAATGTGGTGAGCGGGGCATGTAGCACGTATGGGTGAGGAAAGAGGTGCATACAGGACTTTGGTGGGGAGACCTGAGGGAAGGAGACCACCTGGAAGACCCAGCCATAGATGGGAGGATAATATTAAAATTGATCTTCAGGAAGTGGGATGGGGGGGCATGGACTGGATTGATATGGCTCAGGATAGGGACAGGTGGCGGGCTCTTGTGAATGCAGTAATGAACCTTCGGGTTCCATAAAACGAGGGGAATTTCTTGACTGGCTGAGGACCTGTTAGCTTCTCAAGAAGGACTGTGCTACATGGAGTTAGTTAGTTCAAATAATACATTTTTTTGTAAACAATGCACAAAAATTTAAATACTAACCCAGTCATTTGAAGTTAATACAGCAACAGACATTTCTTTTGCATTCATAGTATTCTCTTTCCCAATGCTTCAACTAAACAAAGACTACTTCATATTTTACTTACCTTAACATGATCTGGTCAACTCTGCAAGTGACATAGTCCCATCTGGTTTCTGGAAAGAGAGATGTCTAACACAAAACGTTTTTAAAAGCAGTATCACAGATTTAAGAATATGAACATAATATATTTACATGGACATGTCTAATTTGGCCTACAAACAATTAGGTATAAGTAAATATATACCACAATTAGAAACATTTTCTACAAATTCTGAAAGGTATGAGCAATGTAAATACAAGGCACTTCTTGATTACCTTGATGTGTATATGACCACTAACTGGGTTTTGACTTACACTACTTAGGAATTCAAGAATCTGTGAAACATATGACAGAGAAAACTCAAGTAATTATACAGGAATAAGAAGTAACTGTACGACATATGACAAAGACCTAAACAAACAACATGGGCTAATGAAAATATTAAATATGTCATGTATAAATGTGGGCAAATTTGTTTTGTACTGACGAAGAACTAGGCAATGAACAGGTAATGTATGTTGATACACATTTAGTACAAGAAAATAAATCATGGCACCAGAGTTAACAAGTCTGCAAAAATGTGTACAAGCTTCAGTAACTTATGAAGGCACAGTAACAAGACCGTCCTCCTACAAAAGTCTAAAGGTCAAAAATCGACTTACAAGACCTTTTCAACTGTAACTGTTTGAGGGTGAGAATGTATAATGCCATGAAGCATGCCACATGACACTGAAAGTAAGCATACAATACCTGTCCACGAGCATCATGTCGCAGTGGTCTTGGTATGATGCTGATAACTGCACTCCTCATCTTGGCAGCTACCCATCAGCTCATATGGACACAGAATGGCAAGTGGATCGAATGGACCAGACAAACCATCTCCAGCCTTTGAATCACCTCTAAAAATAAAGAGAAAACAGGACAAAACCAGCTTATATACCATTAACCTGTCATTACATACAAAGGAACACTTCATGTTAAATGACACACGAGGAAACAAAATGGCAAAATTGAATACATTCAGCATAGCTGGAGGGAAAGAAAGAACGAAACAAACAAAGAGGAGGGAAAATTGCAAATCTGTGGTGTGCTGTTTTAATAAGACAATATGGTTAACCCAAATACTACAGGAATTTTTCAGCTGAGGAAGTAATAGACAAGTATAGACAAAGAATGGAGACTGGACTTAAGTGATTAGTACATGTGAAGCTTGGTCTGCTCATGGAATGCAGAAGGTTGCAGACTTAACATGTAAACAGAGAGACAACAAAGGCAAAGCGGGACAAAAACCTGCCCACCTTCTCTAGCACACACCTTACATTCAGATACAAATAAGAATCCTCTCTATAAATGTACAGCTACACCAAGAACAATGTACCAGAAAATGATTCGACATAACAATGGTAAGAACCTAGATGATGAATGAAAAATTTCCAGATACAAATACTGCAGATAAACACTACTATTACTGCTACAAACTGCAAAAAAAGTGCTGAAATAAATTTCATTGTAAGTTAACATAAACCAGACATGGGCAATTCTGTCTTCCTCCACCTACAAAATGAAGAAATAAACTACTAGAGAAGGATCAGACAAGACACACAACAAATGCCACAGGCTCATGGGTACAAAAACAAAGAACTAACAAGACAGGCAATGTATGTATAATGTAACACTGAGATGTGTTCACATAACCACTGTTGCCTTGGAAAAGCAACAAGTATTAAATATTATGAGCGTGTGACTGTATTCTTGCCTCAGTTATCCGGCATGCGGATCCCACCTTTTCTGTGCCGTATTATATTGTCATCTGTGGCCTGTAAGGCTCATCTACATTTTTCCCTTTATGTCATAAATGGCACAATTTTCAACAAACACCATTAAACATAAAACGTGTGTTTTGATATTCTCTACAACTTTGGCTGAAACATTTGTCATTCTAAGAAAAATTCAGTGACATATTATCATAACTGTACATAGGTCTTCATGCAAAGTACCGTTATTGTTGTCAGATTTTAATGAAATCTAGACATATTTTCAAGAATCCTCAAACATAACATTTCATAAAAATCCATCCAGTGGGAGCCGAGTTGTTCCACACAGACACACAGATGGACGGACAGACAGACAGGATGAAGCTAATAGTCACTTTTCGCAATTTTGCAAATGTGCCTAAATATGGGTCACATACCTTTCAAAAAGGATAATGTGAGAAAGAACATTCAAATTTAAAAGTCAGTGTAACAAAGTGATTTCAGGACTGGAGAAAGATGATCTCACAAAAGACTAAATGAGAAGTTTACTACTTAAACAAAATAGGGTGTAAAACTTCAGACGAAGAGTGATCTCATAAAGCACACAGGAAATCTTTCAAATGAGCCAAAACAGGATGACAAGTATTTTTGGGTCAGAGTGATCTCATTAGAGGCACATGAACTGCTGTATGCGAGGTAACACAGTAGCACATGGCAAACACAAATGCCTTGTCCTTCCACAAGTCCCATGAAGTGCTGGGTTACACATGAGAACAGACGCTAACAATGGGACATAAAAGCACCAAGCATCATGCAGTAACTGCCATGGGGAAACAGAAGTATTCTGGGAAATACCTGTCAAGTGGCACTTACTGCAGATAATGACCTGTATCTGATTACAAAACCACACAACTTCCTGCTCAAGAAACATAGATTATCAGAAACAGAATGTATCTGTAATGTTAGAGTACAGTAAACAAGTCTTCCTGTCGCACACTCAAGAGGAATACTCCATATTTTAAAATTAAGGCAGCAGGGGAAATAACAGACCAGTCCAACACAACAACATCACATTACTAAACAAATAACAGACTTCAGTCCAATTTCGCAAAAGTATCACATCACTAAGCAAATAACAGACTTCAGTCCAACCTAACAGCAGCATACATCACTAAGCAAAATAAACAGGACTATAACTGCTGATACTGCTGTTGGGTGATGGTACTGTTCAGAAGCAGCGTGTGTGTTGCCACCATTTCATAGACAGCTTCTGTGTCTAAAACTTCGGTAATATAGCCCATGTCTACACCATGCCAAAACCCCAAAACACAATCAACATTAGCAATAAACCACCATAAAAGCATGAAATCATCTGGAAGACTGTAAATGTTGAATACAATTTTTTAAAACCTCTAACATAGGACCCACTCTTTAAGGCATGAATGTGATTCCTTGGCACAAGAATAAACATATTTAATTAATGGTGTTAAAAGCAGCAGGCAAAAGCATGCACGTAACACCAATCTCAATTCAGTTCAGGTCAACACACAAATGATAGTTACATAGTACCAACCTCAAGTTCAATGCCTTGCCTTTTAGTGTGGAAATGCTCCAGCGGTGATCTGTACTCAGCAACATGTTCCACAACCGTTTCTTTCGAACTGCAATCCACTCCCAGCACCATCATTTCTAAACCTTTTGATACCGCCATACTTGCTTCTTTGATGTCAGTCACTGTAGGAACACTATCCTGATCTTCCCTGTCTCAGTTTCACAGTCCTTTGAAATTGGTACACATTTGTCTGGCTTTGAAGCAGTTATATTTTCTGTGCTTAATGATAATGGTGTTGAAGATATGGAACACTGTTGTGATAAATTAAATCCCAGCATCTCTGAGGAACTTGTATATTTAGATTGCGAAATGTCGGTCCTGGGAACCAACGCATCAGAATGTTCAGTGCACGGCGTAGCTATTATTTCACTTTCTGCATTCACAGCCATTGTTGGGGAAGCACATACATTATAAGAAATTAAAGTATCTTGAGAACCCTCAACTACACTACACGCTGTCCTGACTTCTACTTTATCCTGCCCTGGTATCTGCACGCAAGTAAACGCTGTGACATCACTTCCAGATGGACTCCCATCACCACCCTCCAAGTATTCCTTCTTTCTGGACAGCCGCCGTGCCTGAGCTGCTACCTGCTGCAGTTTCAGGTTCATGAGTTCCGCACCTCCAGCTGGTACCCTAACATAAAACAGTAAGATCATTATCCAAAAGCATAACTATATACACAGTTATGTGCAACCTTCTCACACACTGAAAGGCGCTGCCATATGTGAAGATTTCCGTGTATTTTAATGTTCACGTATTTAGCCTGACAATGACTGTAGCACAAAGCTGAGAAATGCAAACACCTTATTTTTACTTCTACTTACATTTTTATTAAATAGTTGTGTTAACTGAAATATCCTCTTATTTGATTTTGTATGTTACAATCAGTTTATAGGAATACACAAATGATAAAATACTTATCATTCAGCTGTTACTTCAGATATTAAAAACTAATCAGGCTAAAACAATACTTCAATAATGCAGTACAAATCAGCTAAAAGTTATGTCCCAGAGGTCTTCTTAATCCTCAGGCACCAGAATTAAATGCCAAAGACCTGGGATTTAAATGGCTGCCCATTACTTGGCATGTTCTTGGCTACAACTTTAGTGAACGTTAAGTTTTCTCATCATCACACTGTGTGTTGACTGTAATTGACTTCTGGCACCAAAGGGTTAAAACCAAATCATTACCATATTTCTCAAATATGGTCCCTTGTATTAAAAGAAAACAATATATTCACATTGGTAATCAACACTTTGCTATGCTCTGTGGTGCTAGTATCTATGTTATGAATTTGAAAGATAAGGGGAAAATAAGTAAATTCACTTCAGCTTCACAAACATGTCCTGGATGCTTTTTCATGGACAAGAAAACTGATACTGGAAAATAACACAAAGTCCCAAAAAAGGCCTTCCATTATACTGATAGTATGACCTATACTTACTTATAAACGACGGCCTTTCACGCTGATTCCTAATGACAGGCAATTTCTAGAGAGGCTGATACACTCTGTTCGTCCTTGGGCCACGCGCTGGTGGGATTCCGATATGTCATTATGCATATTTGACAATAATTCTTTCTGTTGAGCAAGTCGTACTTCAATTCGTCGAAGTGCTTCCTGGGTACGACGCAGTTCTGACAAACACTCTTCTTCTGCGGTTCGTTCTCTTTCTATTTGGTGCAGAAGAGTTGCCATACTTGTCAGGTCATCCACTACCTCATACCTGAATAAAACCAAATTTACCAAATAAGGCTGTACTCTTCATGACTTCCACAAGTCACACCATGCATGAAATACTATACACTGTGGCTAGTTATCTGTTTATGCTGCACTTTTATTCCTGTATTAAATTTACAAAGGTATGATGACAAGTTTAGCTGAAAATTATCAGGCTATCTTCAGATCATACATTCGTATCCAGAACACAGTTTTTTAGGATCAGTTTCTTTCCACATTGCAAGTAATCTCATTGTGGGAGTAAATATTGGGGGGGGGGGGGGATATGACAAATAAGAGCACAAGAAATGTAACATTAATATTCATGTATATCTTCAGTGCATATGGAGTTCAGTAAATGGGGTCCCTCCTCTGAAAGTCACACACACCAAAGCTGCATGGCCACCTAGACAACACCCAAGGAACAGACTGCCTGTCTGACAACCAACAATGCACACAATGAACTAGAAAGCTAACACACAGTAAGGGTATTATAAGCACTAACCACACAGCAATCCTCAATGTCATCCCACACAAAATCTAATTAGTCATCCAAGCAGAACATGGCCATAACAACTGTGGGAAATAAAAGCAATGAGATCTAATTACTTGCAAAGAAATATAAATAACCACTGATTCTAGAAATCTTACTCTCTACACCAACATATGACCTGAAGATGGCCTGATTGTTTTTGGCTGAATCATGTCACAAACCTGTAGACTTTATTCAGGAATAAAAGTGTTGTATAAACAGAAAACTGATATCACTGCATGTGCTCTTTATGAGACAAGATGTACCTACTAGTGCACAACAGATATGTTAAAGCTTTTCTGGCATTTACTAAAGGGCCTTCATAACATACCACAGTGCCAAGCATTCCTCCTTTCCCCACCTGCACCTCTCTCTGTTACAATTCTGGCACAGCAACATTATGACAAAGACAGACTGAACAACATTCTGCACACTGCAGACCATGTGTTCTTAGGAAATACAAAATATCAACCAAATGCAAAACACTAACAAATTGTGTGTGTGTGAAATATATATACATGAATAATGGCTTGTGAGAATGGAAAAATTACAAATGAGGTATAGTGGTATTATAGGGACGAAGTCAGGAGGTTCTGACCTGTTGGACATGTTTCATATAACAAACATATAGTATTGATGGGGAAAGTCCTTGGAAAGCAGCCATTTTGGACAGAGAGCCAAACAGAGATGAATGGATATTTGACATCCAACATAAAGCTATTTTAAACAATAAAAGAAGAGTTGTTACATAAACAATAATGATACTGATTGTCATTGCTTCACAACAGTAAGAAAAAATCAGAATCATTGAGTTAATTCCAGAATTATGTTTGGAGAAAAGACAAACTCAATAGATGATAATCTCTCCCACCCCTACCCCCTCAAAATGCATGTGCTATCTGTGTTTATTGTACAGAAGACAAGTCCAAATTAATTTTGGGCACATCTTTTTGTACAAATACTACACAGTATTTCCAATGACAAATGTTTCTCACTAAAACAAAAGCTGTGTGAGATTCAGGAATGGGAAAAGCCAACATCAGTACAACACGCTGCTTTCAGAACACAATATGGTGTTCAGCCCACCTCAGAGACAACTTAAATGTCCTCATGCAATGGTTAAAATGTAACTACAGTAGTTTTAATTACAGGAACTTGTATTACCTTTTTGAGAGTAACTGATATTCTGTTTCTGCTAATTTTGCTTCCTTCTGCTCTAATGTTTCTTCACAGTCAATTTCTTCACTGGAAAGACAATCACATTTACAGGAAGACTGTCTGTGGACATCACATACATTATGAAGATCATCCTTTACTGGAGAAGGTTCCTGTGAATCTATCAGTAGATCTTCCTCCTTTCTTACTACACTGTCCAAGTTCTTGGTTTCCTGGACTGTCCTTTTCTGAAGTTTATTTGACACTGGATTTAGAGATGCAGCAGTATGAGTTGTCCCTGTATCACTTTGTGTTGCTTCTAGTAGCACTGCATCTGCTACAAATGAATGACTAGATCTTTTATTCAGAGCAGTTTGGGCAACACCACACGCTACAGTTGACGGAGCTTGTCTGTCACTAGCTTTCACGTCTTTGAACTCTTGTACATGACCAGTTGGGTACTGCTGCATGACCTTTTTTGCTCTTGCGCCTTTCCCCAGATATGCTGATGTGACACTGCTCTGCAAAACTTCCCTCTTGTCAGCACTTGCAGTGGTAAGTATAATTTTAAGTGGAGGTTTAACACTGCCACTTGCAGACGCAGAATGACCAGGAGATGAGGGCAGGGCAGCTGATATTGTACTGCTCATATTCTTTGATAAGTGTTGTTGTCGGTTTCGTTTTCTTTGCTCTTCAAGTTCTGCAATCTGCTTTTTAAGACGATGGTACTCCTCTTGCCGAGATGATGGCAAATGGCAAACAGCCTGGAACAGGATTACAGACATGTGATACAGACCTTGATGGTTCTTTTACATAAAACTTGCAATGTTATGCTACATATGTGTGGGTCATAAATAAATTCACCATTCTGCCATACATACAGACTGCTGCAGCAGCAAGTTTCTGTTCTGAAACATTATACAGAATATAACATGATAATAAGTATGAATACAACAAGCAGCAATACAATACAGCAGACACACACCAAAGTTCTGACAAATACAGGTTTACTGGATATTGCAGAACTTGATGATGATGCTGTGCCCACTGATAGTCACTTGTTTCAGAGAAGCCTGCTGCCTACTAACTTGGTGTCATATCCCAGAAAACTCGAATCTCCATCAACACTGCCTTAAAGCCTCAGATCTCACACTGCAGAACTTCCTGACACCAGTAACGGTGAACGGTGTGTATCCATAATGAAATAAGCCTTACAGCAGGAGGACATAAGCAAGATACAATTCAGGTAGAACTTCAAACAGCAAGAATTTGCAATTAGCCAAGCAGAATTTTTTGAGTGGTTCTGTCATTTGAAACATGTAATAAACAAAAGGCAAACCTTCACCCATGAAAACCACAAATCAGTACCGTGAGTGCATTATCTAGTGTGAAACAACTGAAAATCAACAATTCATGAAGCAGGTAAGAGTCAGGAATTCCTTGCTTTACTTGTGGGAACAAAGAGTCTCTCAACGACGTTCATTTCCTGACTACCGAAATTCTATTAGAATAACTGCTTGTCTGTAGATTCTTACCTGCATGCATATGCAGAAACCAAAGAAAACTTAATAATATATCATAAAAGGTGATGGAATATGGGCCTGCAGTTACAAACCCAAAACTAAGCAGTAATCACAATGGAAATCCCTTTCCTTGGCGTGACCAAAAAAATCCATTCCAAATATGCAGCAAAATAAATGTAATGCTACTGTGTCTCTGAATACAAAGGTCTTGTCCGCCATGTGTATGTGTCACAACATCTGACTATCAGCCAACACTTCTATACACAAATGCCAAGATGTTTCCATAAAGCAGGGCATCAAACACTTCCACAAAAGTGAGAATCCAACAAGTGGTACACCCCCCCCCCCCCCACTCAAGCCAGCTTGTGAAAGAGCATTAGCTAAACACTGTATTCCAAAACTGAAACAAACTTCCTACTCATCGAAAGTGGCTACCTCCGCCTATTTTCTGTTCCCAAACTTAAAAAGACCTTACAATGATTGATGGTATATAAATAATAATACAACTGGGAGCAGAAGGTAACAAATATAAAAACCGAGTTTCAAAAGTGCTCAAGCACATACAGCCTGAGGTACACTATTTTGAAGCAGATTCCTGGGTGATATCAGGCTTCTGCCACGGTGTAAATAGATCGGTTCTTCTGGGATTTTATGCAGCGTAGAATGGTAGTTTGTTACCGATGTTTTGGGACCAACAGGTTGTCCCTAAACATCAGTAACACACTACCATTCTATGCTGCGTAAAATCCCAGAAGAGTGCTGATCTCAGATTCCTCCTGGCCCAACAAGCACAGTACTGGTATCACAGTTTGCTTGGCCACACCTCATATTTGAGACACTCAAATCGTAAAACAGACCACAGCCACTTCCACATCATTTCCAATTCAGCATTCACAAATCATTCAACTGTTTGACACTACACAGATCAATGTATTACTATAAGATTTGAGTTCTCATAGCAGGCTGATGAAGATTCAAGTCTTCTGGGATGTTATGCCATGCTGACTTCTTACCAGCTGACATGGCATAACACCACAAAAAGAGCTCGATCTTCAGTGTCATTATTCTTTATTGGTCATGCACTGTACAACTTTAACAGCATATATATGAAATCATGTTTGTCACTCAAACAATATCGGGACTGCAGAGTTAAAATTCAGCTACCATCCCAGTTGCATTGGGCAATTTAACTCCTGGATGATAAGGGTTAAACATATGAAGAATGAAAGAGCCAAATAATTGGCACAGAAGACAGGACTGTCACATGACCTTATCTGGTAGTAAAAAAGAAAGCATGCAGAAAGGACATCATGCAGCTGTAACAGCATGATCAATATAGCAATCAGGCTATATGACAGGCAATTCAAGGTTCAAATCCCAACAGGAGCACGAGGTTCTTCCCTCCTCCAAACCGTCAAGACCAACGCTGGGACCCATGCAGCCTCATATTAAATGGGTACCAGGGGCTCTTACTGCAGCGGCAAAAAAGTTGGAGTGTGAGGACGACCGCTCACCTTCATCAAGAGATGAGGTTGGAAATGAGTGGAGCTTTATCTCCACTCTCACTATATGCCTTCAGGGCCGGTAGGTGGTCTTTACTTTTGCAGAAACGGCAAAAGAAGCTCAATATTACAAAGTGCAATATGCCTGATACACTTCACAGTTTTCACCTCTTTCACGTCTCACTTCAGCCAAGCGACATGTTATCCACTATTACACAATCTTTCTTAGTTGTACTCAGACACCAGTTCCTCACACGATCTGAGATTGCCATTTTCCCATCCAATCCGAATGGTGTGCTAAGTGCATACAGCCATCTGCGTCGAATGTGTGTAGTACTTTTTTACCTTACCCCACTTGGTCTTGTCCTTTCCAATGAAACAACTGTCAATAGCTCACTTCATTGCAGCAATCATCATCCGACGTTGTGTCTTCTACACTCTCCAAATCACCTTCTCTCGGTTCCACACAATCTTCATCTGATTCCATCCCATCATCAATGCTATCACCATCACTTACATCATCCGAAAATATCATTGCACAAATACGCTTGGCATCCTCTGCATTACTTGGGTCTAAGCAATCCATCACAGCCGCCAGAAACTAACACCTCACTAGTAACACAGACGGTCGCACTGTATCTCTCAGATACAAACTGCCAAATACAGCTAAATGCGATTAGGAGCATGAAACCCACTCCACAGGCTGCTAAGAAGCAATGTAGGCAGCTACTCAGAAGTACATGATCGCACTTATCTCATATTCCAAGAAACAAACAATCAAAAGTCGCACATATCTGAGAGATACACCACGACCAATGGCGGGTTAATGTACCAACTAAATGCACTTACAATATATGTCATTAAAGTAACTTTCCTCCAACATATGAGATTTTATTACCAGCCACTACACAACAATTCTTTATACTCCTACATGTTTCAGCCAACCATCACAGCCATCATCAGGGAGTCACTTTTCACAGATGTGCACAGCGTATAGTATATTCCAAAAAATGTGAACTCACCATCAGTTCTTATGTTTCCGTTAGTTTTAAATTATTATACAAAGTATTGCGTGAGAATATGATCACACTCTGACTGGATGTGCGGAGTAGTCACTGACAAAAGATTTCATTAACGTGGCATCAACTATTTAGCTAAGTGATTAAATCTAAAGTTCACTGTTTGCAGTATAATTTGTCCATATTTGTCAACTGTGAAATACAGTACCAGATCCTGTTCAGCCCATAGACTAGTTTATGTGCAAGGTGTAAAGGTACACAGTGGCAATGGTTTCATGCTACAATTCAAATAATACACTGAGGTTGTGATCCACATAACATAGAAATTGAAAGGATAAATGGGCAGTCTGGGCTTTACACTACTGCAAACTGAACTTCATTTGATATGCAATTTCATCAAAAAACGAAAAACACAAAAGCTATTTTAAAAAGTGCATTCTAGCAAAAGATAGCACGGCTGGTCCAGTAAAAGAAAAATGTTATAAAACCCATTAATGACTTTAAAACTGAAATCATGAAAAAACTGTGATGTCTGATGTAATTTTCTATGCATATACACACTGACACATGCATGACGTAAGAACATGGAGTGACATAAAACTGAGTCACGTACCAGATTATATAATAGGAAAATAAGTGTCCCACTTTGCACCCTGAGTAGCAGAGTACTGACACTGAACAGAGTCATATCTTTGTTGCACTTAATATTTTTTTGTAACTTTCCCTCCTAGCAAGAAAATGTACGCTTTTAAGATAACACGTTCTCTGTGTGACCCCCCCCCCCCCCCAACCATTTCAACTTTTGAACCAGCTGACTGATTTCCACAAAACTTTGTGTCAACATGTACAAAGGACTTTTTAATTTTCTTACAATCAGTAACCACAACACACAAACATATCAGGTGCGAACACTACCACTGCCAACTACTTTTACATCCCAAAATGCTACATGGTAGCAGACCTTCAAAAAGTTCCACCTTTTTCTGAATACTTCTGCAAAATGTAAAATATCAACATGGTGACCACGCAAAAATTCTCTTTAGCTTTCAGTTTGATGGGGTAACTATTGCACTACTGGGGCTAGGCATGTCAAGTCTGGTATGCATATACTGTACATCATAAACATGCTTGCACATCACATAGAAAATATGGTTTCCAAGTCAACAAATACAAAACAACAATTGATCTCACAAAAGTCCGTACTTAAATACAACTTCACATAGCTGAAATAAAAAACAACAGGACTATAACTTCACGCATTAGCAAAGTAGGCCTTACAAGCTTTGCTTGTAAAACTCCTTGTTGTTGCTTACACCATGACCGTCGTCATATGAGACATAAATGGCGTACAATTATGGACTAGATTCTGGGTTTGGCATTGCAGCAAAATATATATTTACACATTTCTGATACAGTTACTTGCTTCATGGCAAATTAACTCTTTTGAACAAAATGCTTCTTCAATGAAAGCTGTCCAAAATTAACCTGCATTATACTTAAAGATTGAGTTTGTATAAATACACTGTCTGCATTACAAAAACCAATAATTTAAAGCTGTACAGAGATACAACTGGTATATTCTGTGGCCAGAATGCAGAATTCCTGAATGTTAAGCATGGTGCTATACATAGCAACTACTGGATTTTAAGGGGTTATAACATTCCAACCTTAATTTGAAGCTTTCACAATGACTAAATTCAATAAAATTTTCTCAGGTTAGTAGCTTGTTTACAAAGAAATTGGCTATCACATGCATATGAAAATAAATTCAGCTCATGAACATAAATTTCTTACCGGTGGTGTAACTGATGATGTTACTGGATTAGCCTTCCCTCCCACACATCTGTTTGGTGTCACAGTCTTCTTTGCTGTAGCCTCCTGTGACTTCCGTGCCTGTTTCAAAAATATATCCACACTCTTTTCAAAGTCAGCTCGCATTCTTGAATTTGGGGTAGGCTGTGTTGAACCTGAAGCTGCATTCTGTTTATCAGACACAGATGATGAAGCCGTGATAACAATGATGAAGAAACGTTACTGTTGCAATTCACAAGGGAATCATGTGAAGGCAGCTGAGTTTGCAGTGGTACTGAAAAATTCTTTGTTATTATACATCTTCGTTTGGGAGCCTGAGATGGCTGCTGCTGTGTCCTACTGTCTTCATCCGGACTATCTGAATCTTCCCTAAATGTATCACAAATCTCTGTGGCGGCGGCACCACAGATGCTGCTGAACTTACAAGACTACCTGCAATTTTTCTTCTGTGCTCTTCATCATGTACATTGTCTGCTGACATTGTTACTTGGAGTGTAGCTGGTCTGGGAGCTCTGGGGTGAAACACAACTCTTGGTATAGGATTTCCAACCGGTTTACAATGTACAATGCTGGTCTTCAGCTCTGCAGCCATGCTCTGAGCATCATTACTTACACCAGCCACAGGTTCCTTTCGTTGCTTTATATGAGCCAAATTCTGTTTTATGTTAATTCCTGGAAACCCCTTCTTTACTGTCTTCTTCCAGCATTTTTCTCTAACAACATTCTCCTCATTGTAATTAGACAGATTTTGCTGAGAATGTTCTATCTTGTTATTAGGCAATCTCAAGGTATTTTCACTGCTTCCTTTTAATTTGTCAAAAGGGCCTGTAGGATTGGATGGTGTTCCTTCTTGTCCATGACCAACTGGAGTCTGGTGTACAGCCTGTAAATTGCAGCTTGACAATGTGGGGTTAGGCAACACAGAAAGTAACGCAGTACTGGTTTTGGTATGTTGCACGGAAGACACTTCAGAGGAGCCAGGAATTTCGTTATCTTCGGTGCCACTGGGTTCATTTAACAAATATGCAGCAGATGTGGAAGGCTTTCTCACCAATGTTGTCAACACTTGGGCTCTCAATATTTCTTCATCTTCATCCATACTTATTGAGCTCTGGTCATGGTGCTGAGAAATGCCTTCATTTTTTGATGTAACTTGTTCATTTGAGACTTCTTCTGCTTTAGCCTCTGGTGAGGAACATCGGCCAACCTCATCCAAAACAATCATATTAGACATGTCTATATTTTCTAATTCACTTGAACTTTCTTCAACGTTGCAATCTGATTTATGTTCTGTAATTTCCCCAGCTGGTACAAAAACATTATGACTCTGCGACAGAGTTCCTGCTTCAGTTCTCTTTAGTTCTTGATTCTGACAAATCAAACTACGTGAAAATGGCTCTGCAGGAGAGGGCGATATAGTGCTAGGACCATCTGTTATGTCTACTGTGTTCACAGGTGCAGCAAACGATGAATTCTCAAATGGTACACTATTGCTTGAAGATGAGTGTCTTTTCATATTTCTGTCCCAATTCTGGCATGAAACAGTTGTGGAATCCATTCTACAAAACTGTGTATATACAAAATCTGTTTTTTGTGTCTCAGTTTCTGTTCTCAGAGTGACTAAATGTAGATCTTCTGTGGCAGCAACAGGACTTGCTTTGGAAACATGTATTCCTATTTTGGAGGCGACAGACTCAGTTTTCAGAGAATCAGATTCAATTCTGGGAATGGACAAATTTGTACTCCCCACCTGTGGTTCTACTCTGGAACCAAATACTGTATCAGATATTCTAGTTTGGCAGTTTGAATCTGATGACACAAATGACCTGGAAACAGCAGGTGACACAGAGGTGTCAAAAGGAATGATTACAGGATCAGAACAAACACCCTCTCGATCTCCACTTCCCAGGTCAGAACTGCTACTGCTTTGATATAATTCATTCTGTAACTGTTGTTGTGGGAATGATGATGGGCAAATGACAGCTGACAGTCTGAATAACCAACATGAGGAATTTGTACATTTCTGCCATATATTTCTGACACCTGACAACATTCTAAGTCAAATCTGGCTAACTCTGGGCTCCTATATACTGTACCGGTAGTGTTCCATGTTGAAACTGCATTCTGTTCTTTTTGGTTCTGTTTGAAATTCACAGGCTTATATTCATGAACAGTCAACAGCGGTTCATTATTGCGAGGCACATTTTGTATACTGTAGTCTTCATGCATTACCTGTAAAAACATACCTGTAGAATCTCCTGGCAAGGGCATATCTGCAGAAACAGGATCAGTAATTATCTCATTTTGAGCATTTGATTCATCATCTGTGTGGGACAGCTCCATGTCTACTAGAATTGTTGTCTCATCTGGTTCACTCTGGAGTGTCTCCACAGAAGTGTCTTCTGGTTTCTGTGTTTCCAGGCCTAATTCCTGTCTTGTGCTACTGCTCACCAAGTCAGGTAGAGGTGGACTGTGTAGTGTGTTAATTTTATTTGACTTTAAAGTAACACCGCGCTGTTTTCTAACTTCGCATTTCTTCAAGATAGCTGATTTCAAGGCTGCCAAGCGTAACTGCATAACTTCGTCATCCTCTACCCTTGGCTTTGATGTTACTTTACGACGGTTGGACTGTAAAGCAAGAAGCCGCAACTGGGCCAAATCTTCATCCTCTTCTGTTCCTGCTGTGCTTGCTTCACCTTCAATTACTTTCACCTCACCCTCTTTATTTACTTTCCCTCCCGAGTCATGTTCCAATACACTAAGAGAGACCTGTGGCTCACTGTCACTGTCTTCAATTGTGATAACTATTGGTTCCAGTTTTTTAATACCATGTAACACAAGAACATCTTCTGATGACTGTGAAGAAAGATGATTTTCTGCCTCTTTCAAAATGTCCGCTACCTCTGACCTACCTTTGTCGTTTCCATCATCTGACTTCACTGCATCTGGAGCAGGTAACAGATTTTCCTTCAAACCATGCTCCAATTTCTGACTTTCAACATGCTCCTCATCCTTCCTCTTTACAGTTTCAACAGTAGTCTTTTCTTTTCTGGCTGAAACATTTCCAGTCATCATTGGTTGCAGCCTCTTCAATAAGCTGTTTTCCTCAACTCCATTACCAGAACAACTACCCTTTTGAACTGCATCTGACAAGCTCCTACTCCAGCACTTCCTACCATCCTTTTTCTTTGAGTACCGATGTTTCTCTCTTTTAGGACTAACATGTCTCTTTTTTGAATGAGAACTTTTACATTTTGTTCCAAATTTTGTAAATGTAACCTCCTTCTTCCCCTCCTGTCCAGGTCCTACTTGCTGATTTCCTACATCACTGTCAATCTTGCTGCCGGAATGCCGACGTTTTCTCCTACATTTTCTTTTAACTTTAGTTTCTTTCTGGCAATCATGTCTGTTCTCCTTCTCTTGAACAATATCTGAAAATAACAGATAAAATTTGTCAGCATCACACTAACTTTGTTGTGAGATCTGATGTTGCCACGGTGCTGAATATTCAGACGGCAGTGTTCTGGGGTGTGACGCTGCATTGTGTGGTAGACAGGTACAGCAAACACAAATATCTAAGTGCCTGGCAGATGGTTAGAGACAATTTGAACATGTTCTACTGCACCATCACATGGGACATTCCTTTCCTTGTACTAGTGGGTTTCAGGACATCAGAGAGCTCAAGTGAGAGACAGTGAAGAATGTGTGATTTGTTCCTGTACAACAGTCTGCCTCTTAGCAGTGACTTGATATTACAACTTAGCAAACTTGAGCAAACTATGGCACTGTTACTGACTGATCAGTGATTAAGTGAACACTGTACTAACCTGGATCAGTGCTTGGATTGTCAGTCAGTAGTACGTGTTCTTCATGTGAACTTTTGCATGGACCAGCCTGGGTTAGAACCCAGATCAGTCCATGTGGGATTTATGGTGGACAAAGTGGCACTGGGGCAGGTACTTGTCAGAGTATTTCAGTTTTCCCATCAATATCACTCCACTAATGTTCCATACTCATACATTCCATTTATCTATCCCTGACACTGTATGATCACAGCATTTGACAGCATCTTTATACAAAACACTTCCCTTCAAATAATTGCTACCGATCTACAAAACTATACAGCGTCACACCCCAGAAACTGAGGCAGCAGCTTCCTACAAAACACTGCTACCCATCTACCAAACTATACAGTGTCACACCCAAAACAGAGGCAGCAGCTTCCTACAAATCACTGCTACCCATCTACCAAACTATACAGCGTCACACCCCAAAAACAGAGGCCACAGGTTCCTACAAAACACTGCTACCCATCTACCAAACTATACAGTGTCACATCCCAAAAACAGAGGCAGCAGCTTCCTACAAATCACTGCTACCCATCTACCAAACTATACAGTGTCACACCCCAAAAACAGAGGCCACAGGTTCCTACAAAACACTGCTACCCATCTACCAAACTATACAGTGTCACACCCCAAAAACAGAGGCCACAGGTTCCTACAAAACACTGCTACCCATCTACCAAACTATACAGTGTCACATCCCAAAAACAGAGGCCACAGGTTCCTACAAAACACTGCTACCCATCTACCAAACTATACAGTGTCACACCCCAAAAACAGAGGCAGCAGCTTCCTACAAATCACTGCTACCATCTACCAAACTATACAGTGTCACACCCAAAAACAGAGGCCACAGGTTCCTACAAAACACTGCTACCCATCTACCAAACTATACACTGTCACACCCCACAAACAGAGGCCACAGGTTCCTACAAAACACTGCTACCCATCTACCAAACTATACAGTATCACACCCCAAAAACAGAGGCCACAGGTTCCTACAAAACACTGCTACCCATCTACCAAACTATACAGTGTCACACCCCAAAAACAGAGGCCACAGGTTCCTACAAAACACTGCTACCCATCTACCAAACTATACAGTGTCACACCCCAAAAACTGAGACAGCAGCTTCCTCTAAATCACTGCTAACCATCTACCAAACTATACAGCATCACACCCTACAAAACCATAATGTACACTTATTATAAACTATGCACCGTCAAATGGAGACTCCACATGAGAGACACTAATACTTTTAGAAAGTATGCACATTATTTATGTATGGTTCTGATGGCCTAACTGGTGTCTGATAAATATTTGTATTTGGACTTGTCTACTGGAATATCATTACGTTACTAAGCAGGCCCTGTCACGATAGGATCCAGTAGTAAGCTTTAGCTTATATTTGTATTTTACCTAATGATGCTGTAAGTGAGACTAAACAGTTAGAATGACTGGATGACAATAAATTGGAAAGAATGTCTCATATTTTGGTTTTTGCTTAACTCAAATTCCTCTAACATATGAAACAAAAGTCTGAAAGAGATTTGTACATACACAGTTGTACTATGAAAAAGTGAAACTGAACTGGGAATCTGGAAATTGAGAGGTATGAGGACAGGTGCAGAGAAAGGAAGCTGCCCCTTATGTAAAGAACAGAACAAAATACACATACTGCTAAAATAGAAACAGGCACAAAGATGGTGATAAAAATTTCTGAACACTAAATGGATAACACAAAGAAATACTGTATAAGTAAATAACTATGTCACGATTATAGAACTGAAAGACCTAGGCAAATTTTTATGAAACACAAACGCAAATGGAAAAACCAGTGGAAAAAAACTATGCAATGTGCTGAGGAAGAGGGGGAGGAAGCAACTTATAAATCTGATTTAAATAAGATCTGATTTGAAATTACATCATCTGCTCACTTATTTGTAATAATGCATAACTTCATATGTATGTTAGTAAGTACAAGTTTTATGTAATGATAAAGTCACAAGTTGGGCTACCAGACTTTCCCGTATGTAAAGAATGTAAGTCACATGAATGCAACCTGTCAACTGTCTGTAAACACACACTAGTTTTCAAAAATGCCAGTAACAAAACAGTGGATGAGAAAACGTGTTATATCCCGCTGTTTCAAACACATTCCACAAGGTGTGCATGCTAGCTTGTTTTCTTGGGTTACATTCTACCTTGCAGGATCAGCTGTTGATTCATCTACAGAATCAACAAAGCAACATGAACTACACTTACTGGTATAGTTTCACATGACTGTTACACAGCAGACTTTAAGGAATGTAATCTGAAGGAATGAAAAGGTACAAATACAGTTCGGTGATTTTTCTTTTCAATACAGCAACGTCAAACATAACGTTAACTGTGGCTTTGATGATGCTAAACTGCTAACACTGGCATATTAACTCAGACATTCGCAATGACAGAATCGGCCAGTCCTCCAACAGAATTAAAACTCACCTTCATCCTTGTCACTCTGCTTAGACCTAATCGACTTATATTCGCTGGTCACATTTATAAAATTATCGTCCCTTCTATGATCATCCACAACCACGGGGTTCAGACTCACGTGATAATCATTACTAGTTTTATTCGTTTCTTCCCTATATTTTACATTTAACCTCGGCTTACTTCCCTCTGAATTCGAAGAAAAACCCTCACTTTTACGCTTACATGCTTTACGGACACACCTCTTACGAACACGAGTAGAATGAGTTACAAACTCCGTCTCGACAATATCACAAACTGGGTATTTCTTGCCACAAGTTTCACTGGTTCTAGTGCAGTAAATCGGTAACGTATCTTCATCTGAGCTTACGTCTTCTAATAAACCGTCATCGTCTTGAATTTCACCTTCTTCGGGCTCATCTTTATCCATACTTTTTACCTCGCAAACACACACCTATCTTCTGATACAACCCTATCCCCAATTACTTCGCTGAGACGTACGGAACTACGGGAAAATGGCGTTCAAGTACACATAATCACGGATAAGATGTATAACGATCCGTGTACGTAACGCCATGTCTCACTCTTCACACAGATGATTGCTGCATACGAAACATCTCGGCTCTATCGATCTGAGTGCTGCTATCCATGGTTCAAATAACCTTCCACGCCGTTGAATGTTCTAACATAGATCAGACGAAGATGAACGTGACCAATGCAATTGCCTCAACAACGGTATGGAGACGTCTGTATAGTTTTTTTTCTCCACGGTGGCCACTAGAATGCGTGACGTAAGGACAGGGCGGCATAAACTAAGACTTTTGAGATTCTCACGATGGAGAACACTCTTTTGTCGAGCGTGGCGTTGTGTAAGTTTGAACATAGGTTTCGGACAAACCTGCTGCCTCCATCTTCAGGGTACAAGAGTAAGAGTTTACTTTTGCAAAATTATATTTTGCTGTTATCAATAGCACAGTCACAACCAACACATACACTTGCAACACGTAGGCTACCGGTTGCAGCTCAAAGAGCCATCTCAGGCCTATGAGAGAAAACTATACAAATCAAACTCCATACATTTGGTAACAGAAAAAACTCCCCATTTTTTACACACACATATATAAAATGTATATCAATATATAAATGTGCTGCCTAAGAGAAGTATATGTTAAAATGAAAATAATAAAAGACGTAAAGTATAAAAACATAAGTATAAAAATGTGAATATAAAAAATGGAGTCAAACCGTAAGATGTGGATGTATGTGCGGCAATACTATTTTAACAAACCAGTGTCAATCCTGTAAATTACATATGGATCTTCAGCGACCGGATAAATTGGTCCTTAAGGTAGATCACTTATATATACTTTTCTTGTACTCCTGGTATTTTATGTAGTATCCACGCACGTGCGAAGAACTAGATTTTTATTTTGTGTGAATACTTTACAGGAGTTTGCTTATTAGGCACGTATTTTCACTGGTTTTTTGTGTTGTTTCAACAGTACTGCTGTATTTACGGTCGACTTTTGCAAACTAATGAATTCTTCCTCTTCTCCCCTAAAGCATTAGACTCCTCATATATTTTCATCTTCATGGTATTACAGAGGACCCATCTTTTATTGCAGTCAATGGTGTGCAATTTAGAGCAATGAACTCCACAGATTGTACATGTGACAGTTTTCAGACACGGCACTAAATTTTAACCGGCAATGTATGAGATTATGGAACGTAACTCAAAATCTGCAGCTTTCCCGTCACTGTGGGATGTTACGAGAAGTTTGGGTCTACATCCCAGTTATATCAGATTCTTTCGCATGTTCGTCTTCCGTGCATTCGACTGACTTTTGCTCTGCTGACTAAGGTTTCCATGAATGTAATCACGGATAAAAGGTTTTCAACTGCTCAATTAAACACCACCTTCTCACCTCTGATCCATGACCACCCCCTGCCGCGAAGATGTAGCCAAGAGGCACAGGTTAATACTTCCTTCAGTAGGCACAGATAAGAGTTGGCCTGGTCGTCAGAATCATGGTCAAAAGAAGGTGCGGGTTGGGTGGGAAATTGCTATTAGACATGCTGGTTGGCGACGCAGTCTTATTATCGGAATAGTAAAAAAGACAGTGCATCGCACTTTAGCACAAAAACAGAAAATAAACCAGTAGAATTTTTAGGAAATCTTGTCGCAAAAGATAAGGATATAAAACCATACACAGTGTAAAGTCCAATTACAGTACTCCGGAGCCCGGGTCTACAGTTTAATTTTTATGCGCATTCGCGATGAGTCGCGAAAAGCGTCGTTTAGCTTTGTCATGTCCGTCCATCCATCTGTCTGTCCGCATATATCAACTCGGCTCCTACAGGAGTGACTTCCGTGAAATTTTATATTGAACATTTTAATGAAAATCTGTCGAGAAGATCCAGATTTGGTTAAAATCGGACACAAATATCGGGCACTTTACATGTAGATCTAAGTGCGTTTCATATGGTCGACAGCGACATATGTGGCTCAACAACAGAACAATACTAAAGAGAAGGCATTGTTGCGTTACCATGGCGACGCATTTAATTTGTATATTATTGGCAGAGACACATGTACACAACAATATGTCACAGGACAATATCTTATGTAACAACAAAGACGATTATTTTGTCACATTGTTTCGTAATGACTGCAAACCGTTCTCTGTGAGGTACGAACGGAGTCTTTATTGGGCGCGTTCGCATTCTAGAGAAAAGCGATACACGTACACAAGAATATGTTAAGTAGCATCAGTAATGTAACAACAATACACGACAAAATACTGCGTCACAATATCGGTTATGTAACTAATGCTAACACCGTTCTCCGTGATGTACTGAGCCTTTACTAGCCGCGTCCGCATTCTGTTGACGTGAAGACACAAGTACTTGCATATTGTTGACAGCAGTACGAAATGTTCTGCAGCTCGACAATAATGTAAAAGGGACTCATCCTTGAATTTACATGGCAACAATGTTTAAAACAACAATAATAAAAACACATTGTTGGATTTCCGTGGCAGGACGTTTAATATTCGTGGCACACCAGGTTCCATGAATCACAGTTTAGAAACCGCTCTGATGGACAATATAACACTGCCTGGCTCTTCCATGGTGTGCCTAGCAGTGGCCACATGAACTGCCACTATAACATCCACAATGGTAACTGTCAACAAGTGATTGTTGATGTCTGTTCTTGGCAATGCAGTGTGAGGAATAAGCGACAGTCTTAGATCATCTGCGAATGTGGTTATAACTACAACGAGATACAGATTTATAAAGCAAGGGGAAATGAAGGACTCGGCTCTGAAATCTTGTCTTACGATGTAGACTTCCTCAGAAATAAATAGCTCCACCTTTTTAACTTTACCATCCATATTCCAAGAAGGAGCCAATATTCCATCCTGTTTGATGTAAGTAAAAATGACATACCTTGTAGTTATTATTATGCAACCCACATGAGAACCTACATTCTGTGAAATGCTTCCATCCGTATTCAGAGGCCAGCCTGAGTCATGAACCAGAAGGATACAGAAAGAATAACAGGCAGTATGGTAGAAAGTGACTGACATTTTGGAGGAACTGATTCCTCAGTGTATCCAGGGTTGAAGACTTTTCTGCTCAAAAAGTATGGAGGTAACAGTTTCTCCAAAATGTCAGTAAACAATTACCGGACTGAATAGTGTCTGATACCAGAGGCACTGGTGTCAGATCCTCAGATCTCACAGCTAAAATCCTGTTGACTTACAGATCATCTGCCTCACACACGCCAAGTTGGGATGCTATAACAGTTACATGCAATCTGCGCTCTTCTGGGATATTACGCGGCGTCGTGCGGTAATCGTTTACCGACGTTTCGGGACAACATATCGGTCCCATCTTCACGGGTCAAGAGTCCGAGTAAGAAAGAAAGAAAGCCAGCAACATATAACGTAGATCCTGGAAAGTGCGGTGGGGTAGCAATCAGTAGGCGTGATGACAGCCAATAGGGTAGAACCAGGGTGAGAGAGGGGTGGATACAAGCAACGTAAAGCTGCTAGGGGTACCGAGAATGCAAACAGCTAAGATAGCTGGAAAATACATGTATGGAATAGAGTAACAGAAAGGGAGGAAAATAGAAAGATAAGGTAAATAAATAAAATACAAGTAAACAAACAGTAAAAATTAAAAATAAAAATAAATAAATTAGAAGAAGAAAAATCAAAAGTTCGGGGGGCGGGGGGAGACGCGTAAAGTGGCTAGTGGGATACCTGGCGAGAACGGGTCTGAGGGCGGCCAGTCGCTGCCGGTGAAGCAGGGTGAGAATAATGGGAGAAAAATGTATGGAATGCAGCAATAGCAAGGAAGGGAAGTAAACCAAATAAACGAATGTATTAATTAGAAGAGGGAATTCTACGAGCAGACGGATGGTGTGGCTATGGGTTCCCCGCTTTCCCCGGTCATCTCTAACTTCTTTATGGATGACTTCCAGGAGAGGGCCTTAAAACAGGCGAGCCACAAACCGCTGTGCTGTTTTCGTTATGTAGATGACACCTTTGTCATCTGGCCACACGGACCAGAAAAGCTGGAGGGATTCCTTGAACATCTGAATGGCCTTCACAGGAATATTCAATTTACCGTGGAGACGGAGAATGATGGCCATCTTCCTTTCCTGGACATTGACATCTATAGGAGACCGGATGGCTCCCAAGACCATAAAGTCTACCGAAAACCTACCCACACAAACCTTTACCTGAACCCTGGATCACATCACCACCCTTCTAATAATCAGGACGTTCTTTCAACCTTCGTGCACAGGGCCAGGGCTCTGTGTGACAAGGAGAGCCTCCATGGTGAGTTGGAGTTCCTTAATACCACTTTAAAAGAAAACGGGTACAGCCGTAAGCAGATACAACGTGCCCTTAACCCTAAGGTGAAAACCTCCAAGCCTAAAGATAAGCCCACCTCAGTCGCCCTCCTGCCATATGTCCAGACTACGTACGGCCGCCTCAGCAGAGTGCTGGGGCTGAGGACTGCAGGCGTGTACAGTGTCCCCTGTGAGTGCGGCCGGGTGTACATCGGACAGACTGGTCGGTCCATCGAGACCATAATTAAAGAGCATCACCGGCACATACGGCTTGGGCATCCAGACAAATCGGCGGTGGCGGAACATAGGCTCACCCATGACCACCTCATTAGATTCAAAGACACACAAATCCTATCTACCAAATCCTGCTACACGGACCGACTCATCAGAGAGGCGATCGAGTTGGAGCTCCACCCAAACAATATGAACAGGCAGGATGGCCTGACTCTAAGCGGGTCATGGAAACCTCTCTTTCGCCTCCTTAGAGAGACTAGACGGCACCCACCCCCCTCCCCCATTAATGGTGACTAGCCCACAGTCCTTGTGAGGACCGCATTACTCCTTCTTCCTCTTCCACGTTCTCCCATTTCCCAGTGCTACTTTACCTTTAGTGGCATCTGTTTCTATCATTCTCCTTCTTTCCTTCGGCTTTAGCTGCTCTTCCCCCCTCCCTTTCTCTACCATCATCTGCTGTCTGGTACCTTTTCTTTTCATTCCTACTTTTTGTATTCGCCCTGTCGTTTTATCGTTGGACTTATTTTTATACATTTTAGACTCTGTATTTTTAATGTTCTTTACTTTTGTATACTTTTATTATTGATTGTTATTTTTTTTTATTTTTTGCTTTTATTCTTATTTTTATTGTTTATTTATTTTTATATATTTTTATACTTTTTAGTTTCGGTTGCGTTTCATTTTATTCTTTATTTTTTAATTTTTCATTTTTAATTATTTCTTTAATTTTATTTTTATGCTTTTTTTAACTTTTAAATTTTTTTATTTTATGATTATTATTCCTACATTTTTATTTCTATTCCTCAATTGTTATATTTCTACTTTTATTATTTTTATTTATTTCATTAGTTATTTATAATTCCCTCTTCTAATTAATACATTCGTTTATTTGGTTTACTTCCCTTCCTTGCTATTGCTGCATTCCATACATTTTTCTCCCATTATTCTCACCCTGCTTCACCGGCAGCGACTGGCCGCCCTCAGACCCGTTCTCGCCAGGTATCCCACTAGCCACTTTACGCGTCTCCCCCCGCCCCCCGCAACTTTGATTTTTCTTCTTCTAATTTATTTATTTTTATTTTTAATTTTTACTGTTTGTTTTTTGTATTTTATTTATTTACCTTATCTTTCTATTTTCCTCCCTACTGTTACTCTATTCCATACATGTATTTTCCAGCTGTCTTAGCTGAGCATTCTCGTCCTAGCAATTTCGTTGTCTTACCCCCTCTCTCGCCCTGGTTCTACCTTATTGGCTGTCATCACGCCTACTGATTGCTACCCCGCGCGCCTTTCCATGAATCTACATTATAGTTGCTGGCTTTCTTTCTTTCCTACTCACACTCTTGACCCGTGAAGATGGGACCGATACGTTGTCCCGAAACGTCGGTAAACAATTACCACACGATCGCCGCGTAATATCCCAGAAGAGCACAGATATCATCAACATCGTGGCGGAAGCCTGAAATCAAAGTTACATGGAATATCAGAGGCTTTAGCACTAAGAAACTAACTCCACTAAACAGCATCTAGCATGGAAAGCTAGTAGTTTCTCAGGTGGTTAAGAAATTCCTCTTCTTGCATGTAAGCTGATGGATCACGTTTACAAGAGTTAATGACTGTGCCCTATCCTGTGTCATTTAAATCCATTTTGCATCATTAAATCCTATGTCTCTAACATGCATTTTAATAGTGCCCTACTATCGCAAGTGGTTTCTTTCCCTTCAAGCTTGCCGACTAAAATTATGCAGACATATCTCGTTCACATATGCTATATGTCTTTCACATTGATTTTAAATTAGGGACTTGAAGAAATGCAAAATCAGGGCAGTGGAGCTGACCAAAAGATAACAGCATTTTCTGGAATAGTGATACTAGTTAATATGAAGTTGACACGACATATCAAGGCCTGAAGATAACAGTATGTACTTAGATGTTTATCAGCATGTCACATGGGCTTTTGAAAACAGGCTGAATAAGAACATATCAGGGATTAAAAATAAATTAATATTGTGGGTAAATCTCATGATTAAAGATTTGTCATGCTCAAGTAGCATGGGGAATTCCTGAATACATTCTAGATAGGAAAACACAGATACTGTTGTGCAACAGAATAGCTATCATATGCATGAAGTTGTGAAAAAGTGCCATTTAACTTTTTAATATAAATTAATAGATGAAGGTGTAGTTGTCCCTGTCCATGCCATGAAGGTATATAGGGGGAATGGAGGCGTCACTCTACTTATTCTTAACCTTGGCACTCGATCGAGATGTGTGTCAATATCATGCCTACCAGTTTACCCCTGGGAAAGAACCACGGTACCCACTGAACAGACAGCTGTGTGGGCCCAGAGCCTATCTATGTGATTTGGAGGAGAGAAAAATCTCTTGCCCCTGCGTGATAAGAACCATGGATTGTCCAGTCAGTAGCCTAGTCACTATGCAAGCATTTTTGAGAAAATATAATTTCAAGTGGATTTTGAGTTTGATTAATACATGGATGGCCTCACATGCCTTAGTGTTGATGTAAAAGTGCTTCCTGCAGATATAAATGACAAGTTGATACTTTAGAACTGAGCGTGATAAGTTTTATGTAGTTGTCAATTGCTAGTCTGAATGAACAATGGACCCCAGGGACATGGGCTTATAAATACATGCATAAAAAATTGGCAAATGTTTTAGTCATCACTCCATGGTTTCCATCCTTCTGCTCCGAACATCTGCATCATCCTGGCTCCTTGCAAGCTGCAAAGAATTATATTTTTCGTAATAAATGGACCAACACCTGTAACACCTTTGCTCATATCAAAAAGAATTGAAGTCCAGACATTATTTGGTCTGTGGCCTCACTGTTAGCACAGGTGAAACCATTAATACTTACAAATTCTTATAAATCATGACATTGCAGACAGTAACTGTAAGAGAAGGAATAAACCAAAAATGAATTACTATAATCAACCAAACCCACCATGTAGTAAATGAAAATTGTGTTGGAGCCATTTCATGGTTTAAGTAAAATTAAATTCCAAGGCAGTAATTTGATTAGGCATGTCTGATCGTTCCAATTCTACTGATTAACTATTGTGGTTAATTTACATCTCACCAACACAGTATGGCTTAAGACTGATGGTAGGACTGCTGTCATCCTCTGACACATGATGACTGGTCCCTCAACTTCAACGTGTCCATTACTGTTGGATTTACAAGTAGCTACACAACATCTGGCATAAATTACATTAAAAATAACTTGTAAATTCACAACTGAATTTATTATTGTGAGTACTTATAATTCATTACAACATGTTTCGGCCAACTTGACCATCTTTAGGTAATGCAAAAAATATACAAAATTCTTGGGAGGTTAATTGTAAAATTAAGTTCTATATAAAGAAAATAAATCTTATTTTTACATAAAGCACAAAAATTATTAATGACACATGTTTCTTGTATAATTTTTGCCCTTTATGTAAAAATTAGATATAATTTCTTTTTATAGAACTTAATGTTGCAATTAACCTCTCAAGTATTTTGTATATTTTTTGTATTACCTTAATATGGCCATGGCAGCTGTAACACTGTAGTAAATAATAAGTACTGACAATAAATTTTAGTTGTGAATTGACAGGTTATTTTTAATATAGCTTATATATTATCACAACGGGATGTATAGAATAAAGGTTGCATATGGCATAGTTGTGTCTTTCAACAGAACACACAGTTTTCTCCATTGTATAAAGCTGGACAGGAAAAGTTATGAATTTTTAGCAGGGTTAAAAATGGGTACTGACATGGGCAGATGCCATATGCTTAGTTACAAAAGAGAGTTTCATAATAAAGATGTTTCCAGTGCTTTGAAATATCATATTCATCATCTGCAGCTACTATGTGTAAGGAACAGATTCCTGAAACTGCACTTTAATTACTTCTGTTATAATACATGCTGGTCATTCCTTCAAGCTTTTCTACTGATCTAGAACATCTACCAAGCTTTGTAAAGCAATTTCCACCCCTGATTCTCTATGTTTTGTTGTGTTTTGTAGGTACACTAAAGTATTAAAGAAGATAATGATCTTAACTTCATTGTTTTCAATAGTTTGAATTTTATTTCATTGTTGGTTGTGTCTACTAATGCATCTTACTTCGGTCTTAGAGGTGGTTAAATGTGGATCAGTATATCAGCTATCCTGACAGACTTTTTTTTGTCATTTTCTTCTGCTTTTGCAAATCAATATTGTCTCCAGTGCATTGAAACACGACATGATCATTTTCTTTCCAGAGATTCCACTTCATTTTACATAATGATGTAACCACAGGTTTAGTGTTGCCACATTTAGTGCATATTTATTTAGGAAATTCCAGTTCACTAAATAATGTGCATTTAGTGTTAGAAATTTTTGACCTTGCAGAACTTGTACAATGATTTGGCATGTAGTGGTTGAAACAACAGGAGATATTTACATTTTGTGTGTGCCAGAATGCATTATCACAGCCATAATCTGTGGCAAGTGTTGTCACACACAGTGAAGCCGCACTGCCTGCAGCAACTTTGATGCTCTTGCTTCTCAGTAGAGGCAATTTCAGTGTTTATTTTCTATGTCACTAATCATTTTAGAAATTCATTTTTATATTAATTATGTACATGATTGTAAATATTTGTAGAGTGAGAATTTGTTAACTGTGTGCAAAAATAAATTATTTTATCATTTATATTGTGGTTTGATCTGTATTGTATTGTATTGTATTGTAGTTATTATACATCCATATTGCTACATTAGTAACAATGGACTTGTCTGACACATTATTACAATACATACCAAAAGTCTAAATACTGTATAATTATTACATAATTATCAATATTCTATAATAAAACTGTAATATAAATAAAAACAATCCAATATTATGCAATAATACAATACAAACATAAATTTTATTAACTCTAATGCCTATGACAATTAAATAAATCTCATATTTAAAAAATACTTTACTCAAACTTCAAGAACTCATCAATTGCATAAAAAGAATTATTCAAAGTAAGGATTTTAATTATTTTTTAAGTAGCTTGAAGTTATCCAGTTGTTTTATTCTATCTGGCAAATTGTTAAAAAGTTTAATCCCCATATTTACCACACTTTCCTGAAATAAGACTGTATTACAAAAGTATGTATGTAAGTCCAATTTTCTGCTCATGTTATTACCATGGATTACTAGATTATGTTTCAAATCCCCTTTCTACTGGCTAGGGCAAGATATATTTCTCTTCTCCATATTGTCATCACTTTTCTGGGACCCACCATTACAAGAATTCTGTAGGCAGTATTTTTTCTCCCATGCTAACTACGTCCTTATCCTGTTGGTATAACTATTTGACTTAACAGCACTAAAAACAGATGACCTCTATAAATTACAGAGTAATTTTATATGTACATGTAGTAAGATGCTGCAATTTTAACTTCTTGGCATTCTTCAGTCACAGCTAAAAGAGTACAGTTTATGATCCAAATTAGTCTTCAGGAAGAATTGCGCTCTTCTGGGATATTGCGGCGAAAGCCTGAAATCAAGGTTAGTCTTCGGGAAATAAGGATGCAATCCTCTGGTGATTAATGGCATTTGAAATTTTGCATCTTTCATTACGGAAGAGACTTTTTTCTTGAGAAGCTAGTAGCTGATCAAGTAATCAAGAAATGAATCACGTTTTATTGAACCCAAAGGTTCATTACCTTGTTTACAAAAGCCCACTTCTCATCTCCGTCTCGGACTTTATGGATCCACTTCACAGCCTTACACCTCAGTTCTGTACTGGTCAGTTTTTCATATTGGCATCCCTTCTTGGTTCTTTGCTTTAAGTGTTCTTATTTACATCTCTGGATGTTGGTAACTTCTCTGGCATTCCGCAAAAACTGTGGTAATGCTGGTCCTTAAAACAAACACAGCAGAATTCCTTTAATCTGGCATCCATGGGACCAGACACGTGCCAGATTATCAGACATTCTGAATATCAGACAGTATCTATATTGACCTAATTTCTTACAGGTAGAGTTGCATTTGACTGAAGTGTAATTATTCTTGTATTATTATTATATGCACAATCGGATGAACCGCCTCAAAGCAATTTTTGTTCCTGCTCCTATACTTGGGCTGTAGAACCAATCAGAGGAGTAGTCTACTTGGATATCTCCTTCAGCTGTTTGTTCAATTATATCAGGGTCCCCTTCTGTGTTTCCTGGAGTCTCTTCAGATTCTACCAGGGATGCTGAAGGACCAGACACTGTGGAGCAGGAGTTCTCATAGCTGAAGCTGTTGATGGAGTATGAGACAAGGGTCAGGAGTTACCATAAAGGTCGATGTAGAGACACCTTTGGAGACCATTGGGTTATTTTCAACTTCAGGTTAAAGAAAAGCTACCATATATACATTTTAAATGCTGTACACCATCAACTGTATTATGTTTGATCACCTGCACAATGTGAGCAAAAATAAGAAATGGGGCAATATCACATCTGAACTGTTATTCACAAGCTGCTGGACTCACCAGTACATACCCTGATTGTCCCAGATGTAGGTATGCAGGCCCTAAGACAGCAAGAGAATTAAAAGATTATTATCCATTTTATGATCATAATGTGTACTTTTAGGCAGCAACAGCCCCCCAGAATGCCAGTGTATTTGTAACTTTCACTGTCATGATGACAAGTCTGCTTCTTGCACTGGGTATTCAGAACACAGTGATAAAAGTGGTTTGAACGTAAAGCTCATGATTGATCACTGATCCTACTTCTGCCTCATACTTGTAAGTTATCTAATATGTGATAAAACTACTGTGAAAATCATTATGTGCTATTCCTTGGTTAGTTATAATAATTCCTCATTTAACATGGAAATTATTAGTTCTATTGTAAATTAATACCTGCTCAGAAAGTGATGTGTCATGGCCAAAGTTTCTGTTCTCATTTCCATATTAGAATGGTGAATATTTTACTCACATTTAAAATTGATAAAGGGTGAAAGGTAAAGTTCTCCGTGTCCACGCCATGGAGGCATATGGGGGGGGGGGGGGTATAGGTATAGCTCCACTCATTCTTAACCTCAGCACTTGATGGAGGTGAATGGTTAACTTAATGCCCCGGCCACTTAAATTTGGTACTTTTGTATTAATTAAATAATTCCATCTATTTACATTTCAATTAATATTATTTTATCAAACATTCTTCTTTGCTTTCTTATGATGTGGACCAAGAAATAAAGCTAAATTCAAAATGAGGCGCTTAATAAAAATGATGGCCATTTAGGGAGAACGGACTGTCTTACTCCAGACCTATGTCAGTGATGTATTAACCGGCTTGTGTGATGAAACTATTCTGTTTTCCCAGATTCTTAACTATGCTGATCGACAGGTTTGTGATGAATGGTGCATTTATTCTTAACCTAATCTTGCTTTAGAAATGATAAAGCCACACGATGATAAGTTGAAGATTTCAAACTGAATTAGGTATAAATACCTTCAAATGGGCTGTATGTGAATCCAGTTTTCACTGCACTCTTATACACTATGAAGTCGCTAGTGTTCGTCTTTGGTCTTCTTCTTGCAGCGGTACAGGTATGTAACTTTAAAATACAGCTCTCTACTACTTCAATATTTTTCTTTTCTATTGAATTATGAACATATGTGGTTCAGCACATGCAGAATTATGAACAGAAGTTACTTGTCAGTTTACAGATAACACTGAGGACTTGTGACATATGATAAGAGAACTGAATTATAGCATTAACAAAAACTAGATTTTTCTGGCCAGCAATTCCTTAGCACTTAAACTTTGAAACCAAACACACCGTCTTCATTGCACTAAATACATAACAAAAAATCATATCAATATCACATAGAAAAGAGCATCTGACATGCAGTGCTTTCAAATCTGTGTTTTACCATTGTATGGTTGAACTCAAGAAATGTAGCCATAAATGTAGCCATATTTTGACAATATCCACATCAGTGGAAGTAGTAAATTGCGTGGCATAAGTATGAAACACACGACAGTGTGTCATAATTGGAAAAAGTTATTTTTATGTTCAGTCATGACAATAAGGCAAGAATTAGTATGGTAATGCAACTTCAAAATAACACTTAAAATGTTGAGTGATGACTGAAGTTATTTTCTTGGTATTAAACATTTTTAGTCCCTGGGCATCCCACCTGCCCGTGGGGCTACTGCGATAATGTGACTATGCTTGCTGCTACTAAAACTGGGGCAGGGCTCCTTATCTGTGGGTGGGGCTATTTTTTGTGCACAACTCTCTACTAATCGATTCAATTTTATATTAATTTTATTTTCACCAGGCTGCCTCTGAAGAAGGGCTTGCTGTTGGTCTTACACCAAACAATGTCTATGTGCCCCTCATTGGTAAGTGGCTGTAGTATTGGTGTAAAGCCTACTGCACTTATGTTTATTTTACATACATATATGTGTTACATAACCCACAGATCCAAAATTTGGTCAAGGTGACAATAAGGAAGTAACTTTATAGTAACAGCAGAAGTGGAAGAATTTGCTCAATTGAGTGACTCTTGATTTAGGATTTTAAGCAATTTCCATCAAGTATGCCACAAACAGAAAATCATATTTAGTCTGAGTTTTCAAATTCAATTGATACCAATATTTAACATGCAATAAATACTTCTTTCATTATTGGGAGATCACATACATACCAAGAAAATAATCACACCTCCTTTATTTTAAAAACATACATGTCCTGAAGTTCCTAAAATTTTTATGCCCCTTACTGGAGAAAGGGATTTGCAGACAGTTATGGAACCTAGACTTCTGTTCTCACACTTTTCAAAACCTTGAAAGTTGTACATGCTTATGATCTTGTTCAACATACAAAACTTTAGCAGTTTATGTGACTGTGTAAAAAGTAAAAAAAGTTATCCCTGTGCACATTTGAAGACATTTGGGGACTGGAAGCCTCGCTCCATGCGTTCTTTACCTTGGCACTAAATGGAGGCAAGTGGTCAGCTGCACGCCCTGACCACATTGACCCAGGGGAAGAGCCCCTTCTACATACTATACACGAGGCTGGGTGGGTCCCACAGTGTCTGGACATTTTGGAGAAGAGGAAATCTCTTGCCCCTGTCAGAATCGAACCACATACTCATTCTTTCGTTGTACAGCATGTAGCCTAGTCACTATACTGACTGATCTGTCATGGCTCATATATAATTTGTGTGTTTGAAAGCAGAACATATTGCATTGGAACAGCTGTTCAGTACATTGTCAAGCAAAATTCTTCTGATGAACTTGAACAAGTGAAGCTGAATGGTTCATATTTACGGGTGCATCCAGGGAGGGGGGCTGCCAGGCTTCACCACCCCCCCCCCCCAGTCAAAATTTAAAAAACACAGATTTTGTAGACATGATGCTATCAAATGTTTTATATGATTTACCCCTTAACCAAAACCAGCCATTGAAATCGGCTGATGACTACTACATTAGAATTTTAAAAAATAAAATAAACTTAGGATGTCTTAGATTAAATTAAAACAAACAAGATCAAACCTTGTGACTTAAATTAGGTAAGTGAGTCATGGAACATGTGCTTATATTTGTATGTATATAAATGCAGTTGTCAACAATGTTATTTTACATTTGTACTTGTAACATAATTTTTATAACATAATTTTTAAAACCAAACATAAATTATGTATTACCTCAGGGTAAGCCCACCCCTGCACCACCAATGAAAAATTCTGTGTGCTCATCTGTTCATGTTTGATTCAATATGGCTTTCAAAAAAGTCTTTGTAACCTCTTAGGATTATCCCAAGCCTTCTATGAATTATACAGTGTTTTGTGCGTGGGCATATTAGCAAAGTTTATGGTTAGAGAAATGGATACCAGTGGGTTAATTTGAATTTCAGAGGGAGCACCAAAGGTTGTGGCACCAAAGATAGTAAATGGCTATCCAGCAGCGGTTGGCCAGTTCCCACATCAGGCTGCCGTTACCATAGACGGTTCAACTTTCTGCGGGTGGCAGCCTCATCACCACAACCGTTGTGCTCACTGCTGCACATTGTGCCCAGGGGTCAGTATGAACTGTTATGTGACAAGCACCAACCAGCATGATTCTCAAAAACAGGGTTTCTAAGAGTACTAAATGTACATTCTGCTCACTTTGATTTGAGCCATTTTTGCAAAAATGTAAACTTCAAGCTATGTTTATTAAAGAATTATTTCATTCAATCTCAGTTTCGTGGCTTGGCAGCCTTCGGCACCAAGCAAGGTTAGCTGTGACATGACAGAGTTAGTGTATCCCAAGACTAACACAGATGTTGTAGCAAATGGAACTTTCAAAGTACACTCATTCAGTTCACTGTTTGTTACATTGCTTCATGCAAAATGAAATTTGAGATAGAAATTTCAGGAAAAGGAAGGTGGTGATTTTGAGAAGAAAAATTACCAGTATTAATATAAGAGAAACATGAGGATCAAATAAGGTGAGTTTGTGTTTGAAATTATAATCGTATGTTTATGTATGATTGATTTAACAACACTGTCAGTTGCTCAGATGATACACTACTGAGTGATAGGATGACTAGTGAATCTTGAATCGTAAAGCTGTAGACTGAAGTGGTTATGGTCAAATTTAAGGTACTGTCATGTGATTTGTCTGTAGGGATTGAGAGAAAACACAATAAACCTGTCAGTGTAGCCAGTCTCTGACCTGAGATTGGACCTGAATATGAAGCTAGAGTACTCACTTGACTGCAATATTCAATCCTTTGAATAATAGAAGTGTACTTTTTTTGGGAGTCTTGGAAACTGTCTGTGGTTTTGAAAACTACCATGTAAAGACAACATGTTTGAAAACTGCATTAAGAATATTTGAATGGTTGCTGTGAATTGTTACATCTCAATTGACTTGTGTTATTTGCAGTTACTTTTCCTTACATTAATTAAGCAGCACTACAGGAAAGACATAATATGTGGAAAATAACTATCTATAATAAGCCATAAAGATACATGTTTTAGTTTTTGAGAAAATGTATTTATATATAGATTTTAAAGTATATAGTAGATTTCTTTCATAAAAAAATAAAATAAATGTGGGTCCTATTAATTATGTGTTATAAGGAAACATTGACACATTTGTGAAGTGGCTACATGAACTGAAATGATACCTGTGATATGTTTGCAGATCACAATTCCAGATTGTCTTGGGTCGCCGAGTATTGAATTCTAATGATGGTGTTACTGTTCTGACTTCATCCAAGCTTGTACACAGTGGTTACAACAGCAACACTCTACAAAACGACATTGCACTCCTCCGCCTTACAAATCCTGTCACTCTAACTGGTGAGTATCCTTTACAAGTTTCCCTTATGTTGTTGTTTACATATTACATATTTATTAATTTTCCATAGATCCATACAGAATACAATCAAAGGATATGGAAATAGTCATAGTAAAATAGAATAGATAAAAAACAGTACAAACGTACATGTAGTCAAACAAATAAGTCCTATTAAAAATAACATTATACAACAAACTATATACATAAAATCCAGTGCTTAAAACCCAGTAAGTAACAGCTAAATCAGTACATTTTACAAATGTCTCACATGTGATATAATATATGTTTGTATAGTACCTCCACATGTGGTCAGTGTCGAACACTGTGGCTTCCACACATCTTAGGTGGAGACACCCATAGGACCGATTCTGTTACCTGCAATGATAGAGTGATTATAATAAATGGTGGTCAGCAGAGGGGGCCCACACAGACTCTCAACCATGTTTGGGGCAGTTGTTTTTCATAATTTCCAAGTGAAAATGTCCACCTGTGAGCAGAAAATTCAGCACAACTCTGAACTTTCTGAATTAAAATCTGTTGTCTGATGCTTGACCACCATGTCTTTGTTCCTGTTTTATGTATTTGAAGCATGAGTTGCATACTATTAGGCTTAAAAAGAAGTTTCAACAGCAGCAGGGGTGCAAAAATCCTGGCTGGTAGGTCACCTGTGCGACTATATTTTGTGCCATGGTGCCTTGATACTGGTGGGTCCTCAGTACGGAACTGCCTTCATGTCACCCAACTGGTGTCTAGAATTTTGAGGTGGCTCCTAGATTTTTAAAAAATTTTTGCACCCCTGATTGCCATTATTCAGAGTCTTCTGTCTGCCACGTCACCTGTACTCTCTGCAACTTAATTTTTAGTATCTGAACTTTCTGAACAGTACAAGATTCTTGTTGATGTTATATATATATATATATATATATATATGGAAATTTACTGCACTTGCTACATGTTTTATATGTGCAGTAAATACTGACATTTCAATGTTCTGAAACATTAGGATAAATTTATTTTTCATTTGTATTAACTACACTTTGATCAACTTCCCTCTCTGTTCAGGCTACATGTTTTATCTACAGTATTTTAGACATTATAAGAATTATTTGCCATTTTTATTAGTAGCCTAGGATAACAATTAAAATATGCAATTAGTTATGATCCTTGATTCATAACCCTTGACTCTAACATATTGTAAATGACACAGGATGGGCAAGTTAAGCATGAAGTCGTATTCAACAGTTTGCTTATAGTAAACACCAATGAATAATGCAACAGAATGGAAAACATAAAAACAGGATGAACTGTCTTCCATATGCAATTAACAATATCAGCCGAGAGAAATTAAAGACAGGAGATAAGTGTGCAAGACTTTCTTGAATATGTACGTCACGTTATATTACGATGCTGTAAACTAGCCACGCATAATAAAAATTTCTCTCATATCTTATGCATTAAGTTGTATGTCTTTATTGTTTCAGATAACATCAAGCTTGCTAGTTTGCCGTCCTCAGCTTCTAGCACATATGAGGATGTATCTGCCCTAGTCAGTGGCTTTGGCAAGACATCAGAGAGTAAGTGTGTTGAGCCATTCAATTCATACAGCACAGACAAAGAATAACTATTATGTGGTCAGTCCCAAATGGAACTAATTTAAGTTTGAAAAAAAGTGATTTGAAATCCAACAATGACACCTTTTTATTGCAATTCATGAATGAGCATTTCACTCTCATTACATGTGGAAGGCTGTCAGAACAGATACCATATTTTGGTGACACAAGTACAGGAAAGACTGTGGGGACTCCTGGTCATAAAGTTTAAACCTGCAAGATTTGAGGCACTTAGAGCGTGTTGCTGATTACTCAAGTCTTCTGGAATGTTTTGCTGTGTTGACCGGTAAACAGTTACTGGCATTTCAAAATATCATTGTGCCTTTACATTCAGGATGAAGCATTTCAAGACTGCTTGATCCTGAATGTGTTTGATGTCGAATGAAAATGGGCCGTGGTAATGAGGATATCAAACAAGCCTTGTACACTGAAATAAGCCACAGGCTCACAGTAAGAAACCCACAAGCACAGCTGCTGTGCTACCATATCAATATCGAAACTGAAAGAAGATCAGCAGGCAGCTTGCTAAAAATGGCACCAAGACAGTCCACATTTGAGTTAAGAAAAACATCTACATGCTCAGACCAATCAAGGACAGCCTAGGCTTTTATGCCTAGACTGTCCTTGATATGACCTTGGCATAAAATGCAGTCTATGTGAAAGTGGTAGAGTGTGCATGGGACAGCCAGGACAGCCGATAGCAACGAGATGTACGGAACACATGAGGCATCTTGATATTGCATAGTCATCACATCATGGTTACAAGACAGAACTTCAACAATACATGCAGACTAGATAAAGAAATGAGCTGCATGGACCACATCATGAAAGAAAATACATAGATACAGTTACATCCAAACAACTTCAGTAAGGATGGAGGTTTCATGCTATGTTGAGCCTTGACAGCCCAGAAACTCCTTCAGTGAGCACAGAGGCCAAGTATAGCAATCATTTGACTCAAGCCATTAACCCCATTGGCTTGTACCCAACTATGTGCTCTGGCTTTATACATAATATTTAGGAAGTCATGGAGGTGAGTCATACCAGAATGCTGATGATGGAGACTGTGTTGGTCTACATGTACCACCTGATGTGGCTATCAGCCCAACAGGATCTTATTGTTTACACAATATTGTAAAAGTTTATGGGCCCACAAAGGAATGTAAGGGTAAAAGTTATGAATCAGTTACTTAAAGTATGTACCTGATGCAGAAATTCTTATGCCTAACAACAGGAAATTTCCTAAAAGTGGCATGTTGTGGAACAGCCTTGTATTTCGGTTAATGGAATTACTTTAATCCTTTCAGGATGCTAACAAATGAAATGCTTGCATAGGTATCATATCGTTCAAATTACTCTATAAACTAGCACATGACTCTTTGGTTACTGTTGCTACCTGAATTTTAGATGACTGTTCCACAAGTGTAACAGTAATTGTTAAGTAAACTTATAATTTGTGATACATTTTTAAAAACAGAGGTCTGATTTTGATGGAATGATTCTGTAATCATGTGAAATAGCAGCTGCTAAGGCTGTCCGAAAGTAGAAAACTATAAGCATGTGTACATCTGCAAAATTTACTAGTAGTTACAATGAGTGAAAAATTAAAAAAAAAACAATTAACACTGTAGCATTAATAATAACACTAATATTTAAAAACTCCAGTTAAGATATTCAAGTATAAAATGAATTTGACAGGTTGCCTCTATCAGAAAATGCCTATTTATTGCATGCAAAATAGTACTGAAAAATGTACACATTAAATTGAAACTGTTCAAATGTAGAAGGCTGTTTGCACTTTGAGTTAGTAGTGTTCAGTTTGTTAAGAGAAATATTGTCACTGGCAAAACTAAATTAGACTAAAACCAAACTAAACTAAACTAAACCAAACCATTCTCTTTACAGCTGGTGGTGTCAGTCAAACTCTGAATTATGTTGATTTAATAATCATAAGCAACAGTGAATGTTCTCAATACTATGGCAGCATCATCCAGTCTAATACAATCTGTGGTAGTGGTTCAGGAGGCAAGAGCACTTGCAATGTAAGTTGTGTCCAATGTTTAACCTACAGAAGAATTAAGTTTGCAACTTTCAACTTTTATGCATCATACATACATAAAGCGACTGTTGTAATGAAGTTTTGGAAAATTACATTACCCATATCATTAGGGACCAATGTAATGGATGATGTAAATGTTCACGTATGTGCATGTGCTTGTGTGTGTGGGGGTATGTAAGCATGTAGGCATGTATGTACATATGTATGTATGTATGTATGTATGTATGTATGTATGTATGTATGTATGTAAGAATGTACGTAAGAATGTATGTATGTATGTATGTATGTGTGCGTGCATGCATGCATGTACATACATATGTATGTATATACATGTATGTGTATGTATGTATGTATGCATGCATATGTAAGTATGTGTATGTACAACATACGTTACATACACACACAAAAACACACACACATGCATACACATCCCCATCTTCTTCATCATGAAGAGAACAAGATGAAAACAGTTGTGTAACACATCATATTGGCCCATTATGATGAAAGCTGCGACAACCTAACACGCATCACAAATTCACGCTACGTGAACATTTTTCCTTCACCTACATGCAGCCGTTCTCATACAGTTTCCCTGTCCAAACTGAATATGCATGCTATGTACACAGCCTCTGGTTGCCTGTGTAGGTACTTGTAATGTTGTTTGGTTATGATTTGATTCATTCTTTTGCGGGAAATGAGATCTTGGAATGCAGGCCACACTATATAGACGCAATGTTCCTTCTCACTTAGTTGACCTGTATACAGAAGGTTACACTTCAACTGCAGCACTTCCTCTTGTCACATCTTATTTGATATTTAATAACCTCTGTTGTTGGTATACTATCATTAAATGACCAACCTCATACTTTCTTTTGAACAATGTAATGAACTCTTGAGGTCTTAAAAATGTAGGGATTTTTGACTAGCTGAGCAACTATTAGCTTCTCAAGGACTCATGTCCATCATCCCTTACAGAGAGACCCAACTTTGCAAGTATTTGAAAGTGTGAATAAACTTTGCTGTGGAGTGTAATAAGTCAGTACCGCATACATAGTGTGTAATTTTGTAACACATTTGGCTGCATTTGTTCCTACTGAGCATATTGACTTCATGCGTCAAGCATATACTTCCAAGTGCCATGTTCTTTTATCAGATTCCAAGAGAATGTATGCCACTTGAAGACTAGTGTGTTTTTCTTTAGTCCCTTCAGAAATGTGTCCGGGATAAGCATTAAAAACAGGCCATGACTGCAGTTATTGTCATTCAAAATTTAAAGCTGGAGCAGCTGTATACATGTTCAAGCCAACTGCTAGTCATCAGAGTCCACTCTGATGTATATTTAATCTGAAATACCACATTGAAATTAAATCCTGTCCACACTGTTGCATGCACAGGAGGTCAATGTTAACAGAATTTCTGTATGGCAGTGATATGTTCTGGGACAGGTGAAACAGATCTATTGTGCATGTGCATCCTAGTCCACAGCCAGTGTGGGGAATCTGTTGATGTAGACACATTTTCGTGTTTGTCAAGTGGCTTTGTTGATGGAGGTTTTCATCCTGTGATCACGGTAAGATCACAAGTGAGCTGGCAACACCATTATTGGTCAAAGTAAGAAACGTACAGAAGTCGTAACATTACAAAAGAAACATGCTGTGCTGAATACATATGGGCACAGTGGATGAACAAGCAACATTGTCTGTGTTACCGGCTTAAATAAAGCAGTGCTACATACCATCCCTTCAGAAGCTGCCAATATTAACGCAAGTTATGTTAGTGCCAATTCTATAATGATGATGAGATGCATGGAAAGCAATCTGGTGACTCACTCTGAGAAGCAGATGAAGAGAAATTCATTTGGAAACCACTTGGCTATAAAGGCAAAGGTTTAAATCTATTCTGAGGCTTAAAGAAAGACTTACCATGTGTAGCCAATCTAGAATTTAGAGCAAGTACAGGTTAAAATGTTGGCAGCAGCTTCATAACACACTCACCAGAGAATTGGCTGGTTCTGATGTCATGACTGGAGAATAACGTCCTGAAATATTATAAGAAGTTGTTAAAGAAGGTGGCTGTTCTGCATAGATGATACTGGTTTGCTTTGGAAGATCATGCCTATGAGAACATACATGTACGAGGAAAAGAAAATGGCCCAGGATTCAAGATGGTAAAGGATCAAATAACAATATTATGCCAAGAGGCAATGTTAATGGAGATCATAACTTGAAGCATGTTGTCATCTACCTGCTGAGAATCTGGATCATTGAGGGTATTCCTCAAATTTCTGCTTCCTATTTACTGGTGGTCTCTTTAGAAGTCATGTGTATCAGACTCAATATTTTGAATGGCTCAACAATGGACTGCAGCACGAACAAAAATCATATTGCATGGCTGAAAAAATCGACTTCAAGATCTTGGTTATGTTGGGTAAGCAACAACCTTGTTTGACTGAGACAATAACGAAACATATAAACCTTATTACTTTTCCTCCCAATGTGATGCCACTTTTCCGGCCAACAGAAATGTGTACGATTGCTACATTTAAGGCTTTTTATGTCTGAAAGACATTTGCCAAATGTGTGCAAGTGACTGATGGCACAAACAAATTCACTGTGAAGGAATTTTTGAAACCTTCAATATCAAACATGTCATAGAATTAGATATGATATCATATCTAATTGCTCAATGCACGGTCATGGATCATTTAAAACTGATGTCATAGAATATCATGGTCGAAGCCTGGGCACAAATTTTTCATCCTCAAGATACGAGTATTATGAAAAAAGTTATGCACTCATTTTATTATTGATTTTCAAGGCTCCGAGTACAGAGAAGAAATGAAAAAATTGTAACAGCAATTTGCTATACTGAATGAACAAGGTGCCTTCGATGAAGCTGAGGAGGCAGATGTGGTGCAGTTCTTAGTGGAAGGGAAGCTGTCAAATGAAGAATTAATGCAGACATGTGAAGAGTTTGGCCTTGCTACTTTAGATCCTGAGAAAGACCGCTATAATAAAGATGCAACTGTACCAGATTTCATGCAAAACACTTTAATCTGAAACATCTATAAAATTAAAGGAAATCTCAATGAGGCTGAAGAACATATTACCAAGTTAGGCACTGTTCAAAAATTAGAACAACAATGAACACAATGCAGCCCTATTATATGTTAAAGGAAAAGAGGCAGGCGGTGAAACACCTGAAGCTTAACATCTTCCTTAAGAAACCAGTGCAAAATATCGCAACTAAAACTTCAGATGAACCTGTCCCATCACATAATCTCAGTAACACAGAAGGGCCCTGCCTTACTTTTTGAATGGACAGAACTGAGAGAATCATCTCCTGACATTGACAGTCCTCCTGAGGTTGAGTTACGAGTAAATCAACTCTTCTCCATTGCCTTCACTCCACCACAGTATTATCCATTCTCTTTTATTTTAATCACTGTTCTTTTAATTGACTTCCCTGCATAACACATTCATAGTAAAGCAATAAAACTGTGCTCTTCATATTCTGGCTTGCAATGCAACCCTACTTATTGACATTACTTCTTGAAGAAATTCATGTGAAAGCAACATAATTTTGAGTTACATGAGAACTCCCTGGACTGCAACTGCCATGTTAGTTGGGAGCTGCCTGCATATGTAAATCCAAGTAAGACTTACAGAACTATAGATACTAACACTTTTGGCAATAATGTTTCAGGGAGACAGTGGTGGTGCTTTGGTGCTCGACAACGGTAACGGCTACACACAGATCGGAGTAGTAAGCTTTGTGTCATCTGCTGGATGTGCCAGTGGTTACCCATCAGGCTACGTCCGTGTCACATCTTACCTGGACTGGCTACGTACAAACGCTGGAGTTGCAATTAACTGAGAACTGAAGTAGTGTTTCAGTCTTGATATGTATGAACTTCAATGCAGTCTGTCCAAAAGAGAAAAAGAAGACTATTCCCTGTTTCATTGTGCCTAACATGTTTTACAAACTTACACAGAAAAATACCACTTACTGTAAACTTTGCTAGAGCAACAAGGCCGTTACCAACCTATAACTTTCAAAATACCTTTAGAGAAAATGCTCATAAAATCCACAATAAAGACAGACTGCATTACAAATTTAATTGGTATGATTACGACACACATACTTATAAATCCATAACATCCTAATAATATATACCAGGAAATGGACTGTGTAAATATTTTAAACCTTAGTGCTGAACTTTTTTAACACCAGAACTATTTGTAAAGCCCTTCCTATGCTTCGTCAGTGTACAGTCAACGATACAGGAAGTTTGGCTGTTGTCTCTAGCTGTATAAGAATGCACTACAGTTCCATGTAGCTCTACTGTAAACATGCTGAATAAATGTAGTTATAATTATGTATCACACATCTGGATTTCAACCTGTAATAGTACCACGTTATCTGCGTAAACTGCAATATGTACACATTCTGACATACTTTCCCAAACCAACCACTTCTTCTTCTGTCCAATTATTTTCCTAAACACTTTGTAATGAATTACTTGTAACTTATGGATTTCACAGCTGTACAACAAAGTCAAGCTGTTGTTTTATACAACTTCTGGCCCTAAGGCCAACCCAGCCTCCTATTCAATGGGTAGTGGAGGCTTTGCCCTCAGGGGTAAATTAGCCAGGCCACCTAGCTGACCACTCACCTCCATCTAGTGTCAATGTTAACAGTGTGTGGAGTTGTACCTTCTCTCGTCAATATGCCTTCATGGCATACACAGGAACAACTTTAACTTTACCTTTAATAAACAACACTGCTTTAAACAGCAGGCAGGACAACAATTTCTGAGCTCGAGCATATAGCAGGCTGAAAAGTTGCTGGAGTTTTGATTAGGGTCAATGAATACAATCTCCCACCTAATTTTCATTTTGTGTATAATGTTTCATCTTTGTATATCAATTGCCTTTTCAACTCCACACATTCTTCACTCTTAAATAGCATTCGGTGACCTGCTCCCGTATATACGTGGCCATAAATCGAAGATGTGTAACATAGCTAAACTGACACATATACTGGACATTGTCCACTGTCTATACAACATGTTTTGGAGACTGACTGTTTCCAAAATGTTGTTTTATAGTGAAATGAGATGATGGACAGTGTGCAATGTATGCGTCAGTTCCATAGCACATCATAAAGACAAACCTTGTTTGACCTCACATATGCACAAAGTTTAGACATTCAGTATTAGAACCCAAACAGCAAAAGCCAGTCAGAGATAAAGTTGGAAAATACTTATTCAAGAGGTGAAATGACTCCATGAAGCAGAGTCCTTCTTGAGAAGCTAACAGGTGCAACTAGTAGAGGAATTCTCTACCTTTTATAGAACACGAATGTTGTCTACCAAGTTCATACAAACCTCCTCTTGAAGAGGCCTTCAAGCTTGTTACTTATCACATGCAAAATCTCATAAGTATATAAAATGGTATTTTATGTTCCACAGCACCACAGTTATGCTGAGAAGCACTACAGCCATGTTGATTAGGCAAAGGCATCCAACACAAACTTGTACAGAACTGATGTCTTAAGTAGTGTGTGTGTGTAAAACCCTTTAAGCAAAAGCAGACATTTTATTTTATTTTTTTAGTACATTAATTCCTCACCAACTGCACAATTCATGTCTACATGGTGTGATTTCTGTATATCAAGTCCCCACCTGCATCATAGAAGTTTGTATATACATGGTTTTGCACAGCAATGCAATGTCATATGCTGTCTCACTGCTGTCATCACACAATAGCATCCATACACATATACACATTATTTATACCATGGCCTCGGTGTTTTATGAGTGGAAAAAGTGATGTAACAGCCACCATGGACAGCCTAACACGTTCATACCACATACTCGAGTATTCACCAACTATGACCTGTGCAGCTGGACAGAATATTCCTCTTTGTTACTGCTGTTGCTCTGTATAGTACAACATTCTATGATGCAACTGTGAATCATGCAGCAGGTCACCATACTATTGGCTATGCAGGTGTTGAGGCTACATCAGCCAGTTTTTGTATTATTATTATTATTCGGTATTACATTTAGACGGTATTTGCAATTATATATCTGAAACAAACCATGTTTCTAGAGTAGATAATGTTGCAGCTATTCTGTGATTACAATATATGGTACATGTAATGCTATTCCCCATGCTCAATGTTCTGTACTTTACACCAGTACTTCCCGCAGTACGTGTGCAGTGCCAGTATGGCTGTTTGCTGTAGTTCATTGATATCCTCTTTCCCAGTATGTTGCTCAGGTATTTTCTGAATGATTTTGAAATGGTTCCAGTTGCCTCTATTATTACTGGTATCACTCTTGTTTTCCTATAATTTTAGTCAACCATAATGTGAGAATATGAAGTGTTACTAGTGACTGAATATTTACTTGCACTTAAATAACATCATTATTTCCAATTCACTAACACAGGACACATATGTTCCCAAGTCTTAAGTCATAAACAGATGAGAACATACTCCTTTTTTACAACTTTCTCATAGTAATTTTTTTTAATCTGCACACCCAATTTAGTCAAAACCTGTGTTTTTTCACACATTGGTGAGGAAAGGTAAAAATTTATTTTGCAGTGTTACTGAATTCAGCTCCATCCTTCTGCTGCATAATAAATTCATTTCAACTGAGTTAGTCGCAGTTTAATAATAGTGCTGTCAATAGCACACATTAATAACGCATTTACCCGAATGGACGACACCCCCCCCCCCACCCCACAAATAAAACATCTGCTAAGCAAAAATAATTTACTATTAACTTCGTACGCTTAATACACAAAGCCTGTCACATTCTATCTACCTTTACCAATCAGTGTCACAGTCTGCATCTTCATAGTCATTCCACAACATACCATCATCAGTCCCATCCATTGCATTGGATATACAGCACTTGTTAAAACCCTTCACAATCACTTCTAGTGAGATGTGCTGCCGTGCCATTATGATCCACTGACAAAGAACAGTCACAACAGGCTTCTTGGTTCTTCCAGCTGGGATCAAAGCATGGCCCCCTGTCAACAGCCACTTACAATACAGCTGCTTTACGTGGTCTTTGAACAGTTTGTTCACCACCACATTTAACACCTGCAGTTGTGAGGTCATCCCCCCCACCCCAGGTATGACCACAGTGTCCATGTTGATGGAACTACCAGTAATTGTGGCTTTTATTTCTGGCATTAAATGTCCCTTCAATGCATCTAAGACCAGCATCTGCTGCTTTCTCACAAGTGCCCCTGGCCTTCTATTCCACACCACTAACATCCAATCCTTAAGTTCGTTGGTCATCCAACCTTTAGGATGGCATCTGACAATGGTTCCTCCAGGCACTTGCTCCTTAGGCAGTTTTGCAATTTAGAATCACATGTGGTGGCAACTTGCTACCATCTGCTAATACCACCAACATGACAGTTACATGCATCTTTTCATAACCCAGTGTTTGATTTACAACAGATTTTGCTCAGTCATCAAGAGTATAACTAGACGGCATACCAAATCACGCTGGCATTTCATCAGCATTTCCTATTTGGCTCAGGAGATAACTGTTCTCTTCTCTACATCCAATCACATGTAGCAGAAAAGCAACAAGCTTCTCCTCGAAACCTGCTAGTAATTTTTGGCAAAGTGAAGTTCTTCTATGAAGAAAGAACCCATTCCTCTGCATAATACGCACACACCAATCCATGCTGGCCTTGAAATGATGCCACGTGATGTGTGATTTGACACGTTCCCATGCTGTATATTTGTCTCGCATGTAATCGGCACTCAAATGAAAGAGTTTTGATTGAATTTTGTGTTTTATCAGCTTCTGCTTTTGTTTCCCCCATCTTCATACATCTGCTTCCACAACACTTAAGTTTTTTGATGCATTGCAATTATTTGTTTCCTCAACATAGTTAACAATTAGTTTAAATTTGGCTCACGACTTCAACCAATTCCATTCTAAATGCAGGCACGCTTGTAGCCCTCTTCTCTAAGAGGTCTGATATTTTAATGGAATAACAAATGACTTAGAACACTCAAGAATCACAACTACGAATGCCACGGCATGCTCTGTTCTCTCTTTCGCCTACATGACAATTTTCCAATCCAGGTCTGGGTCTGGTTGGGTAAGGTCCAGCACAGCGTTTCATATGCAAATTTAAGACCCCACAAGTTTAAGCACCAAATTTAAGGAAAAAACCTTGTCTTGCATTTCAGTAAATAAGGTATCACTGAATAGTATGATGAGTCCTACAATTTGATTGGAAGGAACATGGTATAAAGCTGTCATGGCCTAATTTAAGGTATCCACCAGGAGTTAATGAGGAGAATCATGGAAAAGCCAACCACATAAGTTGGTGTCCTGTCTAGGATTCAAACCAGTAGCCCTCAAAGTACACGTCAGAGTGTTAATGCTCAAACCAAGTTGCAAATCATAAGCCACTCCGGTTATTCTTGCCCCCATGTTTTACAAGGCTTGTGTGTGCGCGTAACAGGAGACATTTGGTTTCTATCACCAAATGTAAATGCTGTTCCAACATTTGGGCCTACATTACAATGTACACTGGAATATTCAAACAGCTTCAACACACAAAGCAGATGAACCACAAAAGCCAAAGTCACCACTTCTGATCATTTAACCGTAAAGCCTGAAATCTCACAAACATAACATACTTTGAAGCCCAAACATCAAAACCGTATCATAGGAAGGTGTTCTTTCAATGGGGTGACCTCCCATAAACATAATAATCCAATTAATATAAATGCTGTAAGGTAAAAGCCTCAGCATGATGCTGAGAAAAAAAATAATATTTTTATTATTTATTTGAAAACGTCTGTAAAATGTAACAAGACGGTGACAACTTTACACATTACAGAATAATGTTTTGATGAAGGATAAACTCTGCATATATATATATATATAATATAATCTGCTTTACACAACACAAGTAAAGAAAGAAATACAAAAGAAACAGGGATCAGAGAGTGTAGGTCTCATAGGAAGGAGCTATTATATTCAACATCTTCTGCTCCCACAGGCATTTCAAAATAATACAATCATATACTGGGCTGCTTCCCACCAGATCTGTGTCGAATTTACATCTCCAAATACTAAAATGAATGTTCTTTCAACACTTATAAGGAATATTTATCTTCTGTACACACTAAAATCTCTTTTGTAATTAAGAAAAAATCTGTTGACACTGCTGAATTCCACACACTCATTCACTCACATCATTCACACCTGTTTCCACTTTGCCATTCTTGTAATTCGGGGTTAGTAGCATTATCTTGCTGCATGTAGGAAACACTAACCACTTTGCACTGTAATCATGGTACACAGCTTGTCTACAATGTTGCTGAAAGAAAGGATTTATATAGGTGGGAAATGAATCCTACTTACAAAGCTACATTAACAAAACTTAATGATTCTTTATAATCAAAAAGGAAACAACCCTCAACAGGTGTCCGTGGAAGTTTCCTCTGCCACCTAAAAAAGGAGCTTTTATGCACACAGTGAATGCTGGACTGCAGTTTGTGGTGCCAATTTCACAGTCACTTATATTTAAGATGTCACTTTGTTCTGTGCTTGCTGTTCCATCTTGTCAATTTCAGCCCATGACGTCCGAACAGACTGAAACAGCTGTAACATAAAACATCACCACTGATGCGTCGTTTAGAATATTCTAATGTTTAAAGCCTTCTTAGGTGACTTCTACCTCAGTTCTTACTTTGAAGGCTGTATTAATTATCTTTTAAACTGTGACAAAGTTATATTTTCCATACCATGCATTATAATTTGATTTTTGTATTATTATCCAACAAATGTACTTAATTATGACCAGTGATAATCAAGTGTGTTTACTGGATAATAATTAAAAAATCTGACAAAGTTACTATAGTATTTACTTAAAAGTAAATTTCTACAAACTCCATGGTGCAGAGTCCTCCTCAGAATGCCAACAGTTGCTCGGCTAGTCAGCTAGCGTCTGCTGTTTATGGAACCTGAAGGCTCACAACACCACATAATAACTTTCTGAGATACACTTTAATATTCCCCTCCCGTCTATGCCTGTATCTCCGACCAACATTTTGTATGAAGTTTTCATCTAATCTATATTACATGTCCAGTCCATTTCATTCCACAAAGTCCTATATCATATGTTAATTCTTTTTACAGCATGGGTTTGTCTGAAAACCCCAACCCTGCCCACAAAGCAACCCCCAAGCTGGACTGACAAACAATTTATACTCTTTCATTTCCATTTAATTTGAAGAATATCGGCGATGGTTGTGAAGGAACCTAGGACTTCCAAGTACTATGTAAGTGGTTCATTTAATAGCAAACACACCTTGAATTTACTCAAGTAATCCTGGACTCAATTACTATCACTGTCAGTACTCTGATTTCTCATTATTTATTAGTTTTAAGACCAAAGAAGACGATGAAGCTCAAACCTGGGTCACTCTGCACACTAGGCTAGTGTTACTGTACTGACATACTACACCAACACTCAACATGTTTTCGGTTCTATCCAAACCGCCAGCATGAATCTCAAAACCTGTCAAGATATACCGGTACAAAGCAAGGTATAACTCAGGGCCACAGTCTTCACATTATACAGAATATACAAACCTGATTGAGCCAGGCTTCATCAGCCAACAGCTCATTGAGTATAATGGTAGTGTCCTTGTAGGGATCACTGGAACGCTTTTCTGCTACCCGCTTGGCACATTCTATGTACATTAAGTATTTCTGGTGGGCTACCTTGTTGTAGAGCTCTACCCGTCCCACACAAATGCTGCACAGCAGGAAGTCCTGAAACAATAGGTGATATTGTATTACTGCACCATACCAGTTACAAGCAGAAGGAACACAGGAAGCAAATAATAGAGGAAGACAGAAGCAAAACTGGAGACACGGAGACATAATGTCCATATCAAGTGGGTAACACTACATTCAACAGCATCTCATCATGTGACAAATCCTATCAACCAAGAACTGCAAAACTCTTTCACAGTTTCAACAGAATCTACAGTAAAGGTTTATGTGTTCAGCATTCAAAAACAATATTCTTAACTTTTTAAGCATCTTAACAACCTCATCAAATGATAAGATCACATAATGTCAGTGCGCATGCATGGAACATTGGTGGAATGTTTGTGACAGAGGAAAATGAACTACTCTGACAAAAAACTGTTCCAGTGCCACTGTCCACCATAAATCCCACATGGACTGTCCCAGGATCAAACCTGGGCCTCCACAGTAAGAAGTCAGCAAATAACTGCCTAAGCCATGACATGGCCATGTCTAGGTCTTTCATGACAATATTAAATCTCAAAATGTACAAAACCTTGCATGTTGTATATCAAGAAAATATTTCAGACTCTTTGCCTCTTTTTCCTCAAAGCAATTATAAATTTGAACCACTAACCAGATCTAGTCCACAAATCTTATGGAAAAATTGTATCCCATATTTTCAGCCCCATAATTATTATAACCTCCATGAAACAGAAGCAAGACCACATATTAACAGTGTGAATATATCATAACTGACAGAATACATAAATTCTTACAGATATGTACAGTGAAACCTCTAGCTATCATTTCTCATGGGACTGAAGAAACAGAATGATAAATGCAGGAAAATGATGGCTGCAGGGAAGCATTAAAAAGTGCCAGAAACACAATTAAACAAAAAAATTAAGTTTTTCATTTAGGCCTATACAATAATAAGTCAGTCAGTTTGTGTCAGTACAAGCATGCAAATTACTTTTTTCCCAAAGAACTGTGTAACTGACAACTGTTTAGTTGAAGTCTCACGTTTCACACAAAACAGCGCCACCTTCAAGTTCAAAACGTTCTGCTCATCATGCTCACTAATGCTGTATGTTTAAAACAATGATGAATCATGATGGCTGGGGTGTAGCTGTACATCGTATAGAATAGAAATCTTATCTTTTAAATGAAGTATAATTGAAGACAATGCTGAAGCACAGATGTAATATTGAAGGCAGTGCTGAAGCATAAAAGTAAACCTGAGGGCAGTGTTGAAGCATAAGTTCAATTCTTGGACTCGGCATGTATGTTTAGGAATTCTTACATGTAACTGCTGTACTGCTAATTAAAATGTGTATGTTCGGATTACACTGAATCAATTCATGCGTTGAAGTGTCATTTATAAATGTAGGTTTAAGTTTTAAAAAGTGTACCTGCTTTATAATCAAAGTGTTGCAATATCTGACATATATTGTAAGATTGCAGTGTGGGCAACACGTCACTTGTGCTTCTGGTCTTGCTACAAACCGCACAGCTTCTATCCTAATTATTTTTCTTCAACTAAATACTTAACAAGCTGCATTACAGATGCACACAAAAGCATGTAACTCTTTGTCTGAAGTGTCCATTATATCAATCCCATTTCAACCCCAAATGAAATGTCCTATGTTTAGTTTAACTTCCAAATATTAAGTTTCACGGAAATTAATTTCCAGGTTCTTCAGATATTGTGTGGCAAGAAAAGACGCATAGACAGACATTACAAAAATCACACACACACACACACACACACACAATTTTTTAGCTTTCTACTGCAAATCTGTCAGCAGTATAGACTACTAACTAGTAAGAAATGTGACATATCAAATTTCTTGAAGCCTACCACAGAAACGTTTTGATTTGAAGCAAAATATACCAGCACTTATTATTTCACTGGTAGATAAACACATTTTATATGCCTCAACAGGCACTGCATGTTTTCAAAGCCAGAGAACATCTCACTGAATTGGTATATCACCAAAACCGATCTATTTAGCCATGTTTCCTGCAGTGTACTCCTAAATAAAACCAAAGCAAACAATGTATGGATTGCATGGATGACCTCAACTACAGTATGGTAACAGATCATTAAAGGTTAAGGTTCTATGTAACAGAAACAGCATGCTTAGGCATGACCAAACTACTGGCAGCAAAATGCTTTATAGGAAAACACATTTCTGATAAAGATTCTTACAAAATATTTCACGCACATGTAGACTAATGCACATGTTTTGCTCAAGGATGAGTAATTGGAACCAAGAAATTACAATAAATCTGTCCAAATGCCGTTGGGTTATTTCCTGTCTCTACTTTGTCTGCTGATTCAAAGAGCAATAAAGGTAAAAAAAAAATAAAATACAGTACTAGCCTGAATGAATTAGCAATGCATACAAAATGTGACATGACCCTCAATAAAGGCGCATTGCTTAACAAATCATGATGTTGTAAAGCACTGCAAGAAACTCACCTTCTGATTGGCAACTTTAGGGTCAGGTTGACACCCCTCCAGGGTGGTGGAATTATAAGGTTGGCCATACATCTGGACTCGAACAGAAACCTGTGACTTGTCACATGCAGCACAGAGTTTCTCCCGCTTCTCGTCTGCAGGCAAGTCAGAGATGACATTGAAGCATGGCCAGGTCCCAACACTTGTCTGTAGGCCTGCCTTCCACTGAGCCACCCCTAGTAACCGTCGCTTTCTTTCCTCAGTGACATCATCCACTGTCTTCACATTTGATAAGAAATAGTCATCTGCAAACATTAGAAAGAAAGTTATAAAGAAAGTGTCAGCAACAGATTCAAATAACTATGAGTCAAACATAGAACATAAAACATATGAAATGGTAGTCGTTGTTGCTGCTGCTCTTGTCGTCGTCGTCGTCACCACCACCACAACCATCATCATCATCATCATCATCATCATCATCATTGTGGTGGTGGTGCTACATTTGCAAAAAGATGGACTGAAAATGCAGGGAAACTAGTTCTGCACCCAATATTTTTAGGGTAACTGAATCACAAAAGCACATATGGGGGAAATGAGAATTGCATGTAAGTTTGGTTGGAAAACTCAAAGGAAAAGATAATTTCAGTGACATGAGAATTATATTAAAATGCATTCTGTTGGAGAAACAGGGTATGATAGTGGTGATTGCATTCAAATTGCTCAGGTAAGGTATGACCAGTAGATTCAGATAAACACATTGTTGAATATTTGACTTCCATCATCAAACTATAAACTTTCCACACAAGACATCACACAAGGGAGTTACAAATAAGAAAGCATGGCATCCATTCTTCATCCTACAATAACTCAAAGCTACAATAAACCCATGAAGGTCAGAAATGCTGACTGAGTACTTCTTATGACTCTGACTCCAGGTCTTACTCCAGAGCACAGTGCCGGATGTCTTCAGCATGTTGAGGCTAATGCCACACACACGTCAGGCCACTAATTCTGTGACTTTCTCCAAACCACTTAAATACTTACTTCACTTCCAAATTCCTCACAGTATTTATTCTTTAGACAGATAGAAAAAAGAATAACATGAAACAAACTTGCAAATCTTTCTGTATCACATAAATTCAACTTCGATAAAGCAAAAACCTGTTTCTAGTGTCCCAAGTTTCCAGCTTTAAAACAGTATAAAATCACTAGTAATAAATGGAAACTGCCTAATGCACAAATGAAAGCCAAGAAAATGAGTGTGCATGTGCATCTTTTTGTTCTGATATGTTTCTGTTTCATGCTGTAATTGCAGCCGCCCGTTCAGGGACCAGGACAGTGTTCCAGAGCTTATTAGTGCTTCAGGACAGTGTTCCAGAGCTTATTAATGCTTCAGGACAGCATTCCTGAGCTTATCAGTGCTTTGAGACAGTGTTCCAGAGCTTATTAGTGCTTCAGGACAGTGTTCCAGAGCTTATTAGTGATTCAGGACAGTCTTCCAGAGCTTATTAGTGCTTCAGGACAGTCTTCCAGAGCTTATTAGTGCTTCAGGACAGTGTTCAGAGCTTATTAGTGCTTCAGGACAGTGTTCCAGGGCTTATTAGTGCTTCAGGACAGTATTCCAGAGCTTATTAGTGCTTCAGGACAGTGTTCCAGGACTTATTAGTGCTTCAGGACAGTATTCCAGAGCTTATTAGTGCTTCAGGACAGTGTTCCAGAGCTTATTAGTGCTTCAGGACAGTGTTCCAGGGCTTATTAGTGCTTCAGGACAGTATTCCAGAGCTTATTAGTGCTTCAGGACAGTGTTCCAGGGCTTATTAGTGCTTCAGGACAGTATTCCAGAGCTTATTAGTGCTTCAGGACAGTATTCCAGAGCTTATTAGTGCTTCAGGACAGTATTCCAGAGCTTATTAGTGCTTCAGGACAGTGTTCCAGGGCTTATTAGTGCTTCAGGACAGTGTTCCAGAGCTTATTAGTGCTTCAGGACAGTGTTCCAGAGCTTATTAGTGCTTCAGGACAGTGTTCCAGGGCTTATTAGTGCTTCAGGACAGTGTTCCAGGGCTTATTAGTGCTTCAGGACAGTATTCCAGAGCTTATTAGTGCTTCAGGACAGTGTTCCAGGACTTATTAGTGCTTCAGGACAGTATTCCAGAGCTTATTAGTGCTTCAGGACAGTGTTCCAGAGCTTATTAGTGCTTCAGGACAGTGTTCCAGGGCTTATTAGTGCTTCAGGACAGTATTCCAGAGCTTATTAGTGCTTCAGGACAGTGTTCCAGGGCTTATTAGTGCTTCAGGACAGTATTCCAGAGCTTATTAGTGCTTCAGGACAGTATTCCAGAGCTTATTAGTGCTTCAGGACAGTGTTCCAGGGCTTATTAGTGCTTCAGGACAGTATTCCAGAGCTTATTAGTGCTTGGACAGTGTTCAGCTATTAGTTCGGTGTTCCAGGGCTTATTAGTGCTTCAGGACATTCAGAGCTTATTAGTGTTAGGACGTGTTCCAGGAGCTTATTAGTGCTTCAGGACAGTATTCCAGAGCTTATTAGTGCTTCAGGACAGTGTTCCAGACTTATTAGTGCTTCAGGACAGTTTCCAGGGCTTATTAGTGCTTCAGGACAGTATTCCAGAGCTTATTAATGCTTCAGGACAGTGCTTCCAGGCTTATCAGTGCTTAGGACAGTGTTCCAGAGCTTATTAATGCTTCAGGACAGCATTCCGAGCTTATTAGTGCATTGAGGACAGTGTTCCAGAGCTTATTAGTGCTTCAGGACAGTCTTCCAGAGCTTATTAGTGATTCAGGACAGTGTTCCAGAGCTTATTAGTGCTTCAGGACAGTGTTCCAGGCTTATTAGTGCTTCAGGACAGTGATTCCAGAGCTTATTAGTGCTTCAGGACAGTGTTCCAGGCTTATTAGTGCTTCAGGACAGTATTCCAGAGCTTATTAGTGCTTCAGGACAGTGTTCCAGAGACTTATTAGTGCTTCAGGACAGTTTCCAGAGCTTATTAGTGCTTCAGGACAGTTTCCAGAGCTTATTAGTGCTTCAGGACAGTGTTCCAGGGCTTATTAGTGCTTCAGGACAGTATTCCAGAGCTTATTAGTGCTTCAGGACAGTGTTCCAGGCTTATTAGTGCTTCAGGACAGTATTCCAGAGCTTATTAGTGCTTCAGGACAGTGTTCCAGAGCTTATTAGTGCTTCAGGACAGTATTCCAGAGCTTATTAGTGCTTCAGGACAGTGTTCCAGGGCTTATTAGTGCTTCAGGACAGTGTTCCAGAGCTTATTAGTGCTTCAGGACAGTGTTCCAGGGCTTATTAGTGCTTCAGGACAGTGTTCCAGGGCTTATTAGTGCTTCAGGACAGTGTTCCAGGCTTATTAGTGCTTCAGGACAGTGTTCCAGGGACTTATTAGTGCTTCAGGACAGTATTCCAGAGCTTATTAGTGCTTCAGGACAGTGTTCCAGACTTATTAGTGCTTCAGGACAGATTCCAGAGGCTTATTAGTGCTTCAGGACAGTTTCCAGAGCTTATTAGTGCTTCAGGACAGTGTTCCAGGGCTTATTAGTGCTTCAGGACAGTATTCCAGAGCTTATTAGTGCTTCAGGACAGTGTTCCAGGCTTATTAGTGCTTCAGGACAGTTTCCAGGCTTATTAGTGCTTCAGGACAGTTTCCAGAGCTTATTAGTGCTTCAGGACAGTGTTCCAGGGCTTATTAGTGCTTCAGGACAGTGTTCCAGAGCTTATTAGTGCTTCAGGACAGTGTTCCAGGGCTTATTAGTGCTTCAGGACAGTGTTCCAGAGCTTATTAGTGCTTCAGGACAGTGTTCCAGGCTTATTAGTGCTTCAGGACAGTCTTCCAGGCTTATTAGTGCTTCAGGACAGTCTTCCAGAGCTTATTAGTGCTTCAGGACAGTGTTCCAGAGCTTATTAGTGCTTCAGGACAGTGTTCCAGAGCTTATTAGTGCTTCAGGACAGTGTTCCAGGGCTTATTAGTGCTTCACCTGGCTGTAGCATTGCTGTTGCACAGAGAAGTTGATGGTGCAACAAACTGTGACAAGGGTTAACACTGCAAGAACTCAACATGACCTCTAAAAGCAAGCCCCACATAAAAAAGTGGCTAAAATAGAAATTAAGAGATACAGGAAATGCACCCATGAATGAGACTGTGTCAGACTGGTTTGTATGTGCGAGGGCTAGACACTTGCAAATATATAAGCCAATGGTACGGAATATGTGAAAGAAGTGGATGAAAAATTGAGGTGTCTAACTGATAACAAGATCTTCAGAAAGAGACAGTGAATTGTTTTTAATGAAGTCTGTAATGAAGCTGCAAATGTCTGTGAAGAAAGAGCTGGCCCAAATGGTGATTCATGGCATTGTTTCTTGATGCACTGCCAAGCCAAGCAAAACTGTGTCTGAACAGTACAATATTTCAATAACTTTTTTCTGTGGTTTTATGAGTATGACTGAGAAACCCGTGGTTATAGGCAAGGCCACGAAAACATGATGTTTTAAGAACAGTGACTTAAAGGAACTTACTGCCATCTGGCCTCCAACAAAAAAGTGTCAATGACAACTCATACCACAGAGGACAGTCAACAACACCTGTTGTGAGGATGAAATAAAAGAAAGTGGACAATGCACCATGTCATCCTGTATACTGGTCCACCATACAGCTTGCACAATTCTCATCCAACATCACAACTGTCACTGAAACCATGGACCAAGGCTTCATAAATTGTGTACAGATGAACTGTTGTACACTCCTTGGACAATCACTGCTAGCCAAAATAAAGTTGCATCTTCCGCCATAAAACTGCTATCAAATGCCATTTCTGTACTTTATGTAGCCACTTCATAAGCAAAGTTAAAAAAAAAGTCACCAGGAAAAGTCTGGTAGTGTTTCCACAAAGCAAAATTGTCTATGAGTGATTTGAGAGGTGGGGTGAATCAGGATTTTCAATACGCTGCCTGTGAAGATGTTTGGCACATGATGTCCTTGTGTGGGTGCTACTGCTGCAACTGAAGCTGCCTGTTAGTGATGAGCACCTTACTGACATGCCATAAATTCATACAAAATCCCAAGACATTTCCACTAATTAACTTCAACAACATCATCATCATCATTATCATCATCTGAATTACACAAAATCCCCTTAAAACATTTTCTGGAAAAGTTTAAGTGTGGCCATCTTCAATGACTGTCACTCATTCTTGAACACAAGACAACATCCCACAGGTACTGATGTATTGTCCCATATTTTGCAGTTTTCATCTTCTGCCAGCTCAGCTGTTCATTTATAGACTGTTTTTTTGAGTACTGTATCTTGATTTCATGTAACCATACTTGAAAGTGACACAGAAATGCCAAGTTCTTCACCAATTTTTTTTCACAGGAAATTTAAAGCAGTATCCACCTTATTCACAATGTCCAGCTTTCCTTGAATGTACAAGGGCTTATGTGTTACGCTGATTTTGATGTAGTAACCATGCTGATCACATGTTCAATAAATAGTGGTTCTGCAGGACGAATACTGCATGCATACACATCATCATGTGAAAACAAAATATAGATAAATTTTGCACAGATTACTTCAAATTATTTAAATTAAAGCGAAACCATTACAGTCACAATACACTCCTTTAAAGCCAAGCTTTTTCATGTTGTAAATTCCCCATGTGCCATGAGGTTACAGCTATCTGTTTTAAGTTTTGTTAAAATGCACGAACAAAGTTTTGGGTTTGAATTCCCTTAGCAGTTGATAGTACTAATATAAAATGGCTGACAGAGGCATGTAACACCAAGATTATCTGTTTTAAGCCTTGTAACAATAACTGATCTCAAACACACACAGGCTTACAGGCTACACAAACATGGTTCACTCACTGACCTACATATATGATGGGCAACACACATCACAAGTAAGCCACATATCATGCCCTGTGACTTGTGGAATGGACTTGTAGAAACAAACAATCCTGGAGCTTAACCATAGGAACTGAGTGTCACTTCATCACTGAACATTTGAAACAAATCAAATGAATGTTGTCTCAGGGAAATTTTATTAAGCTTTAACATGAAAAAGATTTGGGGGGGGTGCATAGCAGCATAAACTTTCCACGCTTCTTAGGCAAGAAATCCCTTTAAGTGTGAAATGTATAGAAAGGGCAGGTCTAAGTTAGCCATATTAGAAAATTTTGGTATTAAATTATTCTAAAGTCTTAGGTGGGGAAACATCTTAAGGAGGGACAACTTACATGGGTTGCCACTGTATCTGATACAATATGCACAGCATTAACATTCACTGTCACACCTCTACATAACAACACTTTACTGCACTGTTGGGAAGTCTAAAATAAAGGGTATCATGTAGTTAAAAAGCGTTATGCATTTATGTATCATGAATAAATAAATTGGATACGTATCTCTATAAAAACCTGTGAACTGGACGCACAGTAAGTGCCTATATTACACAACATACTGCCAACAACACAAAAAAATTCTGGTAACTTCAGGTTCTACAGTAGCCAGGGTTTCACTTTGGGTTCAACTGTAGTCAGGGCTTAACTTTGGGTTCAACTGTAGTCAGGGCTTAACTTTGGGTGCCACTACAGCCGAGTTGTAGCACAAATCATAAACATCTGAACATACTCGTAGTCAATACCTATCATCCATAAACTAGGCCAAATGGTGGGAAGAATGTTGACAATATTCAACAACTCTCCACGTGTACCTGCATATTCACTCAATATTCAAATTTTACAGCAATGTCTTATGAATACAAACTTCCGGCACTTGACTGCACATTACATGATGCCAACTGTACCATCACATTCAGTTGCTTATCCACACACACCTAAAGTGCAGCAGAGTTCATCTTGAGAACACAACTGCTGATCGTTTGGTGAAGCAACTGCCTTTCTTGCCCAAAGATTCATTACTATGCTGACAAGAGCTTGCCACCGGCCCCTAACCTCAGTCAGTCCACACTAACTCATCCTAGTTCTTTAAGATCCATTTTCATTGTCTTTGCCTTAATCTCTCAGAGGTCTCTTCCCTCCGATTTTTCTAACTAAAGTTTTGCACCCATGTCTCAACCCTCCTTCACATGCTACATACGCTGCCTATCTCATCCTCCTTCATTTATCAAACCAATAAAGTCACAGTATCCAAGAAGCTAATTCTTACTTGAAATGTTGATGCCCTGTTTCTTATACATATGTCTCTGATTTTAACTGTAACAAGACAGATAATTACCTTGTTCCTGGAATATCTCAGTAAGAAAATTGGAGTCAAGGGCTTGTGAGATGAGCGTCTGGATGTACACTTCAAAGTTGTCCTGGTACTTCGCAGTCTCCTTCATGGACTTGTCAATCAGCTCCCTGCCATGCCAACACCACCAAACACTAATGGTAACTTAGTTATCAAGACACTCAATACAGTTCCATACACATCACAGACAAGCCAACATAAACACCAATGAGCCACACAGCTTATAAAATGCCAAGCTAAACATTTGTAAACCATAAAGCTTCACGAATGACTATTATATGAAGCTGAAACATTTTGGTGAAAACACGGCACAGTGCAAGTTGCAATATCTGGCACTTCTGAGACCAAAGGGTTGCCAAAAATTGTAATTTTCTGAATATTAGAACATTATATCTAATGCACATCACAGTGGACAGATGCAACCATTTAATTTGTCACTTTATATGCTGTCCTGTTGTCCCTGCGACACTTTCTATTCCCTTGCCATCACTGCTTGCATAACACGGAGTGCACATAATTAAAAAAAACAAGACAATAATAAATGGCAGAATTCTTGGAATTAATGCTGGTTGCTGCCATTGCATGCAACAGTGACATGCTATGGGACCCTCCAGTGCCAGATTAACAAGCCTTTACTGTATTGTTACATCAAATAAAATATCTTATACAGCAGCCTCTCTCAAACATGTCCATGAAGGTGCCTTTATCATCATATAGTGATGCACAGTGTTGTGTCATCATTAGAACGGTGCCATATTATTTTTTCAACACACTTCCAATAACGATATACTGCAGTAGGAACTACTGTCCACAACAGCACTGGGCTGCCACAGCTGATTTCTCATGAGGCATCAGGGAAGTAGCTGGCTAGGGCCAGCCATGTTACTAATAAGAACTAAGGGAAAAGTCACAGAAACTTCTGTTTCTTCCTTGTAAGGCAGTGTCTGACAGCTTTAGATGTCGCTGAACACAGAAGACTTCTGTTCCTAAGGTGTCATACACACTTAAGAGCTATTTTACAGAAGTCTACCCAATAACCAAAGAAAGATGCCATAACATCATTGCTGTAAAATTTAGTAAAACTATGAAACTTAACATTACACTATTATTTATTACCGTAGGACGGGCTGCACTGTTCTGAACTCCAGCAGGTACCCAATATCTTTATTGTGTTGTCTGCAGTCTTTTATATAGACAGACTAGTGCGTATTTATATAACTGATTGAACACAATGGGATGGATACCATTAAATTGCATTCTTTTTTACGCAGAGACTGGAAATGGACAGTTTCATGAAAGGAACAAAGAGCCACAGCAAGAAATGAATGGCTGCACAAGTTCTAAAATAACACCTTCAGTCAAACAAAGAGGTAGGGGTGATTGACTTGGTTATAAGAATACAGTGCACATGTTGGTCTAATAAAACTTTTAAAGAGCATGTATTTATAAAAAATCAGCCTGTCCTCTGTACATTGTTTATTTAATGATACTGTCAGTATCCAGATTCTAGTGTTCAACAGTAGGATGATTGATGAAGCGCAAATTGCAAAGGACATGAACAGAAACGGTTGTGGCCTGAGGCAGGTATTATTAAGGCCTTGGCCTGAAGGACTGAGCAAAGCAACAAACACTGTTAGTACAGTCAGTGTCTGGGCATCTCCAAATACAAGTCTGCAGCATTACCATTACAGCAAGCTGCTCAGTACAGATCTGATACGGGAATAACAACAAATCTGCCTATTTAATAACTGGGAACTTTATTTGTTCCTCGCCATTCAGTTTCCAGGGAGCCAGTACAGTGTAACTGGTACCGTAACTGACCACGGGCTGGATCACCAAGGAATCGTGGTTCAATTCCTGGCACATGTGACAGCTTCTTCTAAGCATCCAAGCCAGCTCTGGGGCCCACCCAGACTTCTATTCAAAGGGTACAAGCAGTGCTTCCACTGGGGGTAAAACATCCACAGCGTGAAGCTGACCACTCACTTCCATCTAGTGCCAAAATTAAGAAAGTGTGGAGCTATAGCTCCTCTTCCCCACATGCTATCACGGCATGCACAGGGACAACTTTAACTTTTAGTGCCATTCAATTTCCTTTCCCTTAGCTTGGACTTTTAAATCCTTATAGCTAACATTTATTTTTGTGCTCAAACTGCAAAAAGTCCGTGGAACTTATTCATGTTTTTGTGCTATTTTGCATGCTATATAAAACACTTTGCATGTAACTGTTTCATTTGCTGGAAAGCGAATTAGTTAAAAACTGCTGGCAGACTGTAAGAGCACGCTGCCATACTGTTCTCCACCATCTGCTCATTCAGTAGTTGCATCATCACTGATTTAACAAGGTCAAAAGTTGTGGTAAGAATATCACTGATTGCTAGATCAATAAATGGGGTCAGCCTTGCCATAATATTGCCAGACAAAGATTTTAATATGCATGTAACAAGAGCAAGATTCATAAGATATTATCAAAAATGGTTTATCCCACTTACATAAATATGTTCAGTATCAGTTTAATTGTACTTCTAAAGCCATTGCAGGTTGTCTTTTTTACACATGGAAAACATATGTTTCTAAATGGCAGAACATTCCCTTGCCGGTTAACACCAAGCTCAAAGTGAGGTTAAATTATGCTGACTTAGGTACAAATACACAATGTTCAGATAACATCAATCCGTCAGCAGAACTCGACAGGGCACATTGATCAGCTGCTCTGGCTGCCATTTTAATGGGGCGTGCTCTACCATATCTTTATGGCCATTTCTCTCAACTTTCACCTTCAATATGCACCCTCTACCACAGACAATGCACAGGGCCCATAACGTTTAACCCAATGGAGCCAGACGTTGACTGTAGCTGACGCACAGTGTGCAGCTTAGAAAGCTAAGTCACATAAAGCTGTTGCCAAAAACACATTTTGGGGGGCAGGGGACTCTGGTGTATGCAGCACCTTACAGTAAAGCTAGATATGCCAGGCTGAAAGAGAAACACTGATCAACAGGCTGTTAAACTGCTACTACACAGACACTGCTTTTACACTTACTGGTCATCCAAAGCCATTTCATCCCTCATAAACTCAACAATAGTCTCGAGCCGATTCTGGACCCTGAACTTGACAGGTACCTGCTGATATATATGTCGATTCTGAGGTGTCCAGCCGGAGTACTAAAACAGAAACAACCACACATTTATCTTGTATGTCTGGCAGACATTATTATGACATGATATACACATACATGATCCATTCAAGCAACTCCACTATATATAGGTAAAGTGGTCCCATACAGGCCTTGGCAGGCCCTTAGGGCTCCAGGAGGTCGAGACTCCCAGGTTTTTAGACAATCACACATGAAGGTGGTAAGGTTGTCAGCCCTACGCACCGGCCGCCTTTACCCCCCAGGAAAGATTCCTGGTACTCATTTCTGTTAGAGGCTGAGTCGACCCCAGGCCCATAGTGCGACCGAAAAGATTATGTCAATGAAAAATTCCAGTGACACCATCGGGAATCAAACCTGCGACTTTCCGGTTTGTAGCGTAGTACCTCAACCAACTACGCCACCGCACGCCCCACTCCACTATATATACCCTGTGAATACAGGTGGAAACGAACTACAAAGATAAATACACTTCTTCCAAAATGATGGCTGTTTACAAAACTTTATAATTTCAAAGGATGAAATATGCTTGTGTGTGTGTGTGTGTGTGTGTGTGTGCGCACGCACACACTCAATGCACACTTTGTCCCCCTCCCTCCCCCCTCTCACCACACCTTCTACTCCAAACACAATTTCAAGCTCAATTTAAATCAGGCAGTTTCATGATTATTTCCTCAACACAAATAGGAATTTTAAAGCCTAGCATTAGCTATATACACCACCTGTTGTAACATTAAGGAACTCTACACTCTGCCCCACCTAACATGTATAGAGGCTCCTATACAAAGCCTGCAACTATCAGAACATCCAGTGACAGCTGTGGTGCTCAGGACAGCAATAAAAGAAAACACACTGTACTTTGTATGATTCTCACAATACATTCTGAATATTTCCCTAAACTTCACTTACTGACAATTTTTTTAATGGACCCATATGTTCTCTGTGAGGCACAAAATGAGTTTTTTGTATGATTTATATAAATGTCAGTCCTTAAAGTGCTTACATGTTATGTCTGTTTACTTTATGACTACAGAGTTGAGCAAAGCAGGAATGTGCTTGGAAAATATTACTACAAATTACAAAATATTCTCAGTTATTCATTAAGAACCTAGTTTACAGAACACAATCAAACCACAAGAAAGAGCTTATCTTACAAATACTTAAGAAACAACAATAACTGCATAAAACTGTAATATTGTCTTTCAAGTTTAATCTAAATGAGTACTACTGCCTCTCCCCAAACTTACAAGGTTTAACAATGTACGTTCCCAGAATGATTGCACAGGTGTTGCTTTGACAAGCAAACCACTAAGCGCCCACACATTGTTGCATTTTGAGTGTTGCTGAAGCAAACAAGCAGTAGCAGTACTTATACAAATGTGCATCTTCATTTCAATGGAAAAATGAGTCACAGGTGGCTGAAGGAATGCTTGAACATCAAGTTTGTACAAAGTGACACAACAGGGAGAGGCAAACTCTGCAGACATTAATAGAAGTTTATGAAGCTAGTGTTATGAAAATTTGAGTGTCTTCGAGTGGAACCGAGACCACAATGGCAAGCATGTTACAAGCCCAAGCGAAGACAGTGGTTTGTTTTCTTGAACACAAGGGTTCTGTACACCTCGAGTTTCTTTAAAAGGGTTGAACAGTGAACCGACAATGTTACTTGGAAACAATAATGAGGTTATGTCAGGCTGTTTGTCAGAGAAGACCTGAAACTTGGCCTGATGCTTGGGTATCACAATATAACCATGCTCCTGCTCGTGGCATGCTTGCTGTCTGGGAGTTCCTGACCAATCAATCAATCAATAACAACATTAGATCGTTCACCATATTTGCCAGATTTGGTCCCATATGACTTCTGGCTATTTCCAAAACTCAAGACTGTTTTGTAGGACCACAGATTTTCAAATTTGATCAACATTTGGAGATGTGCGATGACCATCTAGAAGAGCATTGCAGAATATGGATTCGAAAAACATTCTGCACACTGGAGAAACTAATTCATTAAGTGTAGTACTGTACAAAGGTACTACTCTGAACGTGACACGAACTATTAGCGTTTGAATCACTAAATACAGCTTTTACACAGGCATTCTAAGAATCTAATTCTCACACCTTCTATTTTTTACACTTCTTTGTTCTATAACATGGTAAGTTATTCAGCAACATCTGTAAGCATATCCAAATATATACTCTTTGTTATAAAATCCTTGCGGCAAAACACCATCTTCATGTCACTTAACTTTAAGTTCCACCTCTGACAGTAACATTCCAAAGGTATGTTTTGTTTATGCATATCACTTATCTACTATGCAGATATATGAACAGGGACTGGTTGTTATGTATGGTTTATTTAACAATGCTATCAAGACTGTCATGTCAAAGAATAAAATGATTAGCAAATAATGAGTGGAAAGGGATGTGAAAGGAAGCAGGATCTAATGTTAGGTAATATCTTGACAGATGCCTGCAGTAACTGAGGAAAATCACAAAACTTCTTGCCAGAACACACAATCTCCAGACCAAGATTTAAATCCAGGGCCTGAAAAATTCAGAGGACTGCTACCCATTTGACTGTGATGTTCAGTGTGTTATGTACAAAACATATAAGCTAGCAAGTGGTGTAACGATGCCCAATAAACATTTGTCGATTCACCTAGTCTATAACTAAACAGATGCTTCTGGGTAAAAACCAGCAATAAAGAGCAAACCAGAAGAGCGTATAACATGCACTGTTGTTGTTGTTGTCGCAGTAGTAGTAGTAGTAGTAGTAGTAGTAGTAGTAGTAGTAGTAGTAGTACCATAGTCACTATAGTGACTAGTAACGGACTGAATGGTCTGGAGGTTCATATCACAAAAGAACACAAGATCTCCAAATCCATCCAGACCAGATTTTGGGCCCACACAGCCTCTCATATTCAATCGGTACTGGTGCTCCTTCCTGGGGGTAAAGGGGCCAGGATGTGAAGTGGACCACTATCCTCCATCAATGTTAAGGTTAAGAACGAGTTGAGCTATCCCTCCACTTCTATATGCCTTCATGAAGTGGACAGGGACGCCCCCGCCGCAACCCCCACCACCACCCCCACTGAAGTACAGCATTTCACAGTGAAAGACAACTGTACTTATATGGAATATAATGAATTTACCAGAAACTGACAGTACTGTTTGAGTACTGAAAGCAGATGGTAGCTTCTCCCACTCTACCTATCACTACCGACCTACAGCTCTGTTCCCCCTTCAGCAATAAGCAGACAAGTAAATATGTAAACTTGCCTCTTTTCTCTAAATGCACCTAATGAAAATTTAACAGAAACATCAAAATAAAGACTGCACAAATTTTGGTTTCTTCAAAATGGCATACATGGTAGACACACGAGGGAGACTGAAACTGAACATTAAAGGACAAACTGTGGGCTTCAGTGGCTTTGTGTCTAACACAGTACGCTTCTGTGTAAATACGAGCTGCCAGTGGTGCAAAATAAACTTTCAATGGTAGGAAATGTCTCAAACAGAAACAAACAACAGTAGGGGAACTTGAAATGGCAACACTTTCAGGATTTTCCATATGATTATGACAGCATGTAGTCAGGCAGGTGTGTACCATATGATGACAGCATGTAGTCAGGCAGGTGTGTACCATATGATTATGACAGCATGTAGTCAGGCAGGTGTGTACCATATGATTATGACAGCATGTAGTCAGGCAGGTGTGTACCATATGATTATGACAGCATGTAGTCAGGCAGGTGTGTACCATATGATCAGGACAGCATGTAGTCAGGCAGGTGTGTACCATATGATTATGACAGCATGTAGTCAGGCAGGTGTGTACCAATGATTATGACAGCATGTAGTCAGGCAGGTGTGTACCATATGATTATGACAGCATGTAGTCAGGCAGGTGTGTACCATATGATTATGACAGCATGTAGTCAGACAGGTGTGTACCATATGATTATGACAGCATGTAGTCAGGCAGGTGTGTACCATATGATTATGACAGCATGTAGTCAGACAGGTGTGTACCATATGATTATGACAGCATGTAGTCAGGCAGGTGTGTACCATATGATTATGACAGCATGTAGTCAGGCAGGTGTGTACCATATGATTATGACAGCATGTAGTCAGACAGGTGTGTACCATATGATTATGACAGCATGTAGTCAGGCAGGTGTGTACCATATGATTATGACAGCATGTAGTCAGGCAGGTGTGTACCATATGAAATTATGACAGCATGTAGTCAGGCAGGTGTGTACCATATGAATTATGACAGCATGTAGTCAGGCAGGTGTGTACCATATGATTATGACAGCATGTAGTCAGGCAGGTGTGTACCATATGATTATGACAGCATATAGTCAGGCAGGTATGCACCATATGATTATGACAGCATGTAGTCAGGCAGGTGTGTACCATATGATTAGGACAGCATGTAGTCAGGAAGGTGTGTACCATATGATTAGACAGCATGTAGTCAGACAGGTGTGTACCATACGATTAGGACAGCATGTAGTCAGGCAGGTGTGTACCATATGATATGACAGCATGTAGTCAGGCAAATGTGTACCATATGATCAGGACAGCATGTAGTCAGGCAGGTGTGTACCATATGATTATGACAGCATGTAGTCAGGCAGGTGTGTACCATATGATTATGACAGCATGTAGTCAGGCAGGTGTGTACCATATGATTAATGACAGCATGTAGTCAGGTAGGTGTGTACCATATGATTATGACAGCATGTAGTCAGGCAGGTGTGTACCATATGATCAGGACAGCATGTAGTCAGGCAGGTGTGTACCATATGATTATGACAGCATGTAGTCAGGCAGGTGTGTACCATATGATTATGACAGCATGTAGTCAGGCAGGTGTGTACCATATGATTATGACAGCATGTAGTCAGGCAGGTGTGTACCATATGATTATGACAGCATGTAGTCAGGCAGGTGTGCACCATATGATTATGACAGCATGTAGTCAGGCAGGTGTGTACCATATGATTAGGACAGCATGTAGTCAGGCACGTGTGTACCATATGATTATGACAGCATGTAGTCAGACAGGTGTGTACCATATGATGACAGCATGTAGTCAGGCAGGTGTGTACCATATGATTATGACAGCATGTAGTCAGGCAGGTGTGTACCATATGATCAGGACAGCATGTAGTCAGGCAGGTGTGTACCATATGATTATGACAGCATGTAGTCAGGCAGGTGTGTACCATATGATTATGACAGCATGTAGTCAGGCAGGTGTGTACCATATGATGACAGCATGTAGTCAGGCAGGTGTGTACCATATGATATGACAACATGTAGTCAGGCAGGTGTGTACCATATGATCAGGACAGCATGTAGTCAGGCAGGTGTGTACCATATGATTATGACAGCATGTAGTCAGGCAGGTGTGTACCATATGATTATACAGCATGTAGTCAGGCAGGTGTGTACCATATGATTATGACAGCATGTAGTCAGGCAGGTGTGTACCATATGATTATGACAGCATGTAGTCAGGCAGGTGTGTACCATATGATTATGACAGCATGTAGTCAGGCAGGTGTGTACCATATGATTATGACAGCATGTAGTCAGGCAGGTGTGTACCATATGATATGACAGCATGTAGTCAGGCAGGTGTGTACCATATGAATGACAGCATGTAGTCAGGCAGGTGTGTACCATATGATATGACAGCATGTAGTCAGGCAGGTGTGTACCATATGATTAGGACAGCATGTAGTCAGGCAGGTGTGTACCATATGATTATGACAGCATGTAGTCAGGCAGGTGTGTACCATATGATTATGACAGCATGTAGTCAGGCAGGTGTGTACCATATGATTATGACAGCATGTAGTCAGGCAGGTGTGTACCATATGATTATGACAGCATGTAGTCAGGCAGGTGTGTACCATATGATTATGACAGCATGTAGTCAGGCAGGTGTGTACCATATGATTATGACAGCATGTAGTCAGGCAGGTGTGTACCATATGATAGACAGCATGTAGTCAGGCAGGTGTGTACCATATGATTATGACAGCATGTAGTCAGGCAGGTGTGTACCATATGATAGACAGCATGTAGTCAGGCAGGTGTGTACCATATGATTATGACAGCATGTAGTCAGGCAGGTGTGTACCATATGATTATGACAGCATGTAGTCAGGCAGGTGTGACCATATGATTAGGACAGCATGTAGTCAGGCAGGTGTGTACCATATGATTATGACAGCATGCAGTCAGGCAGGTGTGTACCATATGATCCAGGACAGCATGTTAGTCAGGCAGTGTATGTGTACCATATGATTATGACAGCATGTAGTCAGGCAGTGTGTACCATATGATCTAGACAGCATGTAGTCAGGCAGGTGTGTACCATATGATTATGACAGCATGTAGTCAGGCAGGTGTGTACCATATTATATGACAGCATGTAGTCAGGCAGGTGTGCACCATATGATTATGACAGCATGTAGTCAGGCAGGTGTGTACCATATGATTATGACAGCATGTAGTCAGGCAGGTGTGTACCATATGATATGACAGCATGTAGTCAGGCAGGTGTGTACCATATGATTATGACAGAATGTAGTCAGGCAGGTGTGTACCATATGATTATGACAGCATGTAGTCAGGCAGGTGTGTACCATATGACTATGACAGATGGTATACATTGTCCATGCTATAAGGGTTTATTTTGGTTTCATATAATATGCACATGTATCGCATTGTAAAAAACAACATTAATATGACAAATCATGCAGCCATAATAAGATTATGACACAAGCTAGACATCAAAAACACCCAAGTTGACAAATATTATGAACAGGGCCTTGTCCAGAATGTGTCATGTTTCTGTACACATGAAATGGGCAGGAGTGTCCTCTAAGGGTTAGGACCATCTAGACACACAGGTGACACCATATGAACTTATGACAGCTATGTAGTCAGACAGGTGTGTCATATGATTCGACAGCATGTAGCAGCAGTGTACATATCTAGACACAAGTAGTCAGCAGGTGTGTACCATATTTGACAGCATGTGTCAGCAGGTGTGTACCATATGATTATGACAGCATGTAGTCAGCAGGTGTACCATTCCATATTAACGCATGTAGTCCATGCAGGTGAGTACCATATATGTATGACAGCATGAAGTCAGACAGGTGTCACCATTGATGGCAGACAGCATGAGTCAGCAGGTGTGTACCATATGATTATGACAGCAGTAGTCAGCAGTGATGTACCATATGATTATGACAGCATGTAGTCAGGCAGGTGTGTACCATATGATTATGACAGCATGTAGTCAGGCAGGTGTGTACCATATGATTATGACAGCATGTAGTCAGGCAGGTGTGTACCATATGATTATGACAGCATGTAGTCAGGCAGGTGTGTACCATATGATTACAGCATGTATCAGGCAGGTTGTACCAATGATTGACAGCATGTAGTCCAGGTGTGTACCATATGATTAGGACAGCATGTAGTCAGGCAGGTGTGTACCATATGATTATGACAGCATGTAGTCAGGCAGGTGTGTACCATATGATTATGACAGCATGTAGTCAGGCAGGTGTGTACCATATGATTATGACAGCATGTAGTCAGGCAGGTGTGTACCATATGATTATGACAGCATGTAGTCAGGCAGGTGTGTACCATATGATTATGACAGCATGTAGTCAGGCAGGTGTGTACCATATGATTATGACAGCATGTAGTCAGGCAGGTGTGTACCATATGATTAGACAGCATGTAGTCAGGCAGGTGTGTACCATATGATATGACAGCATGTAGTCAGGCAGGTGTGTACCATATGATAGACAGCATGTAGTCAGGCAGGTGTGTACCATATGATTATGACAGCATGTAGTCAGGCAGGTGTGTACCATATGATTAGGACAGCATGTAGTCAGGCAGGTGTGTACCATATGATTATGACAGCATGTAGTCAGGCAGGTGTGTACCATATGATTATGACAGCATGTAGTCAGGCAGGTGTGTACCATATGATTATGACAGCATGTAGTCAGGCAGGTGTGTACCATATGATTATGACAGCATGTAGTCAGGCAGGTGTGTACCATATGATTATGACAGCATGTAGTCAGGCAGGTGTGTACCATATGATTATGACAGCATGTAGTCAGGCAGGTGTGTACCATATATTATGACAGCATGTAGTCAGGCAGGTGTGTACCATATGATTATGACAGCATGTAGTCAGGCAGGTGTGTACCATATGATTATGACAGCATGTAGTCAGGCAGGTGTGTACCATATGATTATGACAGCATGTAGTCAGGCAGGTGTGTACCATATGATTATGACAGCATGTAGTCAGGCAGGTGTGTACCATATGATTATGACAGCATGTAGTCAGGCAGGTGTGTACCATATGATTATGACAGCATGTAGTCAGGCAGGTGTGTACCATATGACTATGACAGAGGAATACATTGTCTCCATCTATAAGGGTTTATTTTGGTTTCTAAACATCATGGCACATGAATAACCCCACTCTGCCCTCACAAAAACATACATTAAAATATTGCAAATCAATGCAGCCATAATAAGACTTGAGACACAAGCTAGACATCACACACAAGTTACAAAATATCTGATGAAAAGGGACCTTGCCCAAAAGAAATGTGCATGTTTCTGTTCCTCACCCTGAAAATGGTGGCAGGAGGTTCCTCTGAAAGGCTGGTAACCATCTACCAGACCACACAGTGCAACATCCCAACACAAGCTTCTGTTCCTCACAAGCTTGGATAGCAGAAGTGTCTCTGCTTCACACTGAGGAGCCACCCAGTTCAAATCCTAACCACAACAGGTCACTCTGTTTTCTTCATCTTCAAAATCTCCAAGCAAATCTGACAATAGTGCCTTAAAATGGGTCACAACTGACTCCTTCCAAATCCTAACTGATCATGCCCAACATTCACCCTCTAAATATAATGTGTAACACAGAATGTTACACGATCAGTGTCCACCCTGTGCATGGCCAACAGCCACGTCATCACCTCCAGTCAGTTGTGACAAAACCTTGACAGAACCAGCTGCATCAATTCAAAGTCAAAGTCTGTTTTGCGGATGTCTGTCTCCGTCACTAGGAATGGTGTACTGGAGGTCCACCGCACCTTCTACACGTAACATAAATTGTAGATTAGAAGCGGCAAACCTTCTGGCATGGCTATAATATCATAATGCAGTTAAGAAATAAGATTAAGAGCTGCTTGTGCCAAATATGACATTAAGACAGTCCACTGGCTGGCCAAGAGTACATGCTGGAGTTGGTAAAGGGTGACATGGGACTAAACATGCCGGGTATATACCACAACCCATGCAAAGAGGTGAGACCTCACATCTTCCACAAACACCTTGCTGCATCTGTTCCTAACAAATAGCCAACCAAGCACCCTACTTCCAAATTCACATATTTACAGCAGAGTATGCTGAAACTCTCGCTGAGGAAATGGTTTTTGCATCATTATAACATGCCTTCCCACACAGCGTGTTGGTAAAAAATTTTTGGCCAAAAATGCACAACCGTCCTGGCATATCCATTGTTCTCACCCAACCTCAGATCCCAGAATTTGGTGTGAGACATGTTTTATAAGGATGTGACATAATGTCTTCATTTGCAAGAAATCTAGTGACAATATCATACCTTCTACTTGCTGTTTAGACTACAATGACATATAAGATTTGAGGTTACCAAAGAGGAGACAATTCTACCAGAGTACCTTGTGTCACAAACCACAGGAACATAATTGTATTACAATACTGCATAACTTCCACAATTCCTAATTACTTTTTTAACCCAACACTGCATGCCTTCATAATGTAGCTCTTACAAAAATATGGTCATTATAGATGCTTCGATCTGCATCCAGTATGCCTGTGTAATATGTAATGTTTTAGTCTATAATATAAAATATAATTATATTATATTATACTTCCCCTTAACTGCTCTTGAGAAATAAATGCACTGCTTTTCTGATCTAATTTATTATACACTGCATCGACTGATGATGTTGCACACAACGTACTGGCTCTAGGCAGGAATGCATGAATCACCACTCTGCACTGTAAGATCTTCCCAAAACAAGTCAAGTGTCACTCCATAAAAACAACAAAATCAACTCTGTTATAGCATTTTGAGCTGCAAGGGTCATCGTGGTGCCCGCCCTAATGTTTAAACATCTTTTTACGTTATAGTGCAGGTGGTGCTGAAAATACTGTCCCTTTACATGCACACATTGTATATACCATTTAAATATATTGAAACTTGAGAGACTGAAGTCTTCTGAGATATGATACCATGTCAATAGTTACTGACATTTTGGAGAAGCTTTGTGCCCCAGGCTTCAGGGTCAACACAGTCCGAGATGTGTAGCCACACCAGAAAAATAGTACATTATGTATGACTCAGTAGCACTGTCATGTGAAATGATTTTGGCAGCAACTGCTGTCAACACTTTGTAATAAATCAAACAACCATTACTAGCAAGTGAAAAGTTACAACTGCATTGAAATTCATCAGTGGATACATTGCATAAGCACCAGTCAGGATACACCAAATTACATCCAGATTTTGGACCCTGACAGGCTCAACTACCTTTTTCTTGTCAAAGGTACGAATTATATATGATACTATGTTTCTCTAAACTACGTCATTCAGAAAACAACTTTTAGCTTTCCCTCAGCGTCCATTGTTGAGTAAAGCACCGACTTGCAAAAAGATAAATGCACATCACTCTGTTTTACTGCAGGTGACTAAATCCATGGGCTGAATTTTACATAAATAATCCAACCCAATCCATACCTTCACTACTGCCTCACGGTATGTGTTTTCTTAAACTTATTCTTTCAACTAAGTCAGCAACTTTAGAAACTTTGTATCTGTTTTTCAAATGCACAGCTGGCTGTTATCTGCAAACTGTGGCTGGTCATTGTAACTGAGGTTTGCAACAAACTTCACGCTGCCAATTACACAGCTTCCTGCAACTTTACTAGGTTCATGCTCTTTTATAAAAAGGTTCAAACATCCAGTTACAAGATATTTTCCTTATAATTCACCCTTATTTACTACTGACTTCAAAATTAGCAACTATTTTGAGTGCGTACAAGAAGGACCAATCTCAGAGTGAAAAGGAGGCATACTTTACAAAATTTAATTAGCTATCTGAGATCAGAAAAAACCAGGTGAATAGGTGAATACTCCTAATGCACGGAAATCATCATATAACATTCATGGTTTTTGAAAGTGGTCTGGTTCTGTATGCCATTTCTTGTCAGCATTTACATTTTAATAAGCTCAACATGCTGAGAGAGAAAATTAAACCTTGCTGGTCTCTACAAAGGCTACACACAACAATGTGGTGAAACACCACTGTGAAAAACGAGATCTCAACAGGTTAAGGTGGGCCGAGGTGCTGCCCACTTCCTCCTTTATCCAATACTAGTAGAAACAAATTTCATGACATTTCAAAAACAGACATTACTTACAGTGGAAATGTTGCGGTAGAGAGTCTTTCCATTTTGGTCAAATGGTTCATACTTCTGAAGAAGAGTCTTCCCATCAATACGCCAAATAGGTGGGTACTCTTCTCCTAAGTCGCTTTTCATCACAACAAACTCACCACTCTGGAAGAAAAAACGAAATAACGAAAAATTACTGCCACAATTCGTGTACAGATCAATGCAATTAACACAGACTCTGCTGTAACATCTCCACTGTGAGTGACATGCATAGTGTGTGACTGTGCGATGACCAAAAACATGTGTACACAGTATACTCATAAAAGAAAACATATAGCAAAGTACATATACAGAGTGTTTCATAAGTTTTGGGCATTACTGTAGTAGATGACTTCCTAGGTCTTTGTGATCAGAAGAGTTCCTATCAACATGCGTCCTATTCTCACAGTTATTGTGCTACGGGTGTCCTTTAATTCTCATGAACACATTCCAGTGAAATGGCCACACAACACATGGGCTGGCATTATACACTACAAGACCCTGAACAGTTGGTAAGTGACATAAATTCCAGGCTTATGTCTGCACTTTCACACACGGTATTCACAACCGAGCACCAAGGTGTGCTGCAACAAGAGGGTGAGAATTTCAGAAACCTGCTTTAAGCACAGGTGTGTAAATTAAAAGCATTTCCTTTCATAAAGTCAAATTTGGACGTTAAATTTATTGGGTAAATGTGTTTGTTTATATTTTACTCTGTATCTTTTCAGTAATCCTTACCTTCTATTCTCCAAGTTTCAAGCGTTCATAACTCCATCATCGTTCAAAATCAGACATGTTTATACAAACTTCTTTCATCATAAAGACCTACGAAATGACCTACCGTTATGTCCACAACTCATGAGACAACTTCTATTTATTTAAATTACAGAATTTACTGGATAAGATAATAATAAACACATATCTATTTGGTGGGGGGGGATATATATTCTTGTGAGGTACCAAATTTCATAATTTACAGTAAAAAAATCTCAGCAAATTATTAATTCATTTTTCTTCACACACACATATAACTGCATACAGTATTCACTGCTCAGAAAATATAAGGCAGTATGAAGGGAAGGGTGACATTCAGGGCATGACATGAACAAAATACTGTACATCAATCAGAAATCCATCATCTGTGACATACAATATGGATACAAATTTGACAGATGACAGATGACGACGACGATGACGGCGGCAGTCCATTATGAAAAGTCTGCATTTATCTCAGTAAATATCCACTTACTCATTTCAAACAGCACACCACAATTCTATCATGCAGTCTTTCTTCATCCTCATTTCAAGATAACTTCAAACTACCTCCATACCTCCTTGCCGACCTCAGTACGCACAAAATGCCCTGCTAGTTTAAAGACTCACAACAACACTTTCCATTTCATGATCCTGTCGGAACGCCATGCCTATCAGTGACAACAGTAATGTCTTCACAGAGGTCTGTCACTCACTTTTGGAGTCCATATAGGAAACCTCACTGTTGGTCATCTGCAAAAATCTTCTGGAAAATGTCTGATCAATATATACTGTACTACTGTGCTCCCCCCTTATCCTTGTGATTACTTTTGCATCAGCATTATTGGTATGATATGCTAGCAGATTCAAAGCATTCTTGGATCCTTAAAGAGGATAGTATCTCAACTAGCGACTGGAATTCCAACTCTGATGCGGTAGTCTCTGCCATTTGACATAACCTCCTGCATTCAACTCACATTTTTCTTGAGAGTTATGGGGTTTTTACAGCAGTGTAGCTGAGGATTCTGTTCTTCTGGGACATAACACGGTGTCACTGGGTAACCGGATCCCAAATTCCAAGGCAGCATAGTGTCCTGAATCTTCAATAGTTGCCTAGAAATGTCACGATCCAATTACCCGAGGCAATGTCATATCTCAAAAGAACCTCACACTGTTCTTCTTTGGTGACATGTAATTTTTTATGGTTTCTTTAATACAACAGTCAATAGCTCCAATGATATAAGCAGCCGGAGAATAATGATTTGGAAAGAGTATGAAAGGAAGTGGTCACAGCCTGATCTGAAGTAATATCCCAGCATTTACTTTGGAGGGACTTGGGAAAAGTACAAAAAATCTATCTGGATATCCAATCTCCAAGCCAGACGTCCAAAATAAAAAGCAGGTGATGTTGGGTTTGTAACACTGTAGAGTGCCAATGTGTGAGCTGTCTTCACATGATGCGTAGGTGTCCCTGAACCAGTGACGCCACTCAAACAGCTTGACCACAGGCACAGTTTCTTCGCTATGCACTACTCAAAGCATCCACAGCATTTCCAATGCAAATTTCTTGTAACTGCTGAGAAAATATTACTTTAGCACACAGCTAAAGCAATCACACTCCACACTTTAAAAACCTTCCATCTACAGTATTCCCCTAATGCCAACAGTCTCAAAACAGCTGGATGATTCTGTTATGTCAGGAGCATCTATCTAGGTTTTGCCATGACTAAGCAGGCTTCAGCCTATCTGCCATAATGTCACTGCTACTATCCTGGAATTTCTGAAGTCACCAGGTACATCTAGTTATCTACAGGCCAAGCCTCTGATTGGCTATTTAGATGGGTTACCAACATTTACAGTCTCACTAATAACAAAAATGATAATGATGACAATAATAATAATAATAATATCAACAACAATTACAATAACAAGAACTTTAAACCCACACAAGAGGAATTCTACATCTACCGTATATTCTCGAATCTAATCCGCACCCTTTTTACAGTTTTAGAGGGCTAAAAAATCAGATGCGGATTAGATTCGCGGTCTAGAGCTGGATTTTGGAAAAATGATTGAGCTGCTGTACGTGCCGTAAGAACAATACAATACAATAATCTATTATTTTATTATTTATTATTATAATAATATAATAATTGGGTCCAGTGAATTTCCTTCGTGACGCCTCACACCCGCTGATCGCTGCCTTGTGTTTCCGCCATAGTCGAACGTTGCTTTCATCAACTCCAAAAATTGCAGTGGCTTTGCGGTTTCCATTCTCCTCTGCGCACCGAATAACTTCGCGCTTGAACTTTGCCGTATATGAGAGTCGTTTAGATTTCAGGTGTCCCTCTTCCATAACTACGGTACACGACAAATTGGAACAAGCACCTCCCATGTTTCAACAACTAAGGCTCAGCTGGCTTCAGACGAGATTGCGCACGTCTGTTGAGAAAGGCCCCGCCTCTATCGGTATGACTCATCGGCCACAGGCGTAGCGTCGGATTTTAACGCATTGGTAACATCCAATATTATTCAATCAGTCGCCCCGTGGGCAAGGGGCGGTTGAAGGAAAGGTGCGGATTAGAATCGCGAACTAACTTTTTTTCGTTTAAGAAGTCGCCAAAAACTGGTGCGGATTAGATTCGGATGCGGATTAGATTCGAGAATATACGGTATGTCAATGAACCAAATGAGAGAAATAAAAATGTACCCTTCCTGTTAAATCAATCATAGTAAGTCATGACACCTACTATAACTGGAGTTTCCTTCATCATTTTCATATCTAAAACAAAGATTAACTCACAAGCAGTTTACTGAGTGCAGTTACCTGAGTCTTGTCTTTCTTCAACTTCAGCTGCATGTTAAAGAAATAAAATCCAAAGTATTGTGAATATACTGAATTATTAAGATCACAAAACAACAAATATATTATACAACCCAATAAGACAGTGTCTTAAGCTGAAAGGTGTTTTGTATGATCTACATATTAAGTACAAAAGACAATGTGGTAATGTACGTATCACACAAAAAAATATGTAAGGCATATACCAGAAAGACTATACATCAACTTAAAACCAAAATTAACCTTTTAAATATGTGTCGCCAAATGCAAATGCACATAGGAAAAACACGCCTAGAAATTCACTTTATATATTTAACAAGGAAATTTATCGCATTTTAAGACATGCTGCATAATCTCTGTTTTATTTTCCACAAAACTGCTGTTTGTTTATAAATTTACCTTTTCCTTTTCAAATAATATGTTTTTCATAAACCATGCGCTAAAACTTAAAATACCCACCCTGGTTGGATAGAGGTTAAAGGAAGGAACAAGCCCAACCAACAATGTGAAACACATAATTTTGCAAGAATCTGTACTATCAGGCTGTCAAATACCCCCGAGGTGGCTCTTAAATATTACCTGCCTCCTAACCAATTGGTACTCAACTGTCTTATGATGCAGATTAAACACAGCACACTTTCTACACCAAACTAAAAATGCAACCTACACACAGCTTAATGTGGTATTAATATGCCATTTTGACACCCAGTTTATGTGAAACGTTTGGTGCTCAGACAGAGGCTGATGCCTGCTTAACCCATACTCAAATTGAGTATTAGATGCACAATATAAGTTCAACAAATGTCAATATTTCATATCATTTCAAACTTCACATCTATGTGAAACTGCTAATGTTGAAATGAAGGGAGACAAAAGCTTCATGTTACCTGCGCACAAACAACAGGCTTCTTCAGTTTTTATAGTAGAAAACTAATAAGTCACTTTCAATCATTTTAATATCATATAAAGCCTTTCCTCAAACAAGAAGGTTAACAAGAACTTTAAGATACTTCTTCAGATTCAAAATCCTGTTTCTGATGTGATCCATTCAAATTAGAAACCATCACCAATTCTAACCTTGATTGCAGGCTTCCGCCGCAATGTTGATGAGATCTGCGCTCTTCTGGGATATTACATGGCATCGTGTGGTAATTGTTTACCGACATTTCGGGACAACATATCGGTCCCATCTTCACGTTCTTTTCCTACTCATACTCTTGACCCGTGAAGATGGGACCGATATGTTGTCCCGAAATGCGGTAAACAATTACCACACGCCACATAATATCCCAGAAGAGCGCAGATCTCATCACCAATTCAAGTCTATATCTATGCAATGTTTGTTTCATCCAACCAGGAGAATGGAACGGGGAGCAAATAATTTCATTTCTGCTGAATACAAATCTCCAGCTTTTGTTAAGTACCGGCATACAAACTGAATGGAGTTCATTCACTTATTTCAATATTATTTCAAAGCTGGCATTCAATCAGAAAACAGTCACACATATTTTCTGCTGCCAATGAACTCAAAATTACTGAAAGAACTTTTAAACAAACATACCAGTTTCATCAATTCAAATGTTATTTCACAGAACATATTCATACAATTTATTCTGAAACAGAAAAGAATAGATATGCTATATGTGCACTAAAACTCCATATTGAAGGAATCTAATGTAATGATGAAGGCACTGCTGGAATTAAAATATTTATATCCTCAAATTGTTTACTGAATGAAGTATATTTAGAACAATACTTAGTTTTTGGTATTGGTTTTGGCTTTGCCATCTCAGGTGAACCGTCTTTCATCTGTATCAGAATGTTCATGAATGCAGTCTTTTGTTCATGATGAGTGGTTTTGGTTTTGTGGTGGATGGTGTATGGTTGTTGTGTCCCGTTCTTTGCACATTTCCACTGATGTAACAAAGTTCATTTCCGAGCCTGTGCTGGATGGCATGTTGGGTTGTGGCACTGTTAGTTACTGTTTTGTGTTTGTTTCTCATAGCGTCTGTTTTTGACAGAGGTTCTTCGTTCTAGTTATTTTCACTGCTTGAGACTCTGATGGCAGTGGTCACGTAAGACTGGTGCTGTGCTGGTATTTTTCGTGACCCCATACTTTTTCGTTGGTTTCATTCTCGTACTGAGGGATTTCTACTCGGAGTCGATGGTGTGTTACACTATTGGTTTTGTCTACTCTTGCTTGACTGCTGTGAAAGCTTTGCATGGCTGTATTTTGTGGCACTGCTTTCCTTCTCATTTCTTGTTCACTGCACGTTACTTTATCTGCAGTGGGAACATTACAATGAGACTGCTTTCAGTGAATCTGGATGGCTCTCATATTCCTCCTGGTTCTGATGCCTTGTCAATGGTTTCCACTTGTTCTTTGTGGCGTGTGCTGCCCATGTGTCTGCTGCACAGTCACACACCAGCACGAGTTGGATCAACCATCACTTTCTTGACACAGAACAAGTTAAAAGATCTAAGTTAAGGTGTCTGGCGATGACAACTCAGAAGTCTTGTGCTGTCACAAGACTTTACATTCTTCAGTGACCACAATGAACATCTAAAGCCACTCCTACGAAACTTGTCTCCTCTAGCCATAAAAACTACCTTCAAAAGCAGAAGAATCAAAGCAAATTTTTATCAAACCATTTTCCTTTTGATGCACACATTTTGGGGGACATTCAACTCAACCCTGATTATTATACATTACACTTCTTCTCTAAAGCCAAAGATAAAATACTGTCCCCACACCCCCCAAGCTGACCATCATGGACAAGAAGAGCATTAGCATTTGCACACAACATACGTGCTCTTAGTCTATAATTCTACTTGTCCAATTTATTTTCCTATTAAACTTTAAAGACTGCCGCCTGTCATGCTGCCACCAAAGCAATACAGTAACCATCATCCATCAACACATATAAGATGAAAATGAGGCTACAATGAAGAAGCAGTAATGCCAAGTGTCACATACCACATGTTAAAACGTGTGGCCAAATAACAAGTGAACTGATCAACACTGACATTTGCTGCAAGATTTTATAGTCAATGAGACCAGATGCAACAATAAAGTGGGGGGGAGGGGGAGGGAGGGGGGGTTTAATTTTTCCCCTTACTAGACTCAATATGTTATTCACTACATCAGCATCCCACATTTTTTTAAAAGTTCCTTCTTTCTCAAATGTTCTAGTTGTTTATACTGCTGAATTTATCAGAAGGCAGCTTGCAAAATGCCATTTCAATATCACAGAATTAACCCTAACCAGTTATTTTGTGTCTAAAGACTTAAAATATTATACAATGTGCAACAAAATTAAGACAGTTAATACAGACTACTATCCATTTGGTGCCAAAAGTCAACTACAGACAAAACAGTGTGATGCTGAGAAAGCTGAATGTCCACTAGAGACGTCAGCCAAGAGCCTGCAGAGTAATGGGCTGGCATTTAAATCCCAGGTCTTTGGCACAGTACACTGGACATTTAATTCCAGCTACAGAAGGTTAACGACCACCAACACAATACTCTTGTCAACATTTGTATATTAACAGACAAAAACTTAGAACTCACTATGTTCATAATTCATACATTACAGGTAAAAAAGACCAAATTAATGCAGATCCTAAAGGAAATTGGTACAGACTGGTGCAAAAGAAGACTGATCAGCAAGTTGTACATGAATCAATGTTAAAGTATGACTGGACCAAGGGGAGACAAGAAGTGTGAAGATTGGAGGAGGAGTTAGATAAGGTTGCTGTTTGTCGCCGATTCTGTTCAACTTATACAGCGAGTACCTTACCAAGGAAGCTCTTGATGGGTTTGCAGACTTAAAAATTAGGAGGACAAGTAATTGGCACTGTGAAATATACAGATGACCTTGTGCTACTGGCTAGGGAAGAAAACGTGCTACAGGGCATGGTTGATAGACTAAATGAAATTGGACAATGCTACAGAATGGAATGTGGAAAAAACTGACGTAATGAGAATCTCAAGGCAAACATCCCCAGTACAGACAGTGATAAAACAAAAACAACTGCAGAATGTGGAATATTTCAACTATTTGGGTAGCCCAGTAACAAGTGAAGCATAAAGTACATGTAAAATTAAATCCAGAAGTGTCATGGCAAAAGCAGCATTCAACAAGAAGACTATTTCACCAGCAAATTGAACTAAAATTTAAGGAAGAAACTAGTAAAATGCTACACTTGGAGCATAGCTTTGTATGGTGCTGAAACTTGGGGACACTTCAGAAAGTATATCAGAAATACCTGGCAAGTTTAAAAATGTGGAGAAGATCAGTTGGACGGATTGTGTGAGAAATGAAAAGCATCACACAGAGTCAAGGAGGAGAGGAATATCCTACATACTATAAAAAGAAGGAAGGCTAACTGGAATGATCACATCTTGTGAAGCAACTGCCTTATAAAACACATCATTGAAGGAAAGATCAAAAACAGGATAGAAATGACAGGAAGACCAGGAAGAAGACGTAAGCAAATAGTGGATGAACTTGAGGAAATGAGAAGATACTGGAAATTGAAAGAGGAAACAGATCACACTCTGTGGAGAACTCAACTGGGAAGAGGTTATGAACCTGTCATAAGACAGACTACGGAATGAATGAGGTCAAGGAATAACTTCTTTGACAAACTCACAATCTTAAATATTAAACTTCATAGGACATCTGTTCAATGACAGATGTACCATGTCATATCTGCAGCATGATGCATATAGTGAAGCTAGAACTGCACACACAATTGTGTTAACAGATCTACAATTTTATATGGCCCTTAATATTTGACACATGAACACTACAATTACCTGCTAAAAGAAAGATGGAATGATACTCAACATTACAAATGAAATCATGCAAAAACACCAAAAAGCTGTAAAAATAAAAACAAACAAAAATTAATTCATGTTCAGAAAGCATACAGAGTAGACGGAAACCAATAACAGCACATAACTTACCTTAAAGGGAATGGTGTCATTAGAATCTCCTCCAATGTTACCAGATGTCTCCTCTGTTGCAGATGACTGTTGCAGTGCTGCAGTGGCATTAGAAGATGGCGTTGTAATGCTGGTAATACGTGGTCTGCCTCTGCCACCACCGCCACCACCACCACCACCACTAGATTTAGAATTTCCATTACTACCACTGCCTCCTGACTTTGTGCCTGAATGTCCTCCTGACTTGGAATTTCCAGTGCCACTTCCAGACTTTGAACCACCACCAATTCCAGCCTTGGCACCACCAGCTGTACTTCCAGACTTGGAACTAACAGTCACATTTCCAGATTTACCACTTCCTGCACTGCTACTCCTGTGATTAGCGTGATGTCTCTTATTTGGAGGGGGTTGTGCATGTGCATCCACACTCCCACTACTGCTGTAGCCATCCTCTTCATGGCCACCTGCAGTACTGCTGGACAGCAGGCGAGATTTCTTCCGACTTACAAGAGGACGAGTCCGACGACTTCCACGTCTACGACCAGCACCATCTTCATCAGAGGAATCCTACACATGGAAAGGGAATACACATACATGAAAACTATACTATAGAGACTCAGCAAACGAGTTAGGGTAAAATACTGAGGTAGGCAATAACTACCCCACCTTATTCACAACACCCTACCACCGGATTAAAATTCTCTATGCATTTCTCATCACCGACATACCAGTAAGTTGAGACAGTTGAAGAAACTCACAATAATGTACGAAAATTCCATGTACACACACACAGTCACTCCGTAACACATGGCAACAATTTTTGGACCAAAAATTTGGCAATGTTGGACATGGAGTACAACACAAACTGCAACAACCAGCACTGGATGGTCTGCAATGCTCCGGTAACCAGAAACAGACTAACAGGCCTGCTACATTTCACTGTTCTAACAACCAGCAGAACCTAGCACTGATTGCAGGATTTCGGCCATTAATTACTGGTGACTTGTTTCTTTACATAATGTATACACACTATGTTACACAAGTAGTGACACAAAGGGAACAGAAAGTGTGGCAGGAAAAACTGGGCAGGATATGAAGTGACAGATGGTAGGGTCTGTCCACGAGGTTGCTAAGTGCACCGAGATGAACATTAGGTATAATGCTCCGATTATCCAGAAAATTACACTACCTGGAAACTTCTTGATCCCAGAGGTGCCACATATTGCAACATTTACTGCATATATGTCTGACAGCATGTGGCATGTAAACGTAACTGTTGCCATCGGACGGAGGTACATGTATAAAAGCCACCAGTAGGAGGCAAGCAAACCATGTGCATGTTTAATCACGGTCTTTTTGCATTATTGTGGTGTACAGAGTGCACAAAAAACAAACAGCATAACACAAACTACTTACACACACTGCTAACAACAATCACAGGTAACTTTGAAAGTAATTCAACTTCATAATAAACAGTTCTGATTGATCGTAACAATTATCACTTCAAATGGGAACAATAAGCACAGAAAAGATTTTTCAGTGTATGGAACCTGCCATATGATTCTAGGTGGCCGAGAAGTCACCATACACCCACACAATACGCACCCAGAATCAGTTTACACAGCACAGCACACACTACAATGTAAATGGCAGTTTGGCAACAGTGTCGAATATAGTTTCTATGTGGGAGCCGTAGCCAAGGAATTCAGTTGTGTTGTCGGTTTCCCCACGTGCTGTCTCTCACGCACTCACACACTTGCTCCTCAATACACTAACTGTCTGTGGCAGCCATACCGACAACACAACTAAATTCTCTGGCTACAGATCCCACATAGAAAACATCACCAACACTCTTGCCAAACTGCCATTGTACATTGTAGTGTGTGATGTGTGAACTGATTTTGGGTGGGTATTGTATGGGTGTACAGTGACTTCTCGCTCACCCTGTACATAACCATTGCAGAAGGAAAGATGCCTTCAAATAAACCAAAAAACAATTACACACCAAACATTATCATCAAAATCCAAATGTCACCTTCATCACAGGTACAGCATAGAAGGCCCATACTACGGTGGCTTAAACACCATCTGCAGCAGCACCTTCAATAGTACAAACTGTAAACAGCCTAAAACATACATATCTATGTAAGAAAGGAATACAATAAACATATATGCTACACACTACCTTTGCTGCAGGAGTCCATGCTGGATCTGAATCAGAGTCTACAAACTCTGGCTCATCTGCATCAAATTCTTCATCCAGATTCTGTTGCCGGTCAAGCAACTGCTTCATGCTAGTTTTCTCCTTAGCCTTCCGTCGTGAAGTTTCCCTCCGCGGTGGAAGAAACAGAGGATCTACTACTGAAGCAGAACACAGATTGTCAATACACCACAACATGAAACTCTTATAAAACACAGTCCAAATTAACATAAAAACCTGTCTTCATAAACATGATTTAATAAAAGATATGTCAGAATCATAAACGTCAGATATAAAGACATAAACACTGCCACATGTTGTTTGTTTAAAAAAAGACTGTGTTCACTTCATTGTGCAAAATACAGCAAGGAACAAGCACAGTCTGTACAGACAGATGTAATACAGGTGCACTTCACAGCTGACAGAAATGGCTGAATACCTCAACTTCAGAGTCATTACTCATGAAACATTAACCAATGAATGACAACCTCCTTCTGTATGTCCTTACCACTTTAACTTAAGCCTGACATGCAATGCAATCTTCGGCCAGGACTCAATCTTTCATTTTCTTTCCTTCTTTTGTACAGCCATTTTCTCTTATGTTGGAACACTTAATTACAGTAACACTGGGAGTTTAGTTTGATGGTATTAGCTGTGAAGACGGTATACTACACTACAAAACAAGGGATATTTATTGTGAAAATATTTTTTGAATGCGAATGCGTTGTGCAAGTGTAACAAAACGACATTTTAATCTCTGTGATCCTACTTCAAGACACTATACAAGAAGTTTGAAATGACAATTTGAATAAGCTTGTTGTGTGTTAATCTCAAGTGCTGTTGGACATACATGAAGAGTAAGAGCTGGTGAAACTATGCAATGTTGGACAAATGTGAACAGTAAGAGCTGGTAAAGCTATGCAATGTTGGACATACGTGAAGAGTAACAGCTGGTTGAACTATGCAATGTTAGACATATGTGAACAGTAAGAGCTGGTAAAGCTATGCAATGTTGGACATACGTGAAGAGTAACAGCTGGTTGAACTATGCAATGTTAGACATATGTGAACAGTAAGAGCTGGTAAAGCTATGCAATGTTGGACATATGTGAAGAGTAACAGCTGGTTGAACTATGCAATGTTAGACATATGTGAACAGTAAGAGCTGGTAAAGCTATGCAATGTTGGACATACGTGAAGAGTAACAGCTGGTTGAACTATGCAATGTTAGACATATGTGAACAGTAAGAGCTGGTAAAGCTATGCAATGTTGGACATACGTGAAGAGTAACAGCTGGTTGAACTATGCAATGTTAGACATATGTGAACAGTAAGAGCTGGTAAAGCTATGCAATGTTGGACATATGTGAAGAGTAACAGCTGGTTGAACTATGCAATGTTAGACATATGTGAACAGTAAGAGCTGGTAAAGCTATGCAATGTTGAACATATGTGAAGAGTAACAGCTGGTTGAACTATGCAATGTTAGACATATGTGAACAGTAAGAGCTGGTAAAGCTATGCAATGTTGGACATACGTGAAGAGTAACAGCTGGTTGAACTATGCAATGTTAGACATATGTGAACAGTAAGAGCTGGTGAAGCTATGCAATGTTGGACATACGTGAAGAGTAAGAGCTGGTTGAAACTATGCAATGTTGGACATATGCAAAGACTAAGAGTGGTGAAACTTGGACACTGAATTCTAAAAATGAAAGTCAATTTTTCATCTCTCTCAACCGCTCGGCATCACAAACACTGAAATGTCAGTACATTCTTTGCACTTGCACAATGACAACATTTAAAAAATGTTTGATGTTAAGCCCCACACACCAAACAGCAGAGCTGTTCACCTCTCTACATCAGAACAAAGCATGGCAAGTCAGTGATCTTTTTTTTGGCTGAGAGGGCAGTGATACTCAAAATGTGTTCTTTCTGGTCAAACAGTTTACCAGCACTACTACTGGGAGGTTTTGCATTGTCTGAGAGAGCAAGCCCACCGGAAATGTCTAGAACAATGACATAACCAGGCTGGTTGATTCACCATGACACTGTGCTGGTGCACACTGCTTTGTCAGCACAGCTATTTTTGGTCATTAAAAATATGGCTGTGGGCCCCCACCCCTGTTACTCGCCTGATTTGGTCCCTTGCGATTTCTTCTTGCATCCAAGAACGAAATTGCAGTTACGAGGGCGCCGTTTCCAGGTTGTCCCTGAAATTCAGGAACAATCACTGACCATTCACATGCAATTCCAATATTACATACTTGCAGAAGTGCTTCCAGGCATGGCAGAAACACTGGACCCACTGCATAAACTCAGATGTAGAGAACAACAACCAATAACAAAGGTAAGTGTGTATTTTGTTACTGAATCAGTCCAGGAGCTTTTGGATAGACCCTCATATTCTCCAAAAATGTACATTTGACATTTTAACCTCACACTCCTCTGTACTTTCATGCTGCTCAACGTTTGTAGTAAAGTCCTGTGTGGTTAGTGCCTTTCTCTTAACACATTCACCGCTGCATGTTTCAACCCCTTTTTAAAACTCCAGGTAAACCAACCATGGTTAAAACAGACTAAGGCAAGCCTCTCTACTTGATAAAAACTGCTCCTCTATAACATAAAAACATCAACACATACTTCAATTTCCCAAAGCCTGTACTATGATTTTATGGCATCTGTTTTGAGAACACAAAACATTTCAACAATTAAGCCTGTACTATGATTTTATGGCATCTGTTTTGAGAACACAAAACATTTCAACAATTAAGCCTGTACTATGATTTTATGGCATCTGTTTTGAGGACACAAAACATTTCAACAATTATTTGCAACACATGCCCAATGCAATGGTTTTTGACGCCATGTAGGATCCTCAGCTGATACTGACATTTCAGGAGAATGTGCTGCCTCAATCTTCAGAGTGACTCAATTAGGATCAGGTAGACACAACACCATCTGTCTCACTTAACATAACAGAGTGATTCAATTAGGATCACATACACACAACACCCCTTGCTTTACTTAACATACTAGGAGTGACTCAATTAGGATCAGGTAGACACAATACCCCCTGCCTCACTTAACATGCTGAGAGAGTGGCCCAATTATGATATGGTACACACAACACCCCCTGCCACAGTGACAACTGTTCAGAATCCAATCACTGTAACAGAATGCTGCAGATTCACAACAAGGAAACACCATGCAACTTAACATCCCACATTCCCCAAGCATCCCCAAAACCTAACAAAACATGAAATACATTAAAAGATAGACAACTTCAGAAACCAGAATAGCTCTGATGAACAAATTACACACAAGGACAAGAATAAATTACTCCTTCAACCGTTCCATTGAAAAAGGATGAAAGTAACACGTTCAAACTGTATCCCAAAGAAACATACAACTTTGCATACAGTAATTTAGAAGGCCCAGTGCCTGCAACTGAAAATGTAATTCATTCAAGAAACCTACAGCAGAAGAATATTAGAAACTGTGGCGCATGATGTCAGCCTTCTCATCTACAGACAAAACAGTGAATATGAGATAGGAAAAAAAGTTAAATCTCTTAGTCCGAAAATTGTTACAAACTGCACAAGAAACACCACAGAATCTGACATTACATGTCAGAAGTATAAATTCTATGGAGAAAGATGCTCAACAAAAATGTAACTGCGGTACATTTTCCACTTTGTCATGAATCTGAGTACACTGATGTCTTCAGGGTATGATCAGGCCAACAGACAGGCAAAATGAACATGGCAATGGGCGGCAGGGACACAAACAACATTTAATTATGCAACTCACAGATGAAACAACAGAAGCTTATGCATAGAGAAACCATAATAAAAATGTCACGGACATGCCTGCAATGAAGCACTACAATGGCATCGTTAAGTGCAGACCATGCGATTTCGCATTAATATGCTGCTGCTGCCCTGTAGGATCTACCTGAACTGCATGGTGGCATCTAGTTCTGCATATCAAACTCAGTAACAATACTGTACAATACTTCCCTCATAAATATATCATAGGCTTTGTTGAAGTCTATAAACCAGCTGAGGTACAAGTTCTCCATGAAAGTACCAACTTGTTCCTCGTAGAGCCATTCACTGTTTGATGTTGCTGCCCTGTCATATACAGTATAATACTGGGAATTCAGTTTGACAGTCTTGCTGTGAAGACGGCATCCAACACCACAGATCTCCATTTTATAAAATACAAGTTACATCTACCTTATATAATATCCCTGGTTTGTAAAAAAGATAGAAACAATGCTGACATTGCAGCCACTGGTTTCCATGTTACCAGTTTTCCACCAACAGTTGGCAGGAGACTGAAAGACGGAATTAGTTTTAATTGGTTACCATGGTTACCGAATTTTCATGGTTATGATAGTCCGGTTAACAAACATTTACAAAAAAATGTAGTAGCAAAACAGCAGACGAACAACAATTAAATGATTTCTTGTTTCATAAGACATGTTATTGTCAGTATACACTATTGTTGTTGTTATTATTATTACTTATCCCCTTTATGCATTACAATTACATACCTGAAACAAACCATGTCTCGGGTATATATGTTGCGGCTATTCTGTGGTTACAATGTATGGTACACGTAGTGCTACTTCTCATTACAAACATTTTGTACTTTCACATCATCATCATCGCCGCTGCCGCCGCCGCCATCACCACCACATCAACGTGTGAAATATCAAATATGGCCAATTCCTAATTTCATTTTACGAAATTTTGAAAACGGTTTATTTATCACTTTATTCTACAAATTATAATTCACAAAACATTTCAGTGTCACCAAATTCATTTTCACATCTACATGTGAGTCAAAAATTTTGTTGTGCTTACATGGAGAAGGAATCATGAGAATTTTAAAGCTTACCTTCACAATAAGAAATATCAAGGAAACATTCTGTAAGAAGACAGAAAATTTACAAAAAAAAAAAAAAAGCTAATAAAAGTTACTGAACAACTAAAGTGTGATTTTTTTATGGGGGTTCACTTTTGTCCCCGTCAAGAACGACAAGTTCCAGTCAGTTACATTAAAGAAAACACTTTAAAACCAGTACTGTAATGACTTCAGCATCAAATGAATCAAGAAATGCCTCATAAAAGATGGGGTGGATTACCATGTGCATATTATGTGAACCCTGTTATACGACAGGGCCATTTCTAGTAATATATAAAACACGCAGTCCTTTCATAAAGACATTGTACTTCCCCAATGTATTAGCATTTATTTTCCTGTATCTGATGAATGCTGTACTGTACTGTGCTGTACTGTACTACTGTCTTCTAACATTACATAGCAGAAACTTAACCTTTATGTGTAAAACTCTCAGAATACCTTTGCATATGCCAGACCAACTCTCTGTAGAGGTATTCAGAGGATGAATGTTTCGGCCAAAATGTCTACCCCAGACGCCGCTGTGAGGATCTACTTTATGCTAGGAGTAGTCTATAATATACACCTCATGGATAACCACACTCCTGTGCCATTCCAACTGTCACTTCCATGTGCAAATGATGTCAAAACAAACAAGTCCCTTATTCAAATTTATGACAGGAACCAACCCTGTTTCTTATTTCTGAATGCTGCAAATCTGTAGTGTATGTTATTAGACATTACTTTCAACAAATACAACTGATCACAATTCTAACATTAGTGAAAGTGAAGTGGAGGGCAGCACTGTAACTCATGAAACCATCTCAAGTCAAACATAAATAACACCTGGAAAAGGAATTTATGCAAGGATATACTCCAGCAGGAATGTCACTTAGACAAAAATCTGCTGCTCTCTAGGGGTAAGTACAATACATCCCACAAGACAGACTTCACCTGGGATGAAGACTACGAGCTTGTGTGAGTCTAAAACATGCACTGGGAAGGGCACTGGATCACCAACAGATATCTTTCACTGGCCTAACAAGTTGTGACATTGGTCCTAAAACCCTTCTTGGACAAGGCATATTGTTCAAATGCCAATAGGTTTTACACATCCCACAGTTAGCAGACACTAGAAATATATGTGGTATACTGAAGACAATCAAGAAATGACATGCCTCTAGCTATATGAAGAACTGCAAAAAGGCAGAAGTACAGGCATTCCAAGGAGGGAAGGTGCTGCTGGCCTTATGCTAGGACAAAAAATCATTCTACTGAGCAAAATAAACAATGCAGAAATGGTGGATATACAAGTTAAGCAGATCACAATAAAAACCAAAGCAGTCATTGTCTGTAAGACATGACTGGGTAGGAGTGGGAGGAGATCTTGTTGATCAGCAATTTTCACACAACCCCATACCCAGAAAGTGCGAAAAAAAATGAGACATTCTTTTATCTTTCGAGCTAGCTTCTAGAACTCTTATATCTCATACCACACAACAGAATGCAACTCTCCTCTACAGTATTAACTCCACCAAAGGCAAGACATCCACAAAAATTTCCCACGCTGCTTCACCTGTCCGGAAGACATTTTCCTTAATACAATACCCCAAAAGAGAAGTGAGGGCAGTGAACACAAGATAAACAAATCACCCGAGTCAGTACCACTGCCAGGATTGTGGTGTGCCACACCACTCTCAACATCAAAATTGGAACTGTATTTTATGAAATGCCACTGGCATGTCAATGTAAATACTATCAGATTTACTGTATATACAAATTAGTTCTCTTTTATCAAAGTCAAAAGTATTTCAGAGATTCAGTGCAGAAATTTTGTGTTCCAAAGCAGTCTTAAGTGCATTTTCTTTTATTAACCATTTACATTTAAACTACTGTGACTACTGTTTAACTGTATCCAGCATAACAAAATGAGATATCAAATTTGTTTTACACGTTGTGGTTGTAAAGACAAAATTAAAATATCTCAAGTCAATGATCAACATAATGTATACACACAACATTTGTACAGTGTAATTAAATTTTTACCTGAAAACATGTATCAACTTATTTTTTCAAGCGTATTTGAGACGTGAATTTAAAAACTGACATTTTGAGGCCAATGGGTTTAAGTTCTTTATGTATGAGACATTTACTTAGTTACTTATTTTTGGTCTATCCTGATTTCAGGCACTCCATATTTAACTCAGAAATACATATGGTAAAACAAAACTGTATTGATCAAAACGGAAATTCAGGTTTCACTTTTGTTATATCCCATCATGAATGAACAAATAAAGAAAAGATGAAAAAACAAGGTCTGGCAACAAGGTAATCAAAACCTCACAAAGGGAAAGAAGAAACACAATATTCACCTACATACCTGGAAAATTTTGGAAATGGTAACAAAAATTGCCCCTATAAAGGAAAGGAAGCTTTACAATTTACGTAAAAATCACTGGACTTGAACACCTTTAGAAACTGAGATTATGAATGAAATATGGAAGGGGGGGGGGGGGGGGTTGGCAGTCCTTGGGAAATACAGAATACACATTTCTCTCACAGAAAGTTTTAATCTAAGTGAATCACCTTACAGTAATACTTCAGCTTAACACACAGTAATGTTGACTGGCTGTTAGGTTATTGATTAACCGAAAGGACTTGCATGGCATCAAATCAGATGAATCATGAATGGTGAAAACAAGGATATTAAAGTATGCCATCATGGACTTTTTTAAAGTACTATCACAGAATTTCTCTGTGAGCAAGGGAAACTACACAAACTTTAGTCAGAAATAGCCATTAACCAGTACAAAATTGCAACTATGTACCTTCAAAATGAGAGTTTAGTGTGTTAGTACTATACCAACCTGTTTGGTGACACACAAAATTTAGTTCGGTTTATTTCATCTCAGTGAACGTATGCATGCTATTCCTCAAGTCACACTGTCATTACAAAGTTGCAACTTATATGAACCATACCCTGGGCTGTGAGTCAAGCAAAAATATCAAGCAGATTAATAATGTTTCATAAAGCAGCTCGACACATCCAGTGAAATCTGCCGAGGCACCCAAAAAAATAAATAAAAAGTATGTGCAGTCTGTAAACACATACACAAAAGGCATTAGTGATAATGTGGACATTATGTATAAAGCGTATTTCCCAAAGACATATACACAGTCAACACTCAAAGGGTGCTACCAGGGTACTGACTTTTATCACACAATTTCACTTGGAATTACTAAGAAACTCTACAATAAAATCGCATAATATATTGTTTTATTCACTAAGTAAACTATCATACAAAATATTTACAACACGCAAATTTAATACTGGTGGTGAATTTGCAGAGAAAGACCAGCATTCCTGTTTCCAGTTGAAAGAAGTGAGAACAAATGTAAACATATCACTTCTTGACATGCACATACCAATGGTTCAGAAGAAACAAGTGTTGTGAACAAAAAGCAAATTATACTATGAGGTGAAATGCTAAAAACTGTAAAGTTTATAACATTATTTTAACATAAATCTTAACTGAATGTGTAACTGCAAACACAATTTTTGCTCTTTTGTACAGAACTGTATTTTACAAGGATAACACTTTGTGATGTAAAACACTTTTAATACTTATGTACCATGATTCTGCAAAAGTTCACATATAATATTCCTGTTTTAACTATTTATTTGCTGTAAAAGCTTTGAAAATTAAAATTTAAAACTTCCTGGCAGCACCCTAAGCCTCCAAATCACTCCAACAAAGATACTGCACCATGAGCATAAGTCTCTCAACACAACAAAATCCCACAAGGCTGTAACAGACTATGCAAGAGATCGACTAGATCTGACAAAACCTTTGAAAGGTTTTTCTGGTAAGGCACCCTAACAAACTAACTCCATGGAGCAGAGTCCTTCCTGAGCATCGATAGGTCGTCAGCTAATCATGAAATTTCCCACATTTTAAGGAACACAAAGGTTCATTACTGTTCACAACAGCCCATCACATGCCCCTATCCTGAGCAAGATGAATCCAGTCCATTCTCTCCCATCCTATTTCTTTAAGATCCACATTAATCTCATTCCCTCCTACATATTCATTGTTCCCAGTAGGGCACTCAACATTTAAAAAACAACTTAAAGCTACAAACAATTTTGGCATGCCATAATGTAGTGGAAACTTAATGACTGTAAATAGAGGAGGAAGAGTATTACTGCCACCTGTCCCAGTTTCTAAAATATAAATCAAAGAACAAACCTTCCTCCTGGTCATGTTTCCTCTTGCTAGCTGCCTGTCCGCCACCAGACTTCGGCCCACGACCTTTCTTCCCTTTCTCTGGCTTCTCTGCCCTTTCAACTGCTTTGCTGCCAGTGATCTCCACTTGAGTTGTAGCTGATGGAGCATGCGTCTTTGTTGATGATGCCTTCAAGGAGGGTTTAGACTGTTTTGAGGTCAACTTTGACACTGGTTTAGAGTCTTCTTTCTCTTTTTCCTTTTCTTTCTCTTTTTCTTTCTGTTTGGGTTTTTCTTTTTCTATTACTTTCTCCTTCTCCCCATCACTAGAGTCAAAATCCCCATCTGAATCAGCAAAGCTTTTCCTCTTAGCATCAGATTTAGGTAATGGAAAATACCTGGGGTCATCTTCAGGGTCATACACCCTGTTAGAAATCTCCTTACTCTTCACAGATGTGACTTCCTTTGGCTTCTCTGAAGCAGACACAGAACTTGTAGTTGTTGTAGGTGTGGCATTACAGTTAGTTGACACAGTGGCCCCCGAATCCAATGCTGTTGTACTGGTAGTGGCAGCAGTGGTTGTTGTAACTGCTGTTGTGGTTGTGGTTGACTTGGCAGGTTCGGGCTGGTACACTTTAGCCCTGGACCAAGTAGCTTTTCTCCCTCCACGGTTTGCTGGTGGTGGTGAAGAATCTCTCTCACCTTGAAGGAACTTCATGTAGCTGGCCATGAACCCTGAGGATGGGTTGTTAGATGGCAAAGGCTTTTTCTCTGGCATCTTTGTTTCCATGGGAGAGGTCACCGTTGAACCTGCAGGGTTTGTTGTACTTGTAGTAGAAGCAGTTGTAGCGATAGCTGCTGGAGCTGCATCTGACTCTGCGAGAAACCCCCGTTCTTCTTCTATATTGGGCACAATAACTTTGGGCTGATCATCACGCGTTTCCTGCCCAGTGGCAAATGAACTGTTTCCCGAGGAAGTATTCTCAAAGGGAAGTGGTGCAATTTCAACGGAGGGTTGGAACTCATGTGGAGGATGATGTGGATGGTGCCCAGGGTGCAACTGAAAGGGTGGAAAATAAGGAAGTGGAGGTGGAGGATGATGGTGGGGGTGAGGGACCATCAGAGACTGGTGCTGATGGGCAGGATTGCCCACAAAGTTTCCAGCATGATGAAGAGGAGACTGAGAACCGAAAGCACCGGGGCCACCGCCAAACATCTTAGGTGGTGGTGGTGGAAGGTTCCAACGTTCAAAATCGAAAAACCCACCATTCTGTTGCTGCTGGTTGGTATTGTGATGGGCAGGTGGGGGAACACGGCCTGTGAAATATTCCGCCATTGCAGAGCCTGCTATGTCACTGAGAGCTGATGCACTTGCATGACTCTTTTCCGAGCTTTTTCTGCGCTTTCCACCACTGCTGCTGCTACCACTACCACTATTACCACTACCACCACCACCACCACCACTACCACCTTTCGTAGTCTGCAGTCGCTCTTCAGGTGCAGATTTTGGTTGATCTGCATTTGGCTGAATCTGACATGATTGCTGCTGCTGTTGTAAGGTTTGCAAATTCTTCACAATACTCATTGGGTCTCCACGGCAGCTACTAAGATCCTGAAGAGTCACCTGGTGTCCTGGGCTTGAGTCAAAGTATGCCTGCTGCCGTTCTGAGATGCCCAACGCTGCTCTCTGTTGAGCCTGCTGTTGCTGCTGCTGTGCAGGTACCTGTTGTGACATCTCCATTCCTCCTGCTCCATAACCTGACGAGGTTTGATATTTGTTTGTTGCCCGGGAATGGTGGGGTTGCTGTCTGTTGTCTCCAGTTTCCCAACAACCTTGCTGTTTCTGTGCAAATTCTTGCTGCTGTTGTTGCTGGGATCGTTCAAAAGATCTTCCTTCTCCACCATAGGATTTATTCCCTCCTTCGCCTGATAGGGCACGAGTAATAACGGATGGATAGGCAACCTGACCACCTTGTGACGATGGTCTTGGCACAGTAACATCCAAAGGAGAAGGAGGAGCAACCTGTTGCTGCTGCTGCTGTGACGGAGGATTATTGTGTCTTGGTGCTCCTCCACTTGGACACTGGTTTGCAGTGGGTTCAGAATGCTGCTGGAGAGGTGAAGGTGATGACATAGACGGCATGGGGCTATTGTACATGGGATACGCTGGACTGGGAACATGACCTAGGGGGCTGGCCTGAGAATGGGCCTGCAAGGGACTAGGTCTTCGTGGAACAACAACACCACAGTCTGGCCCATTTTGGGAGGAAGAATTATTAGAAGCAAGTAGTCTCTCCGAATATGTAGACTCTGTGGATCCAGATGCCTTGGATCGACCACCATGGTGATATTCTGAAGAATCTGCCGTTGAAACTGAACCGGAATAATGGCGAGCGTGGTAAGAAGAGCTTGCAGCAGCCTGCTGATTCAATACGTGTGGAAACTGAGACTGTTGGAGGTTTGAACTTGTATTGTTACGCTGAGGGTTCGAGGCCATTTTTGAAGATGACCCTGAAGTGGATGAACATGATCCACCAGCAGCCGTGTTACCCGAATAATTCAGTCCTTGACGATGAGTGTTTGCATCCATCATGGCAAAACTAATCGGTGAGGACTGACTAGACTCTAGTGTGGTCTCATTCCGACGCGAATGCTCTGATGAGGGCGGCAACTCAGGATATATCTTAGTTTGTGCCTTAGTTTGAATAGTGTGATGTGCTGAGGCCTTACTAGTAGGAGGGACAAAGTTCTGGTTCCTAGATGATTGCTTTTCAGACACCTGGGATGACGACCGGGATGATGTGGAAGCCGCATTTAGGAAAAGAGAAGAGGAGGCTGATCGTGAGGGAGGCTGCGGTATGCGATAATCCTTAGATGACGCAGAAGTAGAAGATGCAGTTGAGACGATGCACGACTGCTGATGGTGAAGAGAGCTTGAGGAGTTACTACCAAAGGATTTACTTCCACTGGAAAATTCTGAACCAGAAGAAATTTGTTGTTGCTGCTGCTGTGACTTATTACTGCTTGAAAAGTTCCCAGAAAGAGATGAGCAATCGCCACGTGACGTGAGCGATTCAGAGCCCGTAAAAGAAGTGCCTGTCGAAGCCTGGTGAAAAAATGGGGTTCCACTTGCAGAAACATTGGAAGCTGCAGATGCTACTGGTTTCACTGGGGTCACAAGTGGTGACTGGGCCCGGCTTGCTTTCTTACTAGAGTTATCACCATAGCTGCTAGAACTCTTGTTATATTCAGCTGCAGCTGTGAGCTGAGAGTTCAGATGGTTCAGGCTCTGAGCAGCTGCAAAGTGAGCATTGAACGTATTTTCATATGTTGCTGTGCCAGACTTTGATGTTACTGGTCCAGGGGATGAGGTCACAACAGTCTCATGTGGTAGAATTCCGAAAGGGCTTGGCAGCTGAGTGTTGCTTTGATGTGACCATGCTAGAGATGAAGATGGAGAGGAAGATGATGCCTGGTGTTCAAAGAATGAGCTACCTGATGCAGCCAGACTTTGGTGATGTGCTGTACTGTAGTTCTCACGTAAACTAGATAGTTCTGATTCTACTGAGCTCTGCTTTGTAGCAGCAGCTTGGGCCTGTGCCAGGGCTTGTCTATGCTGACTCACATTGAGTGTGGCGGGATAGTGGGCAGGCTTGGGATTGGCATGGTGAAAGAGTGGAGAAAAGACTGCATCGTAGCCTACAGGAGGAGGAGAAAGGAATCCACCAGGATTAAAAGGTGAAGCGGTGGTGCCAGGTCCAGCGGCTGACATCCAAGCTGACCAGCCAAGCTAGCAGTGGTGTGCGCTGCTTGAAGTAGCAGCTGAGACGTTGTGGACGGCACACCACCGCCTGGCTGGTGGCTTCCAAGACCAGAGTTCCCGTGGCTGCTGCTAGGTGGTGGTGGGAAGCAACAAAATCGCCTGCCCCGCCTGCAGACCCCGACTGGAAACCGCCTGTTGCGCCAGCCAGACGGTTATAAGAAGCGGCGTACGCTGACCATGGCCCCACCGGATCCATTACCTAGCTGTGCCAGTCTTTAAGAATGGACAACTATGTGAAATGAATTTCACAGACAGTTTTCTGCCCCAGCCTTCACAGCTCTTCACAACATTTTGATTAAGGCAAGGTAGCAGAATAATGGCATTCACTAGTTTATTCACAAAGTTGTCTTCTTGCCACAGTCCTTCATACAGGTATCTCACAACTTTAATTGCAGTACTTCAAGAACCACACCATTTAACTGATGGCACATTGACCAACGACCGGAACTTCCACCCAATTCCATCTTCACCTGTGAATGAAGAAACAGGGCTTAAGCCAGGATTCAGAATCTTTGGAAGGAGCAGAGAATTTGTATGTAAATAATACTATGCCAAAAAATGCTACTAATTAAAAGCAATAAGAGCTTTAGCCACAGTAAGAGAGAAAGAACCCAAAACAATTATTACATTACCACTGCTTTCCTGCATAAATGGACACACATCTTAACTACTCAACATGCATATATAAATGTTACAATTACAATCATAGAACATATGTCAAAAAAATAAATGATTATGTACCAAACATTAAACCCTGGCTATACCACATTTCTTTTTAATAACATTAAATTTAATCAGCAAAATTCTCTGAATGGTTTTGGAAACGACTGAAACATAATGGTTAGTGGAAGCCAATGGTCAGTTGCAGGTTTGGGAGAAAATGGGTCACTCTTCTTCTATTCAGTAAGTTTGCATGTTTCTAACACCAATAAACAAAAACTGATGCACCTGTCATGCAAAATTAAAGCACCCCTGGTTTCGGAAGACGAAAGTCTAAACTGGTTGATGTCATTCAGAATCCTAAGGCAAGCCGCCTAGTTCATGTGCCTGTCTACCTCACCTGCCATGGCCTGGCCTAATCCATACGCGGCCTCGCTTACCCCTGTAAGTTTCAAGTAGGCTAGGTACTGTAACGTATGAACGAGACAAAGAGACATTACGAAATAATCTTGACGTAAACACCAACTCACATCAACTTATTGCGATAAAAGAACAAACCTGAGAACAAAACACTTCCTTCCTTACGAAGCGAGGTCCTTAGATAACATCATAAATATGGCTTCAGCTCGATAGCCTACGTCTTGAAGACAGTTCGACATCCGACTAAGACACGGAAAATGTACTTACATACTGTAATTGATGTATATCGTTTGATACTTAATGTCTTGAAACGCAACACTAAGAAAAAATTATACAGTACTATTGGCACAAACACGAGTTATTTTAAAAATATTTTGAACAATGTCTCGCCTTTCACATTAACTGACGCCATTTTGCATTGAGTCAACAACTGAAAGCGCTATCTATCGATTCACTAGGGTACTGGCGGGATTTTTCAAACAATAGGCAACACATCTTTTTATTCTCTTTTTCCCCTCCAGGAAATATTTCAGACACGCCCCCGCGCTAAGTGATGGATGGGATGGAATATCGTGCACAAACTCAACCGAAAACTTGTACGGCTCATAGACACTCAAAGATCTTAATCTGCGTTTCGCCCTTCCTTAGCCACCCCCCTTCGGCCCTCTATCCCTTGAGGCGTATGGATCCGCGGAAGGAGGGGTAGAAAAGATGTCCAGTATGGCTGATTGACAAGATGGGTTCGAGAGTCCGGCATCAGAAATTCCCCTCTAAACACCTACATTTCTTCTACAGGACACTCCTAAAATTGTGGGACAACATGGGTTCCACAAAATTTCCATTTTTTTCATTACACCTATGGTTAAAAAGGGATAGCTGGTTTAAAGTGAAAAGTGCACAAACATAGTTATTTCTTATATACTACTTTGCTCTCTCAGGAATATACATTAATCTATTCAATAATTCATCCAATCTTTTGCCCTACAGTACATTTGCAGCACAAATGTTTTTCCAAGGCAATGTAGCCTGAAAATTTGCTAGTTTAACATAATTATCAATATAATAAAATAGCCCAACTATGGTCAACTGATCAAGTAGCATGCATTTTTTTGTCATGACCAGTCACTGGTTTACAGAACACATTATAAAACAAAATAATCCTACTAAAGAAAAAAGAAATGATCAACTAATAAAGCCATTTGCAAAATGCTGCAGTGCTGATCTGCATTAAATCTGCTTCTTTTCTGGCAGTATGCTGCAGCATGCAGTACTGGCCCCTTTTAACAAAGGACAGTAGATTGAAAAGTCTTAAAACTGCTTATTTTACTTCACAATTGCAAGTGCCACCACCTTTTTTTGCCAGAAAAGACAGCATTGCCTATATGTTTTATATCTTTCATTCAAAATTAAAGATGAACTTTTTTAAGTGTTATTTAATGACACTGTCAATTACTGAGATTACATAGTGTCAGCAATAGACAAGTATAGGCATTGGTGGAACAATACTGACAGGGAGAAACTTAAGTACTCAGAGAAGAACCTGACCCAAACCCACTTTGTCCACTACAGATCTGACATGAACTGGCCTGAGATTGGAAGTGGGACTGTGCAGTAAGCGGTCAGCGACTAACCACCTGAGCCATTGCACAGCCCACCCTGACGAAGCCACACAATACCTACTAGAATGAAGATTTGTTTTCCCCACCCACACATTTCAACATTCTGCTCTGGAAATTTTCACATAGATGCAGTTCTCTTCCCCCACAAGACTACAAAGTGTCATAATCCAGAAGAAATTTCCACAATCATGAAAGCACCAAATTTCAAACATTCATTTATTTATCACCAAGAAGCATATTACTTGACACAATTTCAGCAGCATACAATGATAACAGCAGTAAGTCTCGTGTGAAAATACACAGGGGGTTTCAGCTGGAATCTGTCATACTTCAGAACATTCCTAAGGTCAAATTACAGTGATAAGACCAAAAACACCTATGCCTGAAGTTGAAGAGTTCTGGAGATAATGGCGAGAAGTCTTCAAGAATACAAATAAATGTAATTATTAAATCGTGTGTGTGTGTGTGTGTGTGTGTAGCGTACTGTATACAATTTAATTTTTTTGCCAACTTAAATTCTGGAACAAAAGCTCATACTCTGAACACAGTTTTGAATTTTGAATCCCAAACTGAAGCAATTTTTTAAAATTCTGTAACTGTGAATTATTTCATTCATCATAAAATATTCTCTGGTGTTCTTCTTCAAACATACAGCATTCATTCAATTACCACAAAGCCTCCATAAAATATGAACCCACTTTCAGAAACCATCAACTAAAAAGAAAACTATTTTCAGTATTCACAACAAATATACAGATCTCCACATCCTCATGGCATACATTTAATATTTTGATTTCATCATCAGAGCTGTCACGTAAATAATTTCCAGTAGCAGAAAATAAATCCAGGTGCCAAACATGCATGAATATAGGGAGCAAAACAAAAAGAATAGGTTCTACACAGTTTTGCTGGTGACATATCACATCTAGTATGATCAAGTTTCTTGGACTTTTTCCATTGCCCAGTGTTTACAAACACAAAAAATTAAACATATTTCACAAACAGGCACTGTCCTTGGATAAAAGGGTAGGTGGAACATGCACTCAGTTTGGCCCGATATGTAAACCTCTAGGCCCAGACGCTGAGCATATCTTCGCCCATTATGCTAAACTGAGTATGTTCTCCTACCCTTTTACCCAAACACAGTCAGAAAGAGCTCGCCTCCAAAATGTTGTATTTCAATTTTTGTATTTTTGAACAAATGACAATGGACAAAGGCCAAAATACCAAATGGAGCTAAGAATAGGGTGCTCTGCAATACATTAATTATACCCACCATTTTTCACCATCACTGTTATTATTCAAATGTCACTGATACCCAGACCATGATACAACTTCTTTACCTTTGGTCTCATGCAAAGCATTAAACTTTATAGAAAGAGCAAAGGATTGGAAACAGTAAGCAACATTCTTACTGAAAGGATTTTGTAAAACTCAATACTCAAATTTCACAAGCATAACTTCATTGTTCATCCACTGCTGCTGATTTTAAACTACAAATGCATTAATTATAACCATCGTATGTACTGGAATGTCATCAAACACACATTGGTCCTAGAAAGTACGAACTGTTCTCGTCTGGCTTTTGACTCAGTAATTGTTTCTTTTGAGCCATTTCAATCCCCATGTAGTTTTTCTCCAAAGTGAAGGTTCTAAGTGACCAGTGCTGTGTTGCTTGCTTGCTTTCACGAAGCAACAAGTCCTGTCATGACAGGTGAAAATACTAGTCAAGAGTGACAATAGTGACTGGAGTCTGTTTCACAGAATGACAAGTGAATAGTGAAATGAAACAAAGTGACAGGCAGCAGATTTGAGCCGTTGGACAAGTGTTTGTTTCACAAAGACATTTTCCTGTCACAGTCACTTGCCATTGTATAGCGTCTTTTGACCCAAGTAGCAAGTAACGTCAGGCTAGTCACGTTCAGATGATTGTGTGATGCAGGATAGTGAAGACATTGTGTTTATGTGAAAATTAAGTCAGTATGTGGTCCAGTGATTCTGAGAACGAGAATGAACTTGTGGCAATTCAGAGACAAAGAATCGAATTAAGGTGAGATGGAGGGCAGTTATGAATATAACAAGAGGTTCTGTCTAACTTCAGTGAAAATGAACTTCTAAGCATGATTGGACCCTTTTTACACCGGGAAACCAACCGAAGTCGCAATGTAAGTGAGAAGCAGTTGCTACAAATAGCATTGCATTGGCTAGGTACAGAAGGACAATATCATTCAGTGGGTGACATGTAAGGTGTATCTAAGGCCAGTGTATGTATTCCTCTTTTTATCTCTGACCAAAGATGTTGAGGGTATATCAGTCGGCAATACAAATGTGGCTGTGCCTGTTGCTGATCTACAACTGTCTTCTCCACCTGAAAACAGTAGTCACTAGTCACTGTCCAAACCTTCTTCTACAGAAGGATTATCCTTTCCAAGGATACCTAGAATAAGGAGTTCCATTTTGTTGTACTCCGCCTCCTTACTTCCACCTGCTCCTGTCATTTCTGTGTTGTTTCTTTTTGCCTGAAATATGATACCAAACTAAGTTCCACATACACATCTATGACTGGTATATTACGCCAGTCTTCTGCATTTGCAAGGATCCATAATGATGAATAGTAACTGCTGTGTCAGTTCTAATTATGGATTTACTGAGTGAACTATAAAAAGAGGAAAGAGATAAGCAAATATTTGGTTAAAGAGCAATTATAAAGTGTGAAAGGAACAAGGAAAGGTGATTATTGATCAATCCAGAATATTCTAGAAAGGAAAGAAAGCTGATATAGTCTGATGTTTTGTAACAGTGAGCAACATAAACAGATTAACAAATTACAAAATTGAGTGAATTGACATTAGTGGGTACCTGGCTACACCACTGGTTTCCTAGAACCTACCACCTAAATATTATGCAGTTCACACCTACCCACACATTAAATTTCTTACTCGCCAATGTCTTCTTTCGCCAGTTTGACCTCAGAATGTCGCGAAAGTACTGCCGTGGCTTCCCTGTCACCAGTCCTAGTGACTCAGCAAGCTTGGTCACTTCCACTTCTTAATTTCTTTTGTTTTGTAAGATCACTCGAAAATGACCCGAAAAGAACACCTTTCTCCTCTTTTGTCTTCTGCAGAACAGCGAGTCTGTTTGCAGTAGCCATTTTATGTCTCCTTGCTTCTACTATTCCACTTGTCACACTAGTCACTAGTCGTTGAGAAGGTAACTGGCGACAAGTCTAGCAAAAGATTTTGTGAAACAGGATTTAGTGCTATTTGTCACTAGTTGCTCCCTCACCAGTCAAATCGTCACTTATCACACCCATTGCTTTGTGAAACAGGCCCCAGCTGTCCTTTTAAATAACAGTGTCCTATTAGCTGTCCCGTCATTATTCTTAGCTGGTTTCTGCTCAAGATGAGTAATTACCCAGCCCTTTTAGCAGAAGGACTTTTAAGGAAGCCCTCAGCCTCCCTCTGTCCATGAATGGACTGCCAATACTCCTCGTGTTTCCAGCTTGTTCAGCCAAGGTAAAGGTTAAATCATCCTAAATTTAATGATCACGCCTTGAAGGCATACACAGGAGGCACAAACCTCCAAGCATTATAATTAACAAGATTAAAGATGTCAGCTTTATCTCCAGTACACCACTGAAAAAGAGGTCCGATGGGCCCCAGAACTAGTGGACATGTTTTAGAGGTGAGAAAAATCTCTTGCCCCTGCCAAGAGTCAAACGACAGTTATCCAGCCTTTGTCACTGTAGTGATGTGAGCTATCCCAGCTTTGAAGCATGGGGGAAAAAAAATACATAAAAATAAGAACGTGGAAGTACTTCCACATCCAGTGCTCCCCAAAATCTAAACAGCACCAATTTGTTTGAAGGTCCCCAGGTCTTGCCCACTTGTCCTTATGATAATGGTAGTATTAACATGAAAATGAGTATGTAGCACTGCAGAACGATGATGGGAAAACTGAAGTACCTGGAGCAACGTTCCAATTTTTTTTACAGCTGCGAGGGCCTGCTACTGCTCTGAGCAGACAATTTTTACATGACCTGACGACTGTGCAGCACTTAGAAGTTTTCTGTAATATGCAAAATAAGAATATTTACAATGAAAATTGAAAAATTCCAGCTACGTGGCAACAATTCAGTGCGCGGGAGCATTTCAATTACTGCGTGGTCATGCACCCCCACAGCTTAGAGGGAACTTTGACTTTGAGACAAGCTGTCCCAGTGTCACTTTGTCCACCACAAATCTCACACAGACTGGCATGGGATAGAACCCAGGCCTACACAGTGACAGACCAGAAACTAACCGCCTTGGCCACGGCATAAATGACAGCAAAATAATATACAAAAATACACTTCCTTCCACACAAGAAACACTTTTTGTCTCCATTAGAAAGACCAACTAGGAAAATATTTGCTGTTTATGTTAACTCATATGAAAGCCACAAGTATTTTCTATGGCTAGAGGTCTTTTAATGTGAAAGCAGGCAGAAAAGTTACAACTGCACTTTAAACAGTTGCACTAAAAACAACATTGTCAAATCAAATTCTGATTATATTTATACTAAAGGTGTGAGAAAGATAATCCTCCACCTAATCTTGGTTTCAAAGCATTCGTCTGTAAAATTAATACATACAAATGAACACGTATTATGCCAGCCACAAAAAACTTTAACTCAGACTTTTAAACTGTATAGTACATTCCTACTTCAGACTGGACTTTTGACTGCACCAGATGACAACAGCAACACACAGACATTACAGCTGTGCAATACATTGACAACAAAGACCTGATCAATCTTATTGCAAATTCATCACTGCCAGTCACTTCCTATCTGAAGTTAAAGTGACTGGTCATTCTTTAAGTTTCACTGGCCACTTAATAACCAGTCAGGTGCTACAAGATCTGAATCACTGCAGCTGGTAACTGCCACATAGCCAGCAATCAATTACCAGCTAACATGATCTGAATCACTGCAGCTGGTAACTGCCACATAGCCAGCAATCAATTACCAGCTAACATAATCTGAATCACTGCAGCTGGTAACTACCCCATAGCCAGCAACCAATTACATGATAACATGATCTGAATCACTGCAGCTGGTAACTGCTACATAGGCAGCAATCAATTACCAGCTAACATGATCTGAATCACTACAGCTGGTAACTGCCACATAGCCAGCAACTGATTACCAGCTAACATGCTCTGAATCACTGCAGCTGGTAACTGCCACATAGCCAGCAACCAATTACCAGCTAACATGTTCTGAATCACTGCAGCTGGTAACTGCCACATAGCCAGCAACCAATTACCAGCTAACATGTTCTGAATCACTGCAGCTGGTAACTGCCACATAGCCAGCAAACAATTACATGCTAACATGATCTGAATCACTGCAATTTGTAACTGCCACATAGCCAGCAACCAATTACATGCTAACATGATCTGAATCACTGCAATTTGTAACTGCCACATAGCCAGCAACCAATTACATGCTAACATGATCTGAATCACTGCAATTTGTAACTGCCACATAGCCAGCAACCAATTACATGCTAACATGATCTGAATCACTGCAATTTGTAACTGCCACATAGCCAGCAACCAATTACATGCTAACATGATCTGAATCACTGCAATTTGTAACTGCCACATAGCCAGCAACCAGTTACATGCTAACATGATCTGAATCACTGCAATTTGTAACTGCCACATAGCCAGCAACCAATTACATGCTAACATGATCTGAATCACTGCAATTTGTAACTGCCACATAGCCAGCAACCAGTTACATGCTAACATGATCTGAATCACTGCAATTTGTTACTGCCACATAGCCAGCAACCAGTTACATGCTAACATGATCTGAATCACTGCAATTTGTAACTGCCACATAGCCAGCAACCAATTACATGCTAACATGATCTGAATCACTGCAATTTGTAACTGCCACATAGCCAGCAACCAGTTACATGCTAACATGATCTGAATCACTGCAATTTGTAACTGCCACATAGCCAGCAACCAATTACATGCTAACATGATCTGAATCACTGCAATTTGTAACTGCCACATAGCCAGCAACCAATTACATGCTAACATGATCTGAATCACTGCAATTTGTAACTGCCACATAGCCAGCAACCAATTACATGCTAACATGATCTGAATCACTGCAATTTGTAACTGCCACATAGCCAGCAACCAATTACATGCTAACATGATCTGAATCACTGCAGCTGGTAACTGCCACATAGTCAGGAACTAATTACATGCTAACATGATCTGAATCACTGCAGCTGGTAACTGCCACATACGAGGGCTGTCCAAAAAGTATCCGACTATATTTTTTCCTGCGGTAAGTAATGGCGAAAGGGTGGGGAAACTGAGCGTAGTGGTAGAAGGGACTTTCATGCGCATGCGTGATTTTTTGCTGCCTCGCAACACCGCCGGATGCGTCTGTCGCTGCCAGATAGCGAAGTGGTGTAACACGTGTTCGTCGCATTCTCGTTTCGCTCAAGATGACAGAATGTTTGGAGCAGCGATACTGCATCAAGTTTTGTCAGAAACTTGGGGATACCCAAGCGGAAACAATCCGCAAAATTCAGCAGGCTTTTGGTGATGATGCAATGGGGGTCACTCAAATTAAAGAGTGGTTCAACCGATTTAAAGATGGCCGCATGTCGGCGGACAGTGACCAGCGTTCCGGGAGACCGTCAACGAGCCGAAATGCTGATGTCATTGACAAAGTGCGGACATTGATCATGGAGGACCGTCGTTTGACCGTCCGGGAAATTGCTGATGAGGTTGGGATCAGCAGAGGTTCCGCAAACACGATTTTAACTGAGGATGTGGGCATGCGAAGAGTGGCGGCAAAATTTGTGCCCAAGCTGCTTTCGCCGGAGCAGCAACAACTCAGCCTTGAGGTCGCGCAGGACATGCTGGAGTGCGCCAACAGGGATCCTGAGTTCCTGAAGACTGTGATCACTGGTGACCAGTCGTGGGTGTACGGATATGACCCGGAAACCAAGGTCCAGTCGTCACAATGGAAGCATCCAACATCCCCGAGGCCCAAAAAAGCACGACACGTTCGGAGCAATGTGAAGGTGATACTGACTGTTTTCTTCGATTACCGGGGTGTTGTGCATCATGAGTACGCACCACTAGGCCAAACTGTTAATAAGGAGTACTACCAAGAAGTCCTCCGTCATCTTCGTGATGCAGTTCGGCGCAAGAGACTGGAGCTGTGGGACGCACGCAACTGGCAGCTGCATCATGACAATGCCCCAGCTCATTCATCACACCTGATCCAGGGTTTCCTGGCTAAGCACGGCATTCCGCAGGTTCGCCAGGCTCCCTACTCTCCTGACATGGCTCCTTGTGATTTCTGGCTGTTCCCGAGATTGAAGACACCGCTAAAAGGCTCCCGTTTTGACAGCCGCGAGGACATCATATAGAACGCGACGGCGCAGCTGCACACCATTCCAAAACAAGCCTTCCAGAATTGCTTCCAGCGATGGAAGGACCGCTGGGCTAAGTGTGTGGAGTCACAAGGGGCCTACTTTGAAGGGGATTAGTTATTGTAACCACCCAGATACAGAACTTTTTTTTCCCGGTCCAAGGTCAGATACTTTTTGGACAGACCTCGTAGTCAGAAACTAATTACATGCCAACATGATCTGAATCACTGCAGCTGGTAACTGCCACATAAGCATCAATTACATGCTAACATTATCTCAATCACTTCCACAACTGGCAGACTGTTCAAAAATGAAATGGAAGATGGTTTTTCAATTCTTTTTTCTCTCCCACCTTACACTTCTGTATTTCAATATTCCAGGAATATTGATACCACTTTCCTCTTTCTCTCTTGTGACTTTTAACATTTACTTTACCAGCATATTACAGCACATTTCCATACCTGCTCCTATCACGTTCAGCAAATTATGTTGCATAATTTTAATATGCTATATGTACTTTAATTCTGCTTAAAACTCCTGTGTTAAATAATGTCAGTTTATTACTCAATGAACATAACTCAGTCACTGAAATGTCAGAAATCAAGTTATGTACTTATTCTTAGTCCCACTGTTGTCAAATAATACATAAATGATTAAAAATATAATGGATACATAACCAAATAAAGATATCAATTAATTCATCATCCCATGTAACAAGCGGCAAAAATGTTTTTACCACTCATAATATAGTACAATCCCTTTCACATCCCTCCTTTCCCACCATGTTGGGCTAGAGGCAGCTAGCAACTAACAGTAACAATGACCACTGTCACTATTTAAAATGACTGTTATCACAAGTGACACTCACTGGAACTGTGTGGATTAAGAAATCACTGTATCACCCATCCTAATGGACATCAAATTAGACATTCAGTGCTCTACAGAACTGGTGCATAACGTGAAGGAATTACATGTGTGCACACAGCATGACACAAAAATGTGTATGTTCATAGAGAATGCACCCAACATGCACACTGTGCATGTGTGCACAACAGAAATGTGCACACACAGAACAGGGATGCAAAACATGCATACATGAATGCAGAGCAAGGATGTGAATCCACATGTGCACAAAACAGATGGCACACACTTATATGCACAGAAACATATGTAGGTCACAAACTAAATGGTTATTAAAACTGTCTGATCCACACCAAAACTGAAAACACATGACAATGACAATTCTTCACAAAATTCTCCAACATCACAGCTCACGAAAATCTGTTCTGTGCTTCTTGGAAATGTCCTATGCATATGAACTACAAAAAACTAGAATTTTTTCTACTGACATTTACATTTATTATTTTCAAAGTTTATGGTCAACAAGATGCAGTAACAAATGATGATGACTTTGCCATACACGATAATTTATCAAGTTCCCAGTAGCAGTCTTAAATTGTTTTAAGCATCGGTTACTGTGTCAAGGTTCCATTTTTGGTACTGACATTTCTGCTACACATTTTACTCTTAAAATCCCTCCTATGATAGGAGGAATGCAGATGTTTTTGCACCTGCTTTACCCCCCTGACTTCTGCTCTTCACAGAGAGGATTCATTTTGTGCACCCAATATCAGTTACAAACATAATGACAACAGGAATTTTCCATTTGACAGAAAAAGTTCCTATAGTTTCTAAAGTCAGGTTCAAAACCTACGAAATGAAGGGGACTATGTTAAAACATGCACTGTGTTTTTAATTAGCAAGTGTTTACAATAAACTAGGTCATACTTCTCAAACACACACAAACATGGCTAATGAAAGTGACACCTCATACTAGACATCACCACGTGAAATTGCAATATGAAGCTGTCAGGTCATAACCAAAGTGACAATGCAAGAAACATTAGTGGACTACAGAAATCAGTGTGCCAAATATGTATTCACCAATATGAAAACAGGTCAAGAAGTGATCACATTTATTTGCATAAGTAGAAGAAACTATATACAAACGTGGATGTCTTTACAGTTACCTTGACAGCAGAACTACCTGCAGTGAAATTTTGGGCACAGTACAGATACACTACCTAGTAGCATGAGGGGTACTGTTACTTCCCAGCACACAGCACACACATCACTTTGTCACTTACTTATAAGCGCAAGTGTGTGCACGCACACGCGCACACAAAACAATCTCTTTCTCCCTTCCTTTCTTGTCTCCTCCCAACCATTTCTCAACCATGCTCCATTCATGCTTAATGAACAGTTCTTTTGTGTGCAAGTTATTGAGAGTTGTAATGGTGACATAACTTAAATCATAACATCTACAACATAAATGTACACCACTTATTAACCTTTAGTGTATGGCCCTTTAAATGCCAGGTTCTGCTGTGGCCTGAGCACTATTCAATTTAAATGCCCACTTTGGGACAGTGTTGTCCATTTTGGGTGAAAGGGATGTACATTTAATGGGACAATGCTGTCCCAATAAATGTTAAAGGTTAAATCAGTAAATGACAAATAACTGTACTCTGTATTTAAAAAAAAAAAAACTGCATGTTCAAGTCACTCTATTTTGATGTGCAAAGGCATAAAGTATAATGTTATACAAGACAGCAAAACTTGGGCGTAAAAGGATACCAAGGATGTTACCAATTCGGTACATGTTACCTTACTGACCTGTCCATAAATATAAACTACCAGCACTTGTTTCATGGATAGGTCCATTTGGGTGGAGATAACAGTAAAGCATCATAAAAACAAGCAGCATGTTGTGTGCATGCAATTGCAACTTCGGAGATGGTTAGAGGACGATCTCAGTGACTGCTCAGCACGACTGGTGTGGAATCACCAAGTACTCAATGCACACCACTGAGTAAAGTGCAAAGTGTGTGAATGTAAGTGGTGCAACTTGACTTTTGCCATGTCTGTCTGTGTCCAAAATGCTACTGCACACAACTGCACAATTATAACACTAGGGTATTCAGTATTATAACCAACAAATGCACTTTTTGTATTTCTGTTACACTTTTACCCTACACATGTTTCGGCTGTGGTCCAGCCATCATCACGGTACACTAGTAGGTTCACTTCACTGGCACTGGTTCATTTGGTATTATCACAAGTCATCACAATACAAAAACCAAAACAATGTGATGACGTTGATAATACCAATGAACCAGTGACAGTGAAGTGAACCTACTAGTGTACCGTGATGATGGCCGGACCACAGCCGAAACATATGTAGGGTAAAAGTGTAACAGAAATACAAAAAATGCATTTGTTATTTATAATACTGCTAACACTAGGGTACGTCACTATACCACACTTGACAAGTGACACATCAGCCCAAGACAGAAGCTGTGAGAAGCCTGAGGAACAGTGAGACAGGAGTGTACATTGTCCTTATAGCACACACTGGCCGGTGGTACCTGACAACATACCTAACACAGAGACTGCTCAAGTCTTACATGAGCATCACTGTCAGTTGTGATTTGTGGTCTCCAGCATAAAGTGCAACTAAATGGATTTGGGCATGAATTTTTTTTAAATTGTGGCTGTTCGCATGCAAAGCAACATTTCCTTTCCATATAAAACCCCTATGTCACTAAAAATTTGGAGGGGTGGGTCTAAAAGTTGACATCTGGTGTGGAGCAACACATTGCATAGTGTAGAGGCTCTTCTTCTCCACCAGGTAACTGTCAGGCAGATATCTAGATCTGAAAAACACCAGTATGGCCACTTTACATCACAGTGGAACACAGCTGCACTGGTCATTAGAAGTCTGCCATTACATAGCCGAAACATTCAGTAAGAACTGGTGTGACTGCCAGACATCCATATTATGACCCACAAGGTGAAGACTGCCACAGCTTTCCAGCAACCACCACCAGACATGCTGAATGTCATGAGAAAATCTGGCATCACTTCAGGCACTGTACTATTTGGGGGGGGGGGGGGGGGGGGGGGGGGGGGGGTGGATGTTGATATTGCATGAGCCTGACCACTGCCTCCCACATTTGTACATAAACTGTGCTAAACACTGAGCTGTAAAGGGTTAACAGTTGCTGTTTAAAGATGCTTTTCTTTCATCCATACCCGAACAAACATCCTGTATGTTCATCTGACAACTTTACAGTGCACTTTTGTAATACAAAATCATATTTAATTAACTCTACATTTTCATTCAACATGTTATACAGATGAAACAGCTGCCAAACTTCAGGTCATTATTCACTGGTTCATTATGCGTGAAAAATGTTACATCAGTACAAGTCAAGAATCTCAACCACTGTGTAGCTACAATGTGCTCCAGCAGAACACCCCCACCAATGCTCCAACAGTGGACTCAACTGTGCCGCGCATACACACCCACCTGTCGACATGTGGTGTTCAGTCACTGTGGAAAGAAGACTGTGTATGGCTGCAGACGACAAGAACTGCCTGTGTCGTAAGAAGTAAACACAACACACATTTCACAAACTAAGAGTACACCAACATTCCTTCCATTTACCAACTACTGACAGTAATGCCCAAGCACGGTTTCCCCAAAAGAGTGCCATTCAGCAGGGCACATCAGCAGTTGCAACAAACAGGTTCAGTAACCTATGTGCTAGGGAGTGTGACATACAATGTTAATGACCAACAGAAGATACTGTATAGTGTCCAATAAAATCTGGGAGCAAGTGTTCACTAATTATGAACTGCACAAACCTTCAAAGCAAGGATGGAAATTTTATGTTAGGAACATCTGTACCCATACGACTGCCAATACGTACAAGTTTCCCAAGCCCAGAACTACGCAGCTCAACTAGATTTCTGTCACTGAAATGTGGAACACCATCTGCTGGTGAATCACATTATGTTTTTGTGATAAGCCCAAATTATGCAAGATGAAATAACCAACTGGCACAACACCCAGCATTCCTCACCATGCCACTGTAAGAAGGTTCTAGGCAATGTGTGGTACAGACTTATCAACAATGAAATAACACACATTTAACAGCTGACAACTACCTGCACATCCTGTGGGATAAAACACTACTTTTAGAAAATGTTCATCCCCAAGCCACATTAAATGTGTGGCTGCAATCAAGTTCGAACAGTACTTCAGTCAACACAACACATTTATTAAACACAGAAACCATGTTTATTATATTTATCACACACACAGAACACTGACTGCATGTTTAATCAAAAGTGCTCATGCTGACTGAAGCATGGTCTTGTTTGTTACGTTATACCTAGCAGGATGACTCAGAGATGTGACAGCAATATGACAGTGATGAAGCTCATGTAGAGTACCTGAATCAGAAACACAGAAATCACTGGGTCATGGACATCTGTGTGCCTGACCATTCTTCAGAGTTGACATCCCCTGACAACAAGCACTCTCACGGCATATCACAGACAGTGCTGCTCCCATAAAGCACATGGACAGCAATAGAAGCTTGCATGTGCATAGCCAGTGCAGGAATTCATTTCAAGCTACAAGCCACTTAAGAATGTATATTATGTCACAACTTATGTTATGCATAACAACCTGAAGTCTGGCAGGGGGGGATGCCACAGCTGCAACCAAAGCTGATGATGTACATTTATGCTTAATATGTACCAGCTACCAAACATGTATCATGGTTATTGCTCGTTTAGAAAATACACGCTATGTAAACAGAATAAGAAGCACAGTTTTGGAAACATAACGAAGTTTATAAAGTTCACCATGATGAAACTTAATGCTACTAAATGTAACATGACACACAGTATATATTTCTTAAGAATAACATACTATAAAATCAAAGTGTCTTCAGCACCATACAACTTGAGATTGGAGGTCCTCACAGGTCAAATGAGGATATGACACTGTGTTGACTGGTAAATATTTACTGACATTTTGGAAGTCTGTGTTGCCTCCATCTTCAGGGTTCAGGAAGACTGCTAGACCTTAAAGATGGAGAGAGACAGCATACTCCTCCAAAATGTCAGTAACTGTTTAACAGCTGCATCCCAAATACATGAACCTTTCTTTTGGCATCAGCACAACATAAAACTAGAACAGATACCAAAACAATATAACTTACTGGTGCATTGTAGCCATCATTGTATGTTACACTGTCAAAAGTAGACAAAAAAAAGTATGTCCATATGAGGACATAGAAAAGAAAGCCTAACAGAAATCAACAAAATGATGATTAGTTTTACATACATTTTGTGGCAGCTACAACATACGACCCTACATAATCAACACCGTAGCCTATTTTCAAAGGGTCTACTCATGAAAAGAAATGAGCCGCTGAAAAATTTACATATGATAAGAGTACACACTCTGCATACCAAAGTATATGAATCTATATGCAAAACATAACAACTGCGTGTCTTCACAGCACTTCTTGTAGTGGGAATATTGCTGACAGAACATCACTTCTGTAACTCGTGACCTTACACTTATCGTGATAAACACTACCAACTTGGGCCTTGCACTGGTGAATAAAACTCACCTGAAAACACATAACGAACTGTTACACTGTATGCTTCACAAATAGGATATGATAAAAACGGAAAGGTAAAGTATCAAGGCAAATGAGTGAGAGGAGGAATACCTCCATGCATTCTTAACCTCAGTACTAGATAAGAGGAGGATAGGTGGGCCCAAGAGCCAGCCTGGACACTACAGAGAAAGGAAAATCTACTGTCCCTCCCAGAAACCCAACTCCCAATTCCTCAGTCATACAGCCAGTAGCCTAGTCACTGTAATGACTGATTTCTCCAAGTACAAATAAGACGAAAATGTACGTACAATGTAATACTGAGGAACATTTGGATCTTTGCGTCCTGAACCCTTCTCCCATGGTTGTACCATTTAATCCACTGTTGTCACACATTTCACTGCTGCTGTTGTTGTTGTTTATAATTGTACACATAGTGCAAAATGAATTACTATTATTAAGGTGTGTTATTATACAGAATGTTCTGCAATGTAACAGCCAAATTTCAAGAGAATGTACTACAGGTCATTCAGAGCAAAAACGTCTAATAAACTATAGTTCACTTCAAACCGTTATCAAGTTACAAGCAAGTGAAGCAAGCTAGCACTGCTGCAGCTTGATCAAGTTCCTGTTTGTACACTGTCTTGGCTACTTGCCGTGGCTGTGTTGTGTTGTACTATGGTGGGGCAGTCATAACACCTAACACTAACACATTTGTATCACCTTCAAACAGTACAACACCTTTTACCAGGAGATCACACCAAACATGTACGTTTTGTGAAGGGATGCAACAACGGCTATAAATTCTGCCGGACATTCAGGTCATGAATGAGGCTCAATTTACCCGGGACGCTATTACCAACACAAGAATTCTCACTCTTGGGCACAGGAAAATCCACACGAGGTAACACAATGCCATTTTCAACAGTCATTATCAGTTAACATGTGGTGTGGAGTATTAGGCTATAACCTGACTGGACCACAAGTTATCGAGACGTTTAACAGCTCTGTATTACAGAAATTGTCTGGAAAATGAATTATCATGGTGGTAAACCAGAAGGAAGGCATCAGTTAGTACAGGCCATAAATGAAGCCACTGTCGGTATCAGAAACAAACTGGGACGCATGCAGTGGCAACATTCAGTGGCTTGACTGGCAGCATGCACACAATGTGATGATGGGCATTTCGAACAAGTGTTGTAATAACCTCGAAACTTCATTGTTATTGTAAACATTTAAATTGATCATAGTAAAGGAGAGTTTAAAAGAAAATGTTTATTCACTTCTACATTAAGCTAGCCCGTGATTTGATATTGGTGTCAAAAACAAACTATAGGTTATTAGAGAGTTTATTTTCCAAACGACTTGTAAAACACACTCCTGAAGTTTGGCCATTATGTCACAGAATACTCTGTATTTCTTTAACGAACTTATCGCACAGGAACATTACATAACAATATGGCAACACTGCATCATTCATTATGTCACAGCACAACAAATCTGTATGTAGATAATTACTGCTTTGGCCTATCCTGCTGCTGTATGTATCATATGTATCTTATGTGTACTGCTGTGGCCTATCCTGCTGCTGTATGTATCATATGTATCTTATGTGTACTGCTGTGGCCTATCCTGCTGCTGTATGTATCATATGTATCTTATGTGTACTGCTGTGGCCTATCCTGCTGCTGTATGTATCATATGTATCTTATGTGTACTGCTGTGGCGTATCCTGCTGCTGTATGTATCTTTATGTGTACTGCTGTGGCCTATCCTGCTGCTGTATGTATCATATGTATCTTATGTGTACTGCTTTGGCCTATCCTGCTGCTGTATGTATCATACGTATCTTATGTGTACTGCTTTGGCCTATCCAGGTGCTGTATGTATCATATGTATCTTATGTGTACTGCTGTGGCCTATCCTGCTGCTGTATGTATATGTATCTTACGTGTACTGCTGTGGCGTATCCTTCTGCTGTATGTATCATACGTATCTTATGTGTACTGATGTGGCGTATCCTTCTGCTGTATGTATCATACGTATCTTATGTGTACTGCTGTGGCGTATCCTTCTGCTGTATGTATCATACGTATCTTATGCGTACTGCTGTGGCGTATCCTTCTGCTGTATGTATCATACGTATCTTATGTGTACTGCTGTGGTGTATCCTTCTGCTGTATGTATCATACGTATCTTATGTGTACTGCTGTGGCGTATCCTTCTGCTGTATATATCATATGTATCTTATGTGTACTGCTGTGGCGTATCCTTCTGCTGTATGTATCATATGTATCTTATGTGTACTGCTGTGGCGTATCCTTCTGCTGTATGTATCATACATATCTTATGTGTACTGCTGTGGCGTATCCTTCTGCTGTATGTATCATACGTATCTTATGTGTACTGCTGTGGCGTATCCTTCTGCTGTATGTATCATACATATCTTATGTGTACTGCTGTGGTGTATCCTTCTGCTGTATGTATCATAGTATCTTATGTGTACTGCTGTGGCGTATCCTTCTGCTGTATGTATCATATGTATCTTAGTGTACTGCTGTGGCGTATCCTTCTGCTGTATGTATCATACATATCTTATGTGTACTGCTGTGGCGTATCCTTCTGCTGTATGTATCATACATATCTTATGTGTACTGCTGTGGCGTATCCTTCTGCTGTATGTATCATACATATCTTATGTGTACTGCTGTGGTGTATCCTTCTGCTGTATGTATCATACGTATCTTATGTGTACTGCTGTGGCGTATCCTTCTGCTGTATGTATCATATGTATCTTACGTGTACTGCTGTGGCGTATCCTTCTGCTGTATGTATCATATGTATCTTACGTGTACTGCTGTGGCCTATCCTTCTGCTGTATGTCCCGTACATATCCCATGTGTGACTAAAATTCTGAAGAAAAAAAAGTATTTCACAGAAAATGTATGTTTAGGTTTTGTCTACAACTTCTATCGCAAACTTTTCTCAGCCCAAGTAGAATTCAGCAAGATATTATCACAAATTTATGTATGCCTACATGTAAATGGCTGTTGTTTTTGTCCGATTTTAACCAACTTGAATTTTCTCAACATATTTTAGTACAAATACCCAATATAAAATTTCACACAAATCTGTCCAGCAGTATCTCGGTTGCTCCATGCAGATAGATGGACACAGCCAGATATGTAAAAAATTATGTAATTATTACTACTCCTCCTCCTATGACTACTACTACTACTAAATCCAGAGGTATGTCAAGTTAACGCATGAAATCAATCGGCAACAAATCATCAACAACATCCAAATGGCAGCACTACACGTAACACATCACACTCTGCACATTTATGTCATCAAGAATAACTGTTGTAAAAATTTGTTATACTTTGATGAAACCTATAATGATAGATTAGATTAACTGGTGTAACACCTGAGGGAGATCATAATAATAATAATAATAATATAATAATAGCCACAGTAATAGCAATACTAACAGCAACAGTACTGGTGGTGGTAGTAGTAGTAGTAATGTAGTAGTAGTAGCAGCAGCATGTCCGTATGACACATCATCTACTGAGGCTATTCTCATCTATACAGTATATACAGTATGTTCATATTTTTAAGAAACTCCAGTCAATAGGGCAGTTTGAAGTAAGACAAGAGTTATGGGAGAGCTCTTAAAAAGGTTAAACTCAGCTTAATCCATCAGAGTCATCATGAAGTGTTTTACTGATAGCATGTGACAGGCAAAACCATTCACATCTGATAGTGTACTTCCATCAACTGAAATCTGCTGATGACTCAGGTCTGCACTGCAGGGGAACAAACACACAGTAGGCAGGTTCCACAAGGAGGGTGGCCATGCATGGCTGACTCTATCAAATTACAACAAGCTCATTGTGACGGATGAAATGACAAGAGACCTGCACATGTGCACCACCAGTTTCACCATTTTGCCCTGGATATGCCCAGTCCATTTGCCATTTGGCCAACACAGACTGCCACAGGGCAATCATAACATCCAAACTGAAAACAAAGTGTGAAAAGGTACCCTCCTGGGAATTCCATCAGCTACCCACTGGCAGCGACACCATTCTACTAAAATCCCCCTTAGGGGTAAGTGACATGTTACACACAAGTGCCAGGATAAACTTGTGAGTGAGATCTGGAGATTTTGAGCCTTGGACTGCACTCAAGGAGTGTACAAACAGTAGAACCTTTCCTGGGACAGGTCAGCCACAACTTGAAGCACCATGCTGAGAGCTAACAGCTCAGCCAGCCACAAAACTGAACTGAAAATGTTCAATTGAAATTTAAAGACTCAATCATTTAAGATAAATGCACATCCCATTCATCTGTGACTTTGTGAGAGCAGTTCTCACTAGTGTACAGGGCGCATCTGAACATGTATATATTGGGGAGGCCACAGACATGAGAATCACAGTGTGGCCTAACTCCCACGGAGGTAATGTGGGGTTTCTGGCCATATGAAGTGCATCCAAAGCTCCTTGTACCTCGTGCCTGCTGGATGACTTACTTCGGGTTTCAGTGCAAACCTTAAGCACAGAAATATGTACACCCTCATATAAAAATTCAGAAGTTTGTAAAACACACTTACAAAAGCCCTGCTGCTACCTGAGGGTTTGCATCTTCCTTTGTTGCCAAGTTGCGAACTTGCGATATGCAGAATTCAACATCCGGTTTAGGTGACTAGTAAGATGCTGACTCAATGGTGAGAATTCCCGCAAGACACGATCCTGGTCAACACAAACATACAAGTTTAAAACAATGACTGAAAATTTATTTTTATGTGTAAAACATTTGTACAATTACATTCAGTTACAATGATAGAACTTGGAACATGTTGAATAAGCAAACGTGCGTATATGTCTATGTAGTACACGTTATACAGCACACTAGCACATTCGCTACCAGCAATCCCACTGGCTGCTGAACAGCCAGCCTAGCCATACTTTACACTGCTCACTTATTTTGCAATGCAATGTTTACATGTAATTCTCTCCTCAACTAATGTAGATAGGTAAATGAAAATTTGAAAGCGCAGAGATTGAATGTTGTAGCATTGTTTTCAGGTGTGATATTTCATGTCACACATCCCTGGATGTGTGAGGGGATGACCGCATTGTTGGCAGAACCAATTCGTTTCACTTTCACTCAAACTACTGTCTGAAGGAGTCAAATTATCACCAGAACCCTTGAACAAAAGAATTTTGGTAATGACAACATCTTCCAGCTTCCTCCTCAAAACTTTGTGTTTCTTGTTTGCACTACGCAGCACACCAGTCCATCTCTTCGCCATTCTGACTGTCAATAATCACAAGAAAAAGATATCACTCTCAAAACCAACAGGAATGTTCAAGGGTGACAAATATGGTTTCAATATGGTGCTACAGGCACCATCCACTGACTAAACTGGAAACGACATGGCAAAACCATGTACAAAAAGTGCTGTCTTTATTTTTATCATACCATGCTCTTATCTGACTACCTTATCCAACCATTATCAGATACATGAGCAGACGTGTTGAATTGTCAGTAGTTAAAACGAAGGAAATTATTTATTATTGTACCCATATGTCGATAAGTCTTCATGCATCCCGTTTCAAGCAGCGTACCTCAAAAGGCTTTAGCCTTGCTGAGTGGAATCGGTGAAGGGCCTCATGCATACGAACTGCTTTTGCTTCTAGAGTCGGTGTTGTTGGGGGAAAACTAGTCCAGAAGTGGCGCAACAGTTCACACAGTGACATGTACAGGTTCTTCAATTCCCGTTCTAAATCTGCTGGAACCAATTCTGAAAAACACATAATGTCATTATGAAGCATATTCAGCATCTGACGTTTCTTACACGGCTAAAACATTGGTACAGTACGTTTAAGTATGGCATAAAATTAATCCACACATAAATTTGAGAAAATGCCACATAAGCCATCAACACACCAACTGTGCATTCTTCTTTCTTAGTCTTTACTGTGTGTCAATTTAAATTCCTCACACATCCAGTTAGCTGAATTAAACTGCCATTTAAAATGCAGCCACAAATTCAAAATGAAGACTAGATTACTATAACTGAGTATACAATTATCATTAACACCACTATTTATTGGTTTTTTATTAATAAAAATTACATGGCTACATGTTTCAACCAAAGGTTGGCCACTTCGGGCCATTATATAGTGTAAACTATTCTACATCATACTGATAATTGACCTTTAAATGACAAGGTTGGTACTTGAATTTTAGCACATGGTTTATAAAAAACTTGAGTATTATTTGAAGAGGGAAAGATAAAATTATGAAATAAATGGCACTTTGTAGAGAATAAAACAGAGATTACACAGCATGTCTTAAAAATGCAGTAAATTTCTTTGCTGCATAAACTTAAAAAATGAATTTCTAGTGGCACTCTTTTATGTGTGCTTGCATATGTGAATGCAGGTCATTTAAGGGCTAACACATGTCTTACATGAATGATTCAGATCACAATCTAACCATAAAATTAATCTGCAATTGTAGTTTTATTTTTATGTCATGTCCTGGCCTGAATATGACCAACCTTTGGTCAAAACATGTAGCCATGTAATTTATATTAATAAAAAAACCAATAAATAGTTGTGTTGATCTAACTGTATACTCAATTATAGTACCATACACATCGTAAAAATTGGACTAAATTATTAAGAATGAGTCCATTTGCCTGTACACACAGTTTCACAGCAACCAGTCTTACAAATACAACTTATTTTACTATCCTCTACAATTATCAGATTAGCATGTTCCAAACAATCATTCCTCAGTATGAGGAAAAACCCACAGACTCAGTGCTACAAAAACAGGTTACTTAAATGGTTAAAAAAAGGAAACTCCAAAAGAAAAAATTGACATTTCCTTTAGTGCATATGGTATAACATACACACCAACAAACGTGTGTAATTTTTTTAAATAAAATTATTTGCATTCACGCGCCTGACTGGAGATGGGGTGCATTCACCACAATTCATTTGGAGTGCAAGACCACGGGATGGTGAAATCTTAAAAAGCAAATGCACATTACAATAAAGATGGTCACAGGGCAAAGACTGTTTCAATGGACCACACAAGATGAATATAAACTGCAAGAATTAAGACTCTCTGACAAATGTGTTATGTACACTTGTGAAGGCATTTATGTCACACTTACTTCTACCTGATCAGCTAGTAAAACAAAAAGTTCCCTTCACATCTTTACAACAGAATCTTGTTTAACATGAAAAGAGAGTTATCCCTGTGCCATGTGGAGTACAGCTCCATGTATTCTTATCCTCAGCACTATATGGAGGTGAGTGGCCAGCTTTTCACCCCAGCCACCCTACCTCCAGGGACCCCTTGTACCCAATGAAAAGAAGACTTGAGTCTGAACGCTTTGGATAACAGAAGAACCTCGACATCTCTGTAGGAAATCAAATTACACTTCCTTGGTCAGCCAGCCTGTAACCTGGTCACTACACTGACTTGGTCAGCCAGCCTGTAACCTGGTCACTACACTGACCTGGTCAGCCAGCCTGTAACCTGGTCACTACACTGACTTGGTCAGCCAGCCTGTAACCTGGTCACTACACTGACCTGGTCAGCCAGCCTGTAACCTGGTCACTACACTGACCTGGTCAGCCAGCCTGTAACCTGGTCACTACACTGACTTGGTCAGCCAGCCTGTAACCTGGTCACTACACTGACTTGGTCAGCCAGCCTGTAACCTGGTCACTACACTGACTTGGTCAGCCAGCCTGTAACCTGGTCACTACACTGACCTGGTCAGCCAGCCTGTAACCTGGTCACTACACTGACCTGGTCAGCCAGCCTGTAACCTGGTCACTACACTGACTTGGTCAGCCAGCCTGTAACCTGGTCACTACACTGACTTGGTCAGCCAGCCTGTAACCTGGTCACTACACTGACTTGGTCAGCCAGCCTGTAACCTGGTCACTACACTGACCTGGTCAGCCAGCCTGTAACCTGGTCACTACACTGACTTGGTCAGCCAGCCTGTAACCTGGTCACTACACTGACCTGGTCAGCCAGCCTGTAACCTGGTCACTACACTGACTTGGTCAGCCAGCCTGTAACCTGGTCACTACACTGACTTGGTCAGCCAGCCTGTAACCTGGTCACTACACTGACCTGGTCAGCCAGCCTGTAACCTGGTCACTACACTGACCTGGTCAGCCAGCCTGTAACCTGGTCACTACACTGACTTGGTCAGCCAGCCTGTAACCTGGTCACTACACTGACTTTGTCAGCCAGCCTGTAACCTGGTCACTACACTGACTTGGTCAGCCAGCCTGTAACCTGGTCACTACACTGACTTGGTCAGCCAGCCTGTAACCTGGTCACTACACTGACTTGGTCAGCCAGCCTGTAACCTGGTCACTACACTGACTTGGTCAGCCAGCCTGTAACCTGGTCACTACACTGACCTGGTCAGCCAGCCTGTAACCTGGTCACTACACTGACTTGGTCAGCCAGCCTGTAACCTGGTCACTACACTGACCTGGTCAGCCAGCCTGTAACCTGGTCACTACACTGACTTGGTCAGCCAGCCTGTAACCTGGTCACTACACTGACCTGGTCAGCCAGCCTGTAACCTGGTCACTACACTGACCTGGTCAGCCAGCCTGTAACCTGGTCACTACACTGACTTGGTCAGCCAGCCTGTAACCTGGTCACTACACTGACTTGGTCAGCCAGCCTGTAACCTGGTCACTACACTGACTTGGTCAGCCAGCCTGTAACCTGGTCACTACACTGACTTGGTCAGCCAGCCTGTAACCTGGTCACTACACTGACTTGGTCAGCCAGCCTGTAACCTGGTCACTACACTGACCTGGTCAGCCAGCCTGTAACCTGGTCACTACACTGACTTGGTCAGCCAGCCTGTAACCTGGTCACTACACTGACTTGGTCAGCCAGCCTGTAACCTGGTCACTACACTGACTTGGTCAGCCAGCCTGTAACCTGGTCACTACACTGACTTGGTCAGCCAGCCTGTAACCTGGTCACTACACTGACCTGGTCAGCCAGCCTGTAACCTGGTCACTACACTGACTTGGTCAGCCAGCCTGTAACCTGGTCACTACACTGACTTGGTCAGCCAGCCTGTAACCTGGTCACTACACTGACTTTGTCAGCCAGCCTGTAACCTGGTCACTACACTGACTTTGTCATCTCACATGTTTCAGAGTACCCATGTATAATAAAGACACACTTTCCATCTACATACATCTTCCTAAAAAAAAAATGTTGATTCCTATTTATAAATAGGACACATCTAAATTAATATTAAATTCCAGTCTTCAGGCTCAACTAAATAGGACGCAAGAAGCGCATAACCTAACACTAGAAACAGCTTCACAGATTTCGAGTAAAAACTTTTAACGTTGAAAACTAAGAATCAAGTTTTAAAAATACATGTTTTAAAAACATGCTAATACACACAGTTGATAGACAAGAATACTAGACGCAGTTTTCTAACACGATACTTTATATACTTTATTGAAAGCTGAAAACGTTACAAGATGATTTATACCGAAAAACACAGGATTTTTAAAAATCTTGTTTTTACTATAAAGAATGAGATCTCATTCTACTGTTGACCTTGATATTGCGCTCCATTTTCCTCACAGTATTTTATAATTCTACACATGACGATGGCCATGTAGGCCAAAACATAACATATTAAACACTGAATATCAGAAATACTGAGTTGTGACTGATGGTCTTTGTGTTATTTGGGTAGATGATTGTGTTATTTGGGTCAACACACATTAGTGAAGAGATACTTTCAGTAATGAAATTAAGCAAACCAAAACCCAAGAGCTGCAATGACCAGCACCTCCTCAACGCAGTACTGAACACTGCATCAACATAGGAAACCCCAAATTTCAACACACCTGTTAATGAAGATCTTTACTGACCCCTGTTGCTAATTTAACTTCCCCTGTTATCATCAGCACTTCCAAGTCTCTAAAAGACATTCAATAAACGATTTTTTTTTTAAATTTTCTTTGTAAGCAGTTACGTTGTTAAATTAATGTATGCTATATGATCTGGTGTTCTTAAACCTGCCTTAACACATATTAATAATATAACCTTAATTTCCTTCATGTAAAAATCAGAGACATGAAATGAAGATGTACACCTTTATGCCACTACAGATGTGTGCTTACGTAAGCTGTAATAACGCCCACCAGTTGAAACATACTGTTCATTCCTTTTCTGCAAGTCTGAAGGAACTGTGAAACTTGTAGAACCTCAACAGAACAGAGGTCACTCGACTTTAATCGATAAATATACTTTCCTTTGTTTAGGCACTTTAATAATTGACCAAAATGTAAACATTACGGGAACATCATAACTAAACAGAAAGAAATCCTTACAGGCTGTTAAAAGACAAAAGAAACAAAATCAGGGGACACTGATAATGCCAGAGACGTTTCTTTTATCCACACATTGTGAGGTACACAAATGTCACAGGATTTTAACGACAGAACCTAAATTTGGCAGGAAGAGGGAATAAATGCAGCAATGAAACACTAAAGTAAGGGTATAATTGTCTTGAAACCATATGGGGGAGTGGAAATATAGCTACATCCATTCTTAACTTCTCATCAGAGGCAAGTGCTTAACTGCACAACCCATCCACTTTACCCATGTGGAAAGAGGTGTCAGTACCCAATGAACCGGAGGTTCGGTGGGCCCCAGAGCCAATCTGGATGCTTTGGAGAAGAGAAAAATCTCTTGTCACTGCCAGAAACCAAACCAAAAGTGCTAGGGTGTCCAGCCCACAGCACAGAACACTCACTGTACTAACTGACCTATCTGACTTCTAACAAAAAGTCAACTATAATTAATATCGCGTCCACCAACATACAAGATGTCACACCCCAGAAGATGACAGTATACTTTATTACATCACTTCTGTCAAGTGCAGGCTCAGATACAAGCGATAAAATTCATACTGAAGTGATGAATGAATTGAGAAAAGAAAAAAAACTGCTGACACAGATGGAAGATGCTGTTATAAACTACATTCAACTGATTCAGAGCACATTCTTAGGTGGAAATTTGTTGTTTTTGTTACGAGTTTTAAATTTCATTATATCAATGTCATACTTAATTTAAAGTAACTTCTGCAAATAAATAACCCAATTTCAACTGTTCACGTGATGTGTGACGACGGACAGCACAGACTTGAGCACGGTGACAAAACATCACCTTATACATGAACACTTTACATAACATAAATGACAATAACAACGAGCTATATAACACATTGACTCTAATACTCACGAGCCAATGATTCCTCCTCAAAACCTTTCATAAGTGCTCCACCTGGTGTCAGCTCTCCAAGAGCACTCACAGCAACAGCTGGATTCACTAGTGCGGTTGCAACAGGTCGAGAAAGTGAACACCAGCTCTCTGCCTCACGCTTAAGTCGGTTGGTCACAGCGAGCATGTCACTTCCACTCAATACATCCTCTAAAAAAGAATCAGTCTTTTAATAGGAATTGCATGTAAAGCTTAAGTTAAATTTCTGGTAGCAATAAATAAAATAATATGTAAAACAAAGTTGTTTTCTGAGCAGCTGTAATTTATGTTTTTGTCCAAGTAACAGGCATTTCATAAAATCCAAAATAACTGGTATAATTACTATTTCATGTACCGCGCGTGTGCATCGATGTGTGTGCACGCACATACATGTTATAATGGGCAATGGGAAACAATGCTAATAAATCTCCAGGTGGGCCCTACTAATTTGGTGACTGACATTTTGGGCACTCTCTGCCAACTCAGGCTAAAACAAGGTACTTCACAGAAATGGATCTGATTCCATCTTCCGATGGAGAGGGGGGTGAGAGAATGAAATATGGTTGGCCCTTTAGGGAAGACCTAGATTAGTCTACTGATAGAGACTGACATGGGAATACCCAACAAACCTGACAAGTTAATTAAAATACATGAACACAGATGTCTAGTGCAGTTTGTGAAGATACACGTCTGTCTGATATATTCAAATTTGTGTTGTAATAAAGCAACAGAATATTTTCATGTTGATGCAGACTCAATCAAGTATTTTAAGATATGACGCTGCGTCAAATGGTCATTACTTACTGATGTTTCAGCATGGTATCAGGTACCAGAAGACTTGAACTCCTCAGAATACTTTCAGTCCACAATTTGGTTCCATATTTGAATACACAAATACTAATGTCAAAGAAAATTACACAGAGCTGAAATTATACACACACACTCGGGCATTTCTACACTCTGAGAAGTATTACACCATGACCATTTCAAAACAGTCCATGATTCAGTTATGCAAAAAGTATTACACAAGTACATTGTAAAGTGACTTGAAAATACAGTAAAACCTGTGAAGTTGGCCACCCTTATAAATCAGCCACCTGTCAGAGTTGGCCACACTTTTATGGAACCAGCAAATTCCTATGATATTGTACATGGTCATTACTCCATAACTTGGCCACCTGCATATCTTGAATCTTGGCCACAGTTTCACGTTTAGTGCTATGCTTTATGTATAAGTTCAACCTCCCTATGTTGGCCGACCTAAAGATTTTATACTTTTGGTGTCATACTGTACACAGGCCGATCCTCATTTACTGTATAGCAGAACTACATGTTGCCCAGTCAACCTCCACCCTTTCTCCACAAGTGCGGACAGCAGATTGGAATTTTCTGGTGGAACTAACCGTAACTGTACTTCCAGTCCCTCCTTCTTTCTTTCATCACCTGAATAATATTTGGTAAGCAGTACAATCATGAAGCTCCTCATTATGCAATCTCCTCCAGTCCCGTGTTAGCTCATCCCTCTTCGGACAGCCTCACACTATGTTCCTCCCTCAATGTGTCAGACCAAGTTTCACACCCATATAAAAGACCAGGCAAAATTATTGTTCTATATATTTTAATCTTTATATTCTCAAACAGAAAATGAGAAGACAAAAGATTACAGACACAATAACAGTCAACACTCCCCTGAATTTTATCTGCTGTTAATTTCTTCATACATGAAATGTTGATTTTTTAGTGTCATTTGCAAATATTTGAACCCTGCCACATTTTCAAAGGACTTATTGGCTATCTTTGTGTTGGGATTTTGTCCTACTCACAAGATATGCACATACACTTAGTTCTTTTAGTGATTACTTCCAGACCAACCTCCTTGCAGGTAACTAATAAACCTTCTGTGTTACTACATTACATACACACATCTACCCAGTTACTTGTTAGAATTTGCATTTTGATGCTGTGGTTCCATTACCCATAACACCACATTGTGTGAAAACTTCAAGCACAAATGTGACGCCTTTATGCAGGTAGAATGCAATGAATGGTACACAGCACGATGCAAAGAAAAGGCACACACATCATCCACTCAAGTTGAAACACAAGCTACAGGATCCTCATATACAAGCACAGTGGAGTTTCAGCAGTCTACGAGTGGTAACATTTTTTTGTCAAGATTGTTCAAATGAGCACAGGACAAAATTCAAGACACGTAATCTGCAGTTCATTCACTGACATACCAGACGATCCAGGCATAGGTCCATGGAGGTAACGCTCCACTCTAGACAAACTGAGTTGTGTCCCCAGCTGCTGTACATTGCTGTCTGATTCCAAATCATCGTAAGTAAGTTTCTCTTGAATTCGGAGCTGAAGAAAAATACACTCAGTTGTGAAATTTAAACAGAAGGTGACTGAACAGTTATGAGAATAAACAATGAGTAAAACTGTTACAAACTAAATAAATCCAATAACTCAAACTAGTCAATGCAAAATCATCTACTAATCATATTATATTAATCTGTTACTCCATAACCATGTGATAATTATATTATGACACCACTGCTCCTCCACAATCACGTGATAGCAACATTATAACAAACTGGTGCACCCAACAGTCCTCGTGGCTTTGCTTACACCAACAGATGCAACCACATGCTTGACTCAAACAAATACAGGTTTGAAGTACAGTCTTCATGAATTACAAATGCCATATAAGAACATAAACACAAAGAATTTATGGTATTCTAAGGCATAATTGTAGCAGAACCACATAAAATTTGAAGCTGCAACTTGAAGACAGCAATAAAAATGGTTGGACTGCAAGCAATATGTCATGTACGGCAAGCAGTGTCAAAAAAGGAACAAAGTAAAAGCTGGTTATCTCGAAAGCTCTATTAACTGGAAACTTACACAGGCCCATTACACTTCACTATTTCATCAACTGGCAGAAGGCAGCACTGACCCTGAGAGTTCAAAAAGCAAACTTTGATCAAGAAAGACTATTTAGAGGGTAAATTTATGTCAGCCAATGGCTAAGATACAGACAGCAAAATGTGTCTTGGTGTCTTGTTATTTTAATTACAGATACGCCATGTTACATAAGTAGTGACAACATGAGAATAGAAAGTGCGGCAGAGAAAACAGAACAGGATATTAAGTGACAGATGGTTAGGTCTATCCATGAGGTTGCTAGGTACACTGAGACAAACATTATGTGTAATATTGTAACATCCAGAAAAATGCAGTACCTGGCAAACACTTGGTACCAGCTGTGCTGCATAAAGCAGCTGTTACTGTATTACCAGTACTAGGCACGTAAGCACACGCAGATATGGCAGCAGCTATATGAAACCAACACGACAAACACACAAATTTCAGTGCACACAGATAAACATTAGGGATGCTTCCACAAAAACTCATTTCTACCCACCCACCCATGCACACGCACGCACGTGTGCGCGCACACACACACAAAACCCAGTCTACCCCTGGGTTTACTCAACTGTACCAAATCTTTAAATGTTCTAACCCAGGGTACAATGATTCGACTGCTCCAAATTTGAACTGCACAATGCACACGATACACACAACATTATGATCTATTACAAGCACTCGTTACATCACAAAGATGTGTGTACCTCATTGGGCTTACTGAAGAACTTCCATATTAAAATTATAGTAAATTAAATAGAGCAGACCCGCCTTGTGACCACCCTTGTGAATCGTGGTGCAGTTCCCTTTCTTATTCATGCTCATGTTTGTGTAGTAATACATAAGACGCTGCATCTGCCCACATACCTCACTCAGTAGCTACCATATGGAGTGTACTTCGACAGTACTTGTCACAATTTTTAGTACTAACTGCTGCCTTCACATTTTAATTATGTCTGGAGAAGGGTGATGTATGTACTGATGAAGGGCCTAAGGATAAAGAGAACAGGGAAGTCACGTCTTTAGAGAAAGTGGAAGTTTTAGATAAGCTTGACAGGTAATGAGAACTGCTCTGGGTAGATGTCATTATGGTGTAAAAAAATCAACCATTTGTTTCATCAAGAAAAATGGTTATAAGCTCAGCAGAAGCATTCACACCAATGTTCCATCAAGTGCAAACATTTCTTGTGTAAGTCAAGACCCCATCCTCAAGAAGATGCAAAAGGCCTTGTGTGGATGACTGGAAGATGAAACACAGGAAGGACTGACAGACTTTGGTGCGACAGTGTGGAAGGACAAGTGGTTACACAACCACGTCACACATACTGGGGGTGAGGCACAGGGCAACTTCCATGCCAGTTCATGGTGGTTTGAAAAATTAAAGAAGCAGTTAAGCTCACACACTAGAGAAGAGAACAGAAGATTCAGCATCTGCTCATCAGTGGCAGGTGACATACCCACAGCATTGCAAGACAATAAACAAGGAGTAGGACTATGTACCACAGTACGTCTTAAAACTTGATAAGGCAAGACTGTTTTGGAAGAAAATGCTAAAGCATACGTGAATATCCAAGGACGGAAAGACATCTCCAGGTTATAAACCCTCAAATGATCATACCACCCTCCTCTTCAGTTGCACTGCTTTGGGAGAGTGTACGATAAAACACACACTTCATTTCAAGGGATCATAACACAAATGCTTTTTTTCGAGTTTAGTCATCATTAATATACACAGTGTCATGATTCATGTACCTCTCAATCCCCTAACCCCATTTTTCCTGGAAGGTCCTAGCCTTGTGCGTCATAGTTTTACCATTCACAGGACTTCTCAAAGATGTAACCACCACGAACAGCACCGGTTTGCTGTACAATGTTCACTGCAGTGTGAATTTTCGTTCATAAGCAACATTCATGACAAACAGCTTTTCACTGTAGACTGTAATTACCACATCTACCCATATAAAGTGAAACCTCAATCCATCACTGCTGAAGGGACCATGAGAGCCAACAATAAATGCAGGAAAACAACAATTGCAGTTAAAGCATTAAATATGTCAGAAACACTACAAAAATGAAAATTTTACACTTAAACAAAATGTTAAGTTTACGCCTGCATGCAAGAAACTTCTTTCCCAAATAAATCTAGAATTGACAACTGTCTAATTTAAAACCTTATGTTTGACACAACACAACGCCAATTACAAGCTCAAAATGTTCACGCCCACAAATGCTGTGCACATAAAAGCATTATTTAACAGTTCCATAAGCAACATGAGTCATGGCAAAACTTTCACTGGTTCAAGGTCACATTCGCCTCCCACCTGATCCTCCCCACTGGTGCTGACCTCACTACTGTCACACACTTCACCTACATTGAAGATGCCACATGTGACCAGATCATAGCCTACAGATGCACAAGCACTGACGTTGACATCCTTCTCAGTGTCTAGCCATACCCAGTCCTTGTGGAAGGCAACACACTTGAGAAATTTGGTGTATAATGCATAAATTTTACATCCTGTAGAAATGATGAGTGACACAGCTGCTCACACATAACACAATGTTCCTACCTTGCACACCAATCAAGGCATCCAACGCCCTTAAAACTTCATGAACATGGCTGTGGCATCCACAATTTTATTTCTGTATATCATATTAATTTTATTAAATATTAAATTTATTTCTGTAGTCTTTCACATTTTTAAAACAATGTGGTTCCCACGATTTTCCAAACATCATGGGCATGAATAACAAATAACAGAATAACACTAAATCCCACAACTTTTAATCCTCAAACTCAAAGGGAAGCAAACACAATGCCTAACAGCTGCAGAACACAGTTCACAGGTTTGCCACCATATAACTAAGCCCATCTATCACACCCCACTGCTTAACCATCACTCACTCTTGACCCATATGTGGCGACATTTCGTGAATCAATGTTAGTTACTGCTACAGGCAAGTAGCCACCACTGCTCATTCCAAAAACATCATATTACTTCTGCTACATTTCTCTCAGAAACAATCATTTTGGGAATGCTGTGGTCAGGACCAGCAATTCTGAACAAATGATGTAGGAAAACGCCACTTTGAGGAACAATATATCTGATATAATTAAAAAACTGTTTATACGGGTTAGTTATATGGACCAGAAGAAATAAATGATACTTGTCAGAAAATGGCACATATGTGAAAATGGATAGACGTTTCACTGTACAACGTGAGAATTTTTTCTTAATTCATCACCTGAAAATGGGGGGCCGCCTTAAAACTGCGTACAAAATTAAAAATGCCCCATACAGATACTGCCCTGAAAACTTCAGATTGTGCAGGGGGTCATCTTATATTCATATAATACAGTGTATTGGTGGTGTACTGCATAACTACAATTCTGGCCACCTTGCAAGTTCTTGTTACTAAAACACCTGATCCTCACAGATACCTCTAAAAGTCTCACTCTGTGTTTAACACTGCTAGCCCCATTATGCACTAACAAAGACAGTGTGATAAAGTACACTGCCAAATTAAGAAAGCCCATGTTTACCTTTTTAGCACTGCGCAGGTTATCACTGCAACCAGGGCTGCTTTCATTTGACTGGCTTGGTTGTTTCACAGTTAATCTTGACATGTCCAGTTGCTCTGAACCAGTGTGACATGCCCCATGCTGCTGGCATGCCTTCAAAACCATGATGGAATGTTGGTTAAACCTAAATAAATCAAACTGAATATAATTTTATACTACCAGTGGGGCTTAATATGATACAATTCATAAGATAATGCACACAATTATGACAGCAGACATGAGATCAATTCCAAACCATTTAATCCAACAGAGACATAAACAGCAGCGTCCTGATCACCAGATCTAATCAGGACCAAAAGATGACTGCATAACTGGAAATGTTGGATAATACAAAAGATTAATAAAACAGACAAAGGTAAATATAAACATAATGTAAATCTAATTTCTCTCCAGATTACAAAGAAAATACAACAGCACATCAAATAAAATCCTCTCATAAACAAAAAGTACTTAACATAACGTAAATTTGTAAATAAAAGTTTACTTTCTTGAAGAAACGAATCATGAAAACTTGTTTCTGAGCCTCCTTCCATTTCCTTTTACGGCCAGGTCACACCAGCACCTGACCTGCGGTACATCTGTAGCAACTGCCTCCCTTTGTTGTTCAAACTAAGCAAGTGTGACCTCAATAACCTTCAATCACCCACTACAAATCATTTTAACAACTTTCTCTGATCCTTCATTGCCATCTCCTACACGGTCATCACCATAGTGACTCACAACACCTGTCAGCAGCTGTTATTATTGTCTCATTCATTCCTACATCATTTTTATTCACACTCCACAGCCTGGTTAAGGTTCTAATGAAGCAACAAAATTTTTACCACCTTCTTCCATTGTTTCCTCTTGTCAGTTGATCATCAACTTGTCCCCCCCCCCTCCACATACCTCTCTCCATGATAGTGGGAGTAACTTTTGTTCAATTTCGTCCCACCTTGGACTGTCCAATAAACATCTTATAGGTTTTATTTTCTTCAAATTTTCTACCAATTTCCTGCCTTCAGCAATAACTTCTTTATGTGATATAAAAAAGTCCAGATTGGTACTTCTTCTTCAGTGTTTCCAGGTACCAAGTCTTTGAGGCTTCGAAGCTTCTTTCTCCTTTCATTTGATATTTTAATGGTGGAGGGAGGGAAAAGACTGCTTATGAAAAATTAGTAATTTATATCAATAAACTAAAGAACAACTGCACTCTCACAATGGAAGTCAGTAATGAAAACAACAAACAAGGCATACATAAAAAAATGTAGATAATCAACAATGTAAACATATCAACATATACAATTAACATGCAGACACATGAATCAGGTGGTGTAATTCATTTTGTTAGATGCTGAACTGACGGTTCATAAAACATGACTGTTGAAAAATGGATGTTGATAGTGCAGTCTGAAATAGGTACAACAGGACAACACAGATTTCTAGTGAAGTTTCCATTTAATAAAATTTGGCAATCGAAATATCTGGACTTCAACAAACATCTGGCCTGTACATACACATTTTAGTATTTTCCTTTCTTTTTTCTAATTTTCAAACTGTGAACTATAGTTTGGTACAGCAAAATCATAACACTAAAAATAGTTTAAATGGTTTCAAGAACTTCCAATACTGGAAGATTACAGACCATATGTATCAGCTACTATGGATACACACACACTGGTGTATGGTTTCCGAAATAAAATAAATTGTAAGTATATACCACACCGTTTGATCATATTCTGATGCACAATATTTCCACTCGGCATCCCCACAGGTCTATCTCCTCCAGTTCCATATCCTTCATCTAAAGTTTTATCTTCAAACGAAGTGATGTCAACTAGGGATCCTCAATTCCAGAAGAAATATCTTTCTTCAACTCTGAGAAGAAAACATTGTTACTATATAACAGTACTTGCCTTTACCATGACCAGATTTTAGCCTAAGCTACCATTGTTTTACATGCTCATGAATATACCGTATGTTCTCGAATCTAATGCGTATCCGAATCTAATACGCACCCAGTTTTTGGCGACTTCTTAAACAAAAAAAAAGTTAGTTCGCATTCTAATCCGCACCTTTCCTTCAACCACCCCTTGCCCACGGGGCGACTGATTGAATAATATTGGATGTTACCAATGCGTTAAAATCAGACGCTACGCCTGTGGCCGATGAGTCATACCGATAGAGGCGGGGCCTTTCTCAACAGACGTGCGCAATCTCGTCTGAAGCCAGCTGAGCTTTAGTTGTTGAAACGTGGGAGGTGCTTGTTCCAATTTGTCGTGTACCGTAGTTATGGAAGAGGGACACCTGAAATCTAAACGACTCTCGTATACGGCGAAGTTCAAACGTGAAGTTATTCGGTGCGCAGAGAAGAATGGAAACCGCAAAGCCGCTGCAATTTTTGGAGTTAATGAAAGCAACGTTCGACTATGGCGGAAACACAAGGCAGCGATCAGCGGGTGTGAGGCGTCACGAAGGAAATTCACTGGACCCAATTATTATATTATTATAATAATAAATAATAAAATAATAGACTATTGTATTGTATTGTTCTTACGGCATGTACAACAGCTCAATCATTTTTCCAAAATCCAGCTCTAGACCGCGAATCTAATATGCATCTAATTTTTTTAGCCCTCTAAAACTGTAAAAAGGGTGAGCATTAGATTCGAGAATATACGGTAGATCCAACATTATTCATATCAATGGTTCATGAGTAGCACTCTTGTCTGGCCTGTACAACTAACAGTGAGAAAAAAAATACAGCTATAATAACAATCGAAGTGCACGCTCTATTTCAAAATTTTCTTGTTTGTGAAAATGCGACAACAAAAGTAGGGACCACCATTCTTTAAAGAAGCCGTTGCAAGCATATCTGAAAGCCCACTTTGCTATCCATCTTTATTCTAAACAGTCCTGATGATGGTCTATTATAATTTAGATATTTAGGACTACTCTGTCTCTGGACTTTGTTAATCATCTAGCATTCAGAAAAGGATAGAATGTTTCAGGAAAGGGTGAGGCAATAGCTTCACAACTGGGTACGACAGAAACACTGTATTCTGTCATACCAGTGATTTGCTGATCTAATCCGCAGGAAAAAAAATTTCACTGTTCCGTTGCTTTTTCTCTCAGCATACTTTTCATTCTGCTGCATTTTCATTTCCTCAATCCCACCCTTCCTTCCTCCAATACACTTTCCTTCACTGCCATATGTTGGAATGCATGTTTCAATTTTATGTAAGTCAATGTTATGTTCAAGTGCTCAGTTACCAAAGTTTTGGTATGCTCTATATCAGCCTTTGTCCAAACCTGGGAGTTACAGGAAGGCTACTTTGGCAAAACATTATTTCTGTTGGGTTCCAGTATAATGCCCATTAATGTCAAAAGTTCTGAGCTTGCAGTTTCTAACCCTACACCTAGGTTCCAGCACAACACTTTCTGTGCACCATTCAGCACACGAGTTTGTCTCAAGCACAATAAGACGAACACGTTCATTAGAAAATACTCATAAATATTTACACTATTTACATTTACCCAAGCCACCCCCACCACACAATTATCAGCAACAGGCTGCCATGACAACATCGTCTGTGATCCTGTAACACTTCCTTCTTCAGCATCTGCATAACTATCATTACCGCAGAGTTAACTATAGCCTCTCTCAAAATCCAAAACTTCATTCTTAACACCAATGGTAGAAACACTAGAATCACTTTCTTCTGAAGTTCTCAGATCTATGTCAGTAACACATACTTACTTTAAAATACCAGTCATATTGGTGGACACTCACCTTGAATAATCCATCTTAGAGAAAGTAAGATTAAATACATTTCTATTAAGTTTTACAGAACAAACAAGTCCACTGCACTGTGAAAGAAGGTCTGCTGAACACATATACAAAACTAAGAGGTTTAAGACACAATTAGTCTCACAGCTTGTTAAAAGATGGAGGAAGTATCAACATTTATGTAATACCACAGAATGCTCTGTGCACTTGTACACAAAACTGATTCGTGCCTTGATGGCCAAGTCAGACCATTAAACATACCCTATCCTTAAGATCACTGATACAGACAACTTCCAAAACATCATACATCATTTGATCTATTCAATACACTTGAACAATCTGTCAAGAGGTAAAATGACGTACCTTGATCATCAAGTTTGGCGCATTCTGTAAACAGATCCTTGCTGCCAGCATTAATACGATCACGATGAAAATAATGTGACTGAAAAAATTTTGTCCAGAACTCTGATTCAGTCAGCTTATGTGGCACATACTCCAGGTGTTTCTTTCTTACTGCTGGATATGTTTTGAAAATACACTCTATAATGTCAGCTGTAAGATTGTACTTCAGTCCATTACAGCCATCTGTCTGGGGTTTGATGTCAGCCTGAAACCACAGTTAAAATCAGTTTAATAAGATTTACTTATATGGGTGAAAAACTTGGTAAAACACAGGCTGAGGGTGTTTGATAGCAGGGTGCTGAGGAAGATTTTTGGGCCTAAGAGAGAGGAAGGAGACTGGAGAAAACTGCATAATGAGGAGCTTCATGATTTGTACACCTCTCTAAATATTATTAAGGTGACAAATTCAAGAAACTAAGATGAGCACGGCATGTGGAAGCAACAGATGCATACAAAGTTTTGGTATGGAAAACTGAAGGATAAAAACCACATGGAAAATCTGGGTGTAGATGGGATGATAATACAGGCTCTGCTCCATGGAGTTAGTTAATAAAATCAATTTCTGAGATACATGTTGCATGTATGTGTCTGTACAAATATAACATCAGAGCAACAGAACACAACAGTAAAACTGTAACACTGCCAAAAAATGTCTAAATACTGAAACTATATTAACCTGCACAGAATACAGGTAGAGAGCTTTAACATGCTGTAGTGAGTTACTTTAATCATACAGGCTAACACGTTTTAATATGTTGTAGTGAGTTAATTTAATCAGACAGGTTAAAGTGTTTTTAACATGCTGTAGTGAGTTACTATAATATACAGGCTAAGTGCTTTAACATGCTGTAGTGAGTTACTAAACCATACAGACTATAAGTGCTTTAACATGCTGTAGTGAGTTACTATAATCATACAGGCTAAGTGCTTTAACATGCTGTAGTGAGTTACTATAACCATACAGGCTATAAGTGCTTTAACATGCTGTAGTGAGTTACTATAATCATACAGGCTAAGTGCTTTAACATGCTGTAGTGAGTTACTATAACCATACAGGCTATAAGTGCTTTAACATGCTGTAGTGAGTTACTATAATCATACAGGCTAAGTGTTTTAACATGCTGTAGTGAGATACTTTAATCATGCACATATCTGTTTGGTACAGGAAAACAAATAACCAAACTCATCCAAGAATTCTACACATACATTGTAAAAGTGTTAATTAAATTAATAAAACAACACTGTGCTAACTGTAAACCAAAACACTCCAGAAATGCCCCTGAAACTCCAATGTCCTGTTTTTTATTATGAGCTTCTGCATGTACTGCAAGGCATGCTGTGACCAAAACTCTTCAGACGATATCACATGTGTTATGACAGATCACGATACAGTTGTAGCAGCGATGGATTCTCAGACAGAAGCCTAAAATCGTTAACTATCAATTAGCAAAGTCTTGTAAGAAAAAGTACAGAAAAGGGCCCAAGGACACAAACATATACACTGTTGGGAAAATATCAGGTAGAGTCTACAGTCACGCATGATAACAAAGGTCACACATTACTGCGGGAAAATATCAGGTACAGTCTACAGTCACGCATGATAACAAAGGTCACCATATACTGTGGAGAAAATATCAGGTACAGTCTACAGTCACGCATGATAACAAAGGTCACACATATACTGCAGGGAAAGTAACAGGTACAGTCTACAGTCACGCATGATAACAAAGGTCACACATATACTGCAGGGAAAGTAACAGGTACAGTCTACAGTCACGCATGATAACAAAGGTCACACATATAATGTGGGGAAAATATCAGGTACAGTCTACAGTCACGCATGATAACAAAGTCACACATATACTGCGGGGAAAATATCAGTACAGTCAACATTTCATGCATGATAACAAAGGTCACACATATAATGTGGGGAAAATATCGGGTACAGTCTACAGTCACGCATGATAAAAAGGTCACACATATAATGTGGGAAAATATCAGGTACAGTCTACAGTCACGCATGATAACAAAGGTCACACATATACTGTGGGGAAAATATCAGGTACAGTCTACAGTCACGCATGATAAAAAAGGTCACACATATATGTGGGAAAATATCAGGTACAGTCTACAGTCACGCATGATAACAAAGGTCACACATATACTGTGGGGAAATAATCAGGTACAGTCTACAGTCACGCATGATAAAAAGGTCACACATATAATGTGGGGAAAATATCAGGTACAGTCTACAGTCACGCATGATAACAAAGGTCACACATATACTGTGGGGAAAATATCAGGTACAGTCTACAGTCACGCATGATAAAAAAGGTCACACATATAATGTGGGGAAAATATCAGGTACAGTCTACAGTCACGCATGATAAAAAAGGTCACACATATACTGTGGGGAAAATATCAGGTACAGTCTACAGTCACGCATGATAACAAAGGTTACAAACTGCAGCACAAAATGCAGAACAGCTAACATGACACAAACAATAAACACTAACAAAAAAGTTGTTAGCATTTACATTTGAAGTATCACTTCACATAAACTGAGTCACGCCTTTCAACTTATTCATTTCACTGGATTTTGAGTGATGCGTGCTACATTAAATTACCAATGTCGATGCATTATATTTTGACATATTCTACAGTTTTCAGTCCACATACACCAACTTTATAACTGAGCAACCTGTTTCTTGAATTATTACTGAGCCTCATCAAGTGTCAACAGGATCTATTATGACTACACCCTGTGTAGTCATTTACCAATGAGTGTGCTGACTGGCACAATATGTCTTATGCTTCTAGTGCGTGCCTAAAACACAAATATGCCAAAGGGCCCTTCAGACTTGAAGCATTACACAACATATAAATGATAAAACTGAACACATCAGTTGTGAACAATCCTGTCACTTGTTATTAGTAATGTAAATTGCTCTCATGTGACTGGACTGCCTTAGAAAGGGGCAGCCAAATATGGAAGTACAGTTGAATGCATTATATACTGACATACTACATGATTTTTTAACACCTTGTCACAGATATGACTCTTGACACAGTGCTGTTACTATGAACTATAGTTACATAACTGTGTTTGAATTTTAATGGGTATGTAAATTTGCCACAAAGCATTCTCAGAGGGAAATGATTTACACATTTACACACATTGTGCAATAGTTGCAAAAAGAGGTAAGAACTTATAAACGTTTATACTTTTCCTGATAGAAACCTTGCTGCAACATCCAGTACATCAGCAAAATGCTTCTCAATACAGTCCTGTATATGAGCAGGACAGCGAAGCCCCATAATAAGAATGGCAAACCTATGGCAAGCATAACCAAAGTGGCACGTAAAACAAACTTGCTTGACATGAAGTGTATTTGATGGGTCACCACATTTCTATATGAAACAATCAGCCAAGATCAGTGCAGAAATATACGTCCTTCACCACTGCAACAATGACTCAAATGGCTCAGTCCTGTTACTGTCTGCATACATACAAATAAAACTGCTTGTATCACAGGTGCAGTCTGGGACTTCCTTTGCTACCTATAATGCACTATTTACACAATGTATATTTTACTTTTTTTATATAAATCAGTTTGTCAATAAAATTTACAAACAATATTATGCCCAAAAACTTCCACTTAAGAATGCCTCCAGCTCCAGACCCCCTTCTTGCTGTTCAACAATCCCACAGGCATGTTATAGACCTTTTTAATACATTTCTAGCATTTATTGCACTCAGTCTCAAAGCAGTTTGCCATCCCTACTCTACTGCATACCTATTCTTCTCTTCCAGTTCCTTGTTAACTTCACATTTAAATTTCTGCAGAAGCTGTTGCAGGAGCTCCTTAACATCATCCCGGTCCTTCACCTGCGCTCCCTGTCCCAAGCGATTTACAAAATGAAATGTTGATGAAGATCCATCATGAAGGCAGACTTGAAGCTGAATTTTTGGTTTCCCCTCTGGTGATATCTTTTGTGCTGAAACAAATGGTTACTGTCAACACACAAGTCTACGGAATAACTGGTTACTGTCAACAAACAAGTCCTTGGAAAAACAAGTGGTTACTGTCAACAAAGAAGTATACAGAATAACAACTGGTTACTGTCAACACACAAGTATATGGAATAACAACTGGTTACTGTCAACAAACAAGTCTATCGAATAACAAGTGGTTACTGTCAACAAAGAAGTATATAGAATAACAACTGGTTACTGTAAACAAACAAGTCTATGGAATAACAAGTGGTTACTGTCAAAAAAGATGTATATATAATAACTGGTTACTGTCAACAAACAAGTCTATGGAATAACAACTGGTTACTGTCAACAAACAAGTCTATGGAATAACAAATGGTTACTGTCAACAAAGAAGTATATATAATACCAACTGGTTACTGTCAACAAAGAAGTATATAGAATAACAGCTGGTTACTGTCAAAAAACAAATCTATGGAATTAAAGTGAGATCAATGTTTAAAGATTTTCTACTTTCAGTTTTTAACTCTCAAAGCCTGACTACATTCCATTTGTTATGGTTCACAATGTGCCCCAGAATATTCAACTTCACACTGCACTAGGCATGGTCCACGCAGTAAGATGCAACACCACACACATGGTTTTCATAACCTACACAAACTAAATGGTGCAGGGATCAAAGTCTGCTACAATCCAACATGGTCTGGCATGAGAATTTTAGCCACTTGCCCAGCCAGTATGTTTCAGAACCACCACTCATCAGCCACATGAGTACTTCTGCTTACTCAACATAATCTCCATTTCTGTTTGCCATTTCCTTCACTGTAACCTAAGATAACATAATAGACAATATACTTCTGTCAAACACAACTATAAAAAAAATACAACAGAATGCCATCAATCTGACTCACAACGGACCAGACACACGCCGAATTACCAAATATTCTGGATTATCACTGACACCCACACTGACCTAAGTTCTTGCACATAATTTTTTGTTACTGCTCCTATAATTGGGCTGTACAACTAATCAGAGAAGTATTCTATTTGGATATCTCCTTCATCTGCTGGTTCAGGGCCATCAGGGTCCTCTTCTGTGTTTTCTGGAGTCTTCATAGCTGAAGAAGTTGATGGAGTAGGAGACAAAGGTCTGGAGACACCACAGCAGTTGATGTACAGACACTGTTGGAGGCCTTTTGAAAATGTCCCCAAGATCTGCCTGTTTCACTGATGAAGCTTTTTTGTGGTAAAAAACAAAACTTCAGGTCTTGGGACTACACCCCTCATGTGCCAGATTGTCAGGATTTCTGAATTATTGAATGTCATATTAAAGGAATGTGTGTGTGTGTGTGTGTGTGTGTGTGTGTGTGTGTGTGTGTGTGTAGCTGTGTTCTGTCTTTTACTGTCATTATATACACAGGACAATGCATCATCTCAAAGCCAGGATAACATGCTATGGTAATACGGAACCCACAAAACATTGCAATTTACTTGTGGCTGTGTTCCAGTAAAGGTAACTATGTCCCCCTGTACTTAATTAAGCACCATGCTATGAAGGCATGTAAGGAAGTGGATGTATAGCTCCACACATTCTTAACCTTGGCCTGCTGCACATCTCAGCCATCAGTACGCAGTGACCAGAGCAGCCAGGCCCCAAAGCAAGTGTGTATTCTCTGCAAATGAGAAGAATCCCTTGCTCCTGCCAGGAACTGAACCATTACTCCTTGGTCATTCAACCTGTAGCCAACACTGATTAAACTACATTGACACCTTTGTAGCTGGTGGAGAGTACATGCAATATGCCAGACAAGTCCTTGCGCAGTATACATGATATCAGTTTGTGCAAGACGCTGCAGCCAGCTCAGCAGCTGTGGCCTGCCGCAGGAAGCTTGTCATAACAGTTTGCACAAACCAGTCTGCTCGTAAATTAGATACCCTGGACTTGACTCAGCACTGATTTTCGACAGTGCATCTATACCACTGCATTCAATTCAACAAACCCTCAAACAAATACACTGTATCCTCTGAAGTGACTTCATGGCTTCAGATGAAGGAGGTCATATGTAATGATACCATAAAGGAACAGCTTTATAATAATACACAAACCAGAATGCAGCCATGCTGTCATCTGGCTGCAGGAACAGTAACCACACCAAGTCCAGCTGAGTCAAACTGAGTGACTAAGTAAGACGCTGCAGGAGGCAGACCCTCAGCTTCAACGTACATAAAAAAAGTCTGCTATTGTGAACTTTAATTCATCCTGAATGTATTCAATTTGATCGGTGTCATCAGAGCCTCAGACAACCCAAACAAAACTACAACTTCAACCCTGTAAATTGGCCTCAGCTAAAGTGTAAATGTTCTTTAGCGAACAACTGCAGAAGCAACCTTCCTCTTGACCAGTTGCATGAACTGAGGCTCAAATGTGTCCAGTGACTAAACAGGACTGGAAAATCCACTGCCACTTGAAGAGTATAACAAAAGTCAAGGTGTAATTACTCATGTGGTAGTCATACACAATTTGTTTCTCCTCCTAAGAACTTCCTCTCATCTTGCCAGTCATAGACTGAGCCTGTGGTGGGTTTTCAGCCCTAATTATAAGTCACTAATGGCAAAACTTTACTTTTTATGATTTTGACTAGACTGCTACATTTCCCCTTCCAGATTAACCTTCAAAGCATGGGCTCTTTAAACCCCAATTTAGCACTGACAACCAGGAGTTCTTTTCATTTTCAATGTCCATGTCTGTGCCTGCTGATATTACCCTTCGTACTTAATGCATTTCAAACCTAAAAACCTCAAATAAAAAGTACACTCTTGGTACCAAACACGCCATCATAGAACATTCCACTGCACGACGATAGTACACATCGCTCTGCATAAAATGCACACATAGCATACGCTCACGCGTTACCACGATTCAAAACACCAGAACTTCCGCAATCAAAACTTTTACAACCTTTTACAAACTTTTAACCACAATTTTAACTTATAAAACATAAGTTTTAGTGTGTTATAATTTTAAACCAAGACAATTTATACAATATTAAGACACAAGTGCTCTTCGATCCTTCAAATTATGTAATTGAAGTGTTCGTGGCTTTCAAAAAAGAAAACCCCCTGACGATGATCTGAGGATCGAAACATATGTAAGGGTATATATTTACAAAGGCTACAATAAAGGTGGTTTTAATAGTGCATCAGTTGGTGTAAAAATTGTTTAATTTAATGAGTGCATGCACATTCTTCATGTCAGTGGGGTAGGAAAGAAACCCAAACAAATATTCATTGAATATGTTAATGCAATATATATAACTAAAGGCAAATTTATTTCATTCTCCTGTAAGTATCTGTATGTACTTTCATGTTTGTTATGCCTCTCTTCTGCTCAACAATTCCGTCTGTTCCATCAGAGTGACAAAAAACCTGTGGCAGTCCAGTGTTTAGATCACATTACTGAAGCTGACATTCTGCTGGCTTCACCGTATTACTTCTAATGGCATTAGCATGGCTCTGTACTAAATGAAACATGATGCAAGTAATACTGCAATTCAACCATCACATGTTTGTATGAAGCAATGTGAAACATTATGGAACACTATCACAAGGCAGAGTCATATACTCAGATTTCTGTATTTCAGATCACATCAAAAACTAACCTGACAAGACATGAAAAATATGACCAACTGTGGAAAAGACAAGTTCAGTGATGCATATGCTAATTATTAACAGCCCAAATGAACATTAGCAGTTGAAATTACTGTGCTCTTCAAAGGTAGAGTCTTTTTCAAACAATATATACCAAAGAAACACAAATGATTACAATTACAATAGTGTCATTCTAAGAGATATAGGCTTGCATACAACATGACTGTATTCAGGCAGAGATAGGAAACATGCGACTCTCTCAATGACAGCTTCTTGTGCAAATGTAACCGGATTTCCTGCAAGGACTGAAAATTTGGGACACAAATTGTGCACGGGCAACTCATTTCTAGCACTATTTGATGATTTACATACTGTAGCCAAACAATGGTTGGGTTTGAATCCCAGTCAGACCACCCCTTATTAAGATAAAAAAGGGAACATTCTACAAATTTTGTTTGACCAAGCTGCGAGCACACATCCTCATCTGTGCAGTGGTGTCTGCACCTTATGTGGGAAAGAACCCTCTGACCCTCTCAGACTTCAATTATCTCTCACTACAGTTGTGACACTCATAACATTCGCACAAGACACCAGACAATCTTGATCCCAAAATTCATGCTGACACATTTATGAGCTAATCTTTGAACAGGAGCCACGCGTGACTTCTACATTCTATTCTGTGGGCATTTGGTTCCCACATAAAACTTAATTAAAGCATTAACCAATTAAATTTACATAAAGTCCCCTAAGAATTTGTCAACCAATGACAGAAGACCCTCCCTCGTCGCACGACCAATCGCAGAAGTGAAAGGTTTTTGTCAGAAGTTTCACTATGGATAAGAAACAGGTGATGTGATAGTAGGCAGATTAATCAGGAGACAGAAGTCAAGGCAGTTACCCAGTAATCTGGGGTGGAGTCTGAATCAGTTATAGACCATGGACACATGTTAGAAAATTCAGAAAGTAATCACATGGCTGATAAGCAGTGTTTAGAGTAATCAGACAGGATAAAATTAACAGAAGATAGTCGGAAAAGGCAGTATGAGAGACAGTGACCAAACACTAATCATACTAAGGAGTAATATGAGAAAATCTAGACAGGAGACATACAGGGCAGTTTGGACTAAAACTACAGGGCAGTGGATCATGATATTATGTGTCATGCTCTCTTTTACGTGTATTTGTGAGTGTGGACACATTCTACAATAAATATGTAATAATTCAATGTAGTGATAAATGTTAAGTACTGTTTACACCAAACGCATAACATCAATGCTTGATCCTGAACATTACAAAATGAAGTGATTTCCCAAGACTAATATACTGCATCATATATCTACAGTGACTGATGTTCCAAGGATCCAGTAGCACAACATTAAGTGAATAATGCATACAGACATTATGGGAGTACACGATGACCCACTGACTGGACTCCATATATTACTACACTATATACTACACTCACATTAGACTTCAGAGTTAACAGTATGTATATTTTAATATTTTAACCATTAAGATTTTATATTTTAACCTTCAGAATTTGGTATCAGTGGCTTTTCATGTAATACATCACCATAAGTACTGTCACACGCTGACCAAAACAATGATGGGATATACGTATGCATGTGTTAACACCATTGTATTCAACACAGACATATAGTGATACTGATTACTGTAATATGCTGATCAAATATCTAGTTTCAGGCTGGATTAGATTAGTTGAATTTAATTTAATTTGCACTGTACTTACATGTGTCTAGTAATTATAAATGAAACAAGAATGTGAAAGAACTGCAGTGATGATATGTGGATGAATGCAAGAGGCTCAAATAGTCACCATAGTGTAAAATTACTATGATCATACTATAGGTCTCAGTTCTGACAACGACTGACCAACTGATATTTACAAACTGGGCACAAATTCCAGTCGCATGAAAGTGATGTACACACATTCATAGGGACATTATCAGATACAATGGAAACTTTTACAATTTACTATCCTTCAGCAAAGGGACACATCACTAAATGCATGTAAATTACCTGAAAAATTTTGAATTTAATCTAAATCTTAAAAGTTTCTAGCGAGGAAATGTCTCAGATACACACGACTAAGTAGATTTTACAATATGCTAACTGCTGAAGAGAAGTACCAAGCCTCAAAATTAGGACAGAAAATCTGAAAACAGAACAGGTCAATTTCTGCATTAACTTTATTTTTACAGTCATATTTCTTTAAACAGTCACTTCCTGTTTCAATACCTCAGAGTTACCAGAGAATCCATATTTAAGTCATTCAGCTGCCCAAATAAATTAAGAAACAAACAACAGGCGCCAAAATGTCAACCAAAAATACAGCATTTCAATTTTGAATACTATGCAGACGGTTTACCATTAAAACACTGCAATATTTGTATGAGTCAGGGAGAATAATTTAATACGCCAATTTCAAACTCTCAGCTAGAAGCTACTAAGAAACCATTCTAGTATTCTGCAAGTCACAAGCCCATAAAACTTGGGCCATGTCCCAATATCCACCTCCTTCCCTAAGTTAGTATCTCAGTTCTCAGACTGGTCAGTTATATCTGATCACTTTGGCTGGAATTGGGAACAGTACACATTTATCAATAAAACATGACAATTTAGTAACACCAAGCACATGGGAAGAGTGCTGAAGAAGGACAGCATAAAGAACCAACATGGGCAGAAAAAGCTGACAGAAAGGAAACTCGATCCCAAGTACACAACTGTCTCAAATTTACTTTATATCTGTGTTGATTCTAATAAAAACAGCACAAACTTTCCAAGGGCTTTAGTGGCATAACCTGTTACAAAGAGCATGCAGCTTGGTAAGAGGTCACAAGATGGCAGAATGGAAAGCATATTTTCAAGATTATGCTTCATATTTCACCAAGAAACTTACACATACTGAAAAAGCTCAAGTTGCAGTGACATGAAGTTGTTCTGTAACCTAGTTGCAATAATCAGCATCTTTTACTATTACCACAATCTTATTCTGCCTTAAAAGTACAACATATATTCTGGTTATGCCTACTCACGAAATTGACCGGTCTGAAATTCATGCATCAAAAGCAGCACACATGAATAATTCCCCACATTTCACATGCACTGCTGCATAGAAATTAACAAATAAAAACCACAAGAAATAAGAGCATCAACTTACTTTTGATATCAGTGTATCTATGACTCACAGAGACAGTATCCCTATGATCCATCATCCAAGCCAAACGCTCATTCATCACATACAAAGTCCCATCTCCTTTCTTGTAACGTACTTGTCCCACTTGCAACAACACATCTTCTGAAGATGTGGTCATGGTGGCTTCCAAGTATCCCAAAAACTCAGTATTGCAGCACCAGCAGGAGCATTATCAAAACCTGCTGAGAATGTTTGATAGTAATGTAAATACATACTTTAATATGAAATACAACACACGTATCTCATAACCGCCATAAATCAAATCCACAGCTTTAAAATGTGACACATAATACAGCTTCTTCTTCACTACTGTTTACGTACACGAATTTTACTATCTACAAACAATTATACACAACGAAACATCGCCGCACGTCCTTGGAAGATATGGCGACGAACGCTATGAATCGCACATTTATAATTGCAATTTTGCAAATCATGGAGATGAAAATACGAAATTATAAATAACAGAAGTCATTTGCCTTACAAACTGTCACACATCAGCCCACTAAACAATTCTAAGCTACTAGTAATACCCCAGTACATAGCACACACAAAATGGCAAAAACCCTACTTCCTCTCCGAGCAATTACAAAATCACTCTATTATAAATTCTTGCTTTAACCAACAAAAACACGTAATTTATTTACGCGTGCATTCTCTTGAGCTTATTATGCGTCTCCGTAATGTACTTCTAGTGAAGAAAAGAAGTTTACCATGACAAGTACTTAATTTCCTGCACAACAACCACCACACCGTCCATACCCGACGGGAGCCATGTGTGACATACATAACGCACAGGTACATCCCAATCGACCAAGAGCTTGAACTGGAATACCGTACAGACAGTGACTCAACTGGCCAGACTTAACTGAGTCCATCTCCGCCCCTGCTGCTTTGCCGTAATACATGATCGATAGTCGCACTAACTAAATTTACAATCAACGAAACTGGCTACTAGAGTAGGAGTTTCTGAAACAAACCACGTTGGGCATGTTTCAGCAATTATAATGGAAAATGCCAAGTAACTGTCGTCTATATATGACAATGACGAACCAGTGTAAAGACAATAGAGCGTAACATTGAACAAGAGATCCTATTCCCTCCCTTCAAAATTGAACGAGAAAGCGCAGCCTACAATTTCGCAACCCTTGGAAAACAAAAAAGTGAGAGTGCTGTCTGACCAATGTTCTCCGATATCCGACAGAGCATTGCTTTGCTTTACAGGTCCCAAGACTTGCACACTTGTCCGTCTGTCGAGAATTAGATGATCTGTAGTTAGTACTAGAAGGAAGATGAGTTTCCGAAAAAAACCTATCCCAGTGTCAATATGTCATTCACAAATCTTAATAGAGACTGGCCCGGAATCAATCAAGTGAAACGTTTTTGAGCAACAGGGTATGTTCTAGTCAGTAAGGAAACGCGGAGAAGATACGTGATACCTGCATCCAAATAAGCCTATCGTGATGCGAAGTGAAACGTTGTGCCTGGGGGGCAACCTAAAAATTGAATCTGTACATCCATCATCCCGATCACTTTCTTTAAACAGGTTGTGAAGACGAGTCATTGTAAGTCAGTTCTGAAAAAAAGGTTTTCTTCATTAAGTCCTTTTATTCTGCCCATGAATATTTTAATTACTGATGTAAAATGAAGACTGAAATTATTCCATAGAAGGTATTTTTAGTATTATGTGTATTAGTTTGTTACTTATCTGTTGTAATACTGATCATTAATTGTACATAACTATGTTTTATTTTTACTGTAATATTGACTATTGATTGTATATGATCATGTTTATGCCAATGACTTATTTCATACCCAAATGCCGCTGAGGCTGTGTGGTGGATCAATAGTATGTATGTATGTACGTATGTCTGTATGTACGTATGTATGTATATATGTATGTGTATGTATGAGGGAAAGCAGCAATAAAAATACAGAATAGTGGCATTAAGCGGTTCGTGAAGCTCTTTGTGGCGCCATGGGTTTTTATAATTTTGCCGCAGAGGTTACAGTTGGTCATGCTATTCTCATCTGGCCGCTGTAATTTTAGACTTCCCTTCTATTATTGCCATCCAAATATCTACTGCAGAGGTTCCCAACCGTATCTAGCATGAGAATCCCTTCTTAACATCAGCAAAATTTTGCGGATGTCCACATGCCAGTAGTTGTACTTTTAGGTGGCGTTATTTGAGAGAATACACAATGAAGGTGAAAAAGTATGGTCATTCCTTGAGTTCGCAATTTAAATCGACGCAATTCAGACTAACAGAGTTTTTGAAAAAATAAAAGAAGTTGAAATATTAACATTTTTAAAATGCGAGCCGAATTTGTCCTTTGTGTGAATGAAAGATCAGTGAGACAACGGTGGCGGAAGAATACTGCTGGGCTATAACACAGGCGGCCCCCCACCCGGGAGGGGGTTCATGCTGCGGCCGTTCAGGTTCCAGTGTGTTGAAGTTTCGATTTTGACTGGTGTCCCTTATACAGTTGACCACATGTGTACTGCGACTTGTGCCGGACCGTAACAATTTCGTAAGTCACGGAGTGTCTGTATTATGAAATCACTAATCATTGCAAATAATTTAGAATTTTATTGATCACAACAACAAACGATAATATTTGCAAAATATTAATATATGTGGGAGACATTTTTGATTCAGTTTACATGAGGTATACTTGCAGTCCCCTTGGAACTACTACTGCGGCTTCCAGCGCTCCTCGGCTCACGCATTGGAACCACATGTCTATTTCCGCAACTTCTTGCCCTGTTATCAATGTTCAAGATATGTGTGACATCACAGTGTCTCGAGCTTTCGATCTGATCAATCGAAATCGTGGTAGAACTCTTATCCTTGATGTAAATTGTCTCTGATCAATGGTCTGTGCGTTGCAGGGACTTGCGTGTGCTGGGCATACTAGATAATCTGTGCGGCTGCTACACGCCATTCAGATCGCGGCCGCGAGGTTGCATAACGATGTCAGCGACGGTCTGATGATAAATATTCCACTTAACATAGTGACTGAATAATGTAAGACGTACTGTTTTATCTATCAGGTATTTGAAATTTGTGGCACATATCACGCGTTGTTCAGTCCAACTTAACATAGTGACTGAATAATGTAAGACGTACTGTTTTATCTATCAGGTATTTGAAATTTGTGGCACATATCACGCGTTGTTCAGTCCAAGCTGTGACTTCGAACGTCATATTTCCAACCAACAAGAAGATGCGAGGGACTTTTATGAACGCGGTAATACACCCCTCGGTTCCACAACATGCGGGAATTTCTAAAATGTGCATGTGGTTGGTGAGACGCTGTTGTAGAAGGGCTTTCGGTGTGAATGTAACAGGACTTCCTAGTCCCAAGAGAAAGGGTCCCCTTGCGTGACCTGCTGTAAGAGAAGTATGGCTTCACATGCGGGATTTGAGTTTCTCATAGGGGAGTGTTGCTCAAGATTCAAGGTAAAGGTAAATTTCACCCTAGAACAGGCCATGAAGGCCCAGAGGGGGAGTAGAGGTATAGCTCTACTCTTTCTTTAACCTCGACGCTAGATGTGGTAGGTGGTCAACGCCACGCCCCGGCCGCTTTACGCCCGGGAAATGGATCCGGTACCCATTGTACAGAAAGCTGGGTGGGCCCCAGGGCTGGTCTGGACGGGCGCGGAAAATCTCGCCTCCACCGGGATTCGATCCCCGGACCGCTATACCGACTACGCTATCCCGGCTTTCTTTTTCTGTTTTGCTGCACGCCCGTTGCCGGGCGCTCAAGATTCAAGGCTTCTAGGCTGTTACACTGTCTCTATTCATATTATACATTCTGTCAATCGTTGGGTAAATTTATCCAGTGACACCTCAGAGGACTTTAATCCTCAATCTTCAAATCATATTAGATATAACCTTTTGTCAGTCGCACAGTTGTAATTTCCCTTCTTTAAACGTATTCATAGTTTACCGTGTGCCAGATGATTAACAATATTGGAACAAATACCATAAACTTCATATGTACACCCGTATGACATATACGTAAATGTTTGCAACTGATGGTTTTTGTGGTATGTTGTAATGTCGCTGTTAAAGGAAAAGTATACGCTCCGATATCAGTACCTACAGCTAGCGTTCTCAGTGGCCGACTGTAGCGTAGCGTAACGGTCCCCCTGCCAACTAGATAGGAAAGGTAGCCATTTCGGTGTTGTAATGTATTTTATGCCTAAAGTTAAGAGTTGCTAAAATAAAAATAATTACCATATCTGAACAGGTATAATACATTTGACACTATAAAATTATCCATCCTGGTAGTGTGAGATGGAAGAGGAAATTATTATGGTCCCAGAGGACGTGTTTAATCCTATAGGTAAGTTGTGGTAACTAGTACCGTAGCGTGTTTCTGGATCGGTTTTTGGCTATGTGTCGCTGAGTCAAGATTGCGCTACGTCTGGGGAGCGGTTGCTCGTTGTATGTAAGGTCAGTAGGATTTTTTTCGAGGGAAATATAAATGACAAATACGTTCGTTCATTGAACACCTGCATTAAATAACTTCATGTGTTTATGTAAAGGTTACCGTAACTGCAGTGCCTTAGTACTCGGTAACTGGAAGTGGTAAGGGTGTAATTACAATTACAAATATTTTTCTCCCGACAGATAAGTTCGTATGGAGCAGGCCAATGGTACTCACTTTGATAGAAGAGTACAAGAAAGTACAACATGAGTTCAAAGATTCCAACATTAAAAAGAAACACATATGGCGTAAGATAGCCCAGAAACTTGCTGAGAGGGGCTACCCCAACGTGAATGAAGGCATGTGTGATAAAAAGTGGCGTAATTTGAAGAAGACCTTTAAAGAAATTTACGTTGGACAGAGGGGGTCACCTTTGAGAACCAGATGGGGATTTTATAATGCTGTAGAAGAAATATTCAGCAAGGATCCAAATATTGTAAGTGCTGCATCAGTATCAGTTTCAACAAAACCGTTTTTAACCACCAAGAAAATTCCAGGTCCTGATGGGCAAGAAATGCAAGTCGAAGTAATGGAGGTAGTTGGCAATTTGGATGAAGAGTATGTGGAAGATGGAGAAGCAGTAATTGCTGAAAATTCTGAAGATCATGTCTACGGAACTTTTGATTCTTCAGTTCAGCAACCTCCTGCTTGGTTCACAGAATTTCTACAGCAGTACCATAATGATGAAGAGAGGAGAACAGAAATGCTCAATAAAATGCATGCTGATATTGTTGCTTTGGAGGAAAAAAAGTGTGCACTATTAGCAACACTTATTGAGAAGCTGGGGGGATCTACTAAGGTATCAGAGAGTGAGAAATGTGACTCTTCTGAATTTCAGGAAGTACAGCAAGAAGCAGCAAGTGAAACAGTTGAACATTATAACCATTAAGTATTATGTACATGTCATGAGATATGTACATTTGAATAGAAAGCATAAATGTTGCAGCATTGTTTAAATGTAGGCAGCATATTAGCTGTGATCTAATGCCAGTGATATATATATATATGCAATATATGACATTGCAGCACAGTGTTGTTGGTAGTCCTGTGTGTTGAAAGTACACTTGCGGGTTGCAGTGTTGGTCAGGTTTGTGTTCGAAACTTGTAGGCATTACCATGGAGTGTTAAGTGATGGTAAGACTGTCGATTTTAAATATTTCAGAATAGTAAAGATTTAATCCTAGTTTAATAATGTAAGCATTTCATGTGAGAATGTTCCTATAACAGTAGCAAAGAAATTTAATATTTGCTGTGCAAGTTTGTGGTAGACACTATCTGTCCTTTATAGATACAGGATGTGGAAGAGATCTGGAGAAGTTATGACACAAGACAAGGACATTTATGTTGGTAAAGTTTGGTAACAACAGTGTAGCCCCAAATTATTTTTGGGGTAATTGAGAGGCCACAAAAGAAGTCCTGTGGACAGTGGGGATTAGTGCACTCTCTGCTTGATGTGTGCCTACAGTTGTCCTGTAATAGCCAGCCCAGAGTGCTGGTGATAGGGAAGGGTTGTCACTGTCAACAGCCCTGTGAACAGAATGACTAAATGAGTGAAGGAGAATGGAGGAAAGAACACTGTGTTAGAAACAAGAGCACAGCCAAGGTACACATGGAAGGGGGTTGATCCATGAAACTTCTTTCTGTGGCCTCGGTAGAGGTTCCAGCAATGCACTGTTGCGCGACTGTATTCGAGTGTTGCAAGATATTTGCAAGAGCATGGCATTTTAATTAGACACTTGACTGACAAGTGCTACCATCACCTAATCCCAGCATGTGTGTGTTGATGTCCTTTTAATCCTTTGAGCACTGATTTTTTTCTTCTTCTAAGTCTTCTGGAGTGAGCTTATGGTTAAAAATGAGAACCAGGCTTTTAAGCTTTTTATGATATCCCAGGTGTTTACAAATACTTTGAGAAGAAAAATAGAGGGAAAAAAATAATGAATGCTGGTAGTAGTGCTCTTTTACATGAGAGATGTGGTTTCATAAGCTTGTGAAAGATGCCAAAGCTAAGGATATATTCATTTCAAAGCATCATAGATATGAGGAGAAGTTCCTGAAGTAAGCCAATAGATGGCAGTCCATCCTGATATGTTTTTATGGATGGACACAAGGATATGGTAGTACTTATTGTTAAGTCACCAACTGAATGCACTATTTATTTTAAAAAACACTATATGGTTCCTTAAAATATTTTGGTAAACACCCTACATATGTTTCAGTTTCTTCATGAAGCCATCCTCAGGGGTGTCAGAAAACTTGCTTGTATAAAAACACATCTATACATTGGTCATTGTATAATTGCTAAATCACTACCTTCACTGTGTTTAGTCTGCGCCGTCACTACGCACCGTATGATAAAAGTATTACAATTATTATTAAAACTGTAAATATTATCGTTCCATCGTAACACAATCTACATACAGCACCGAACCAACACACGCCATAGCAACATAACTCCAACATTAAAAAAGTTACAGTACCATGCACCCCTCCAACATGCCTGCCTACACACGAATTAAGATAAATAACTTAACGCAGCAACAGGAATAACGACACATATTTTTACAATTTTAATATCCATCCCATTCGTCTTCACAGATGATAAAAAGTGCTAGTGAAAGACTATAAATAGTGAAAATGGTGATTACAGACAAAAAAAGTGAAGAATAACGACGATAACTTTTACAGTTTTAACATTAATTGTAATACTTTTATCATACGGTGCGTAGTGACGGTGCAGACTAAACACAGTGAAGGTAGTGATTTAGCATTTATACAATGACCAATGTATAGACGTGTTTTTATACAAGCAAGTTTTCTGACACCCCTGAGGATGGCTTCATGAAGAAGCCGAAACATATGTAGGGTGTTTACCAAAATATTTTAAGGAACCATATAGTGTTTTTTAAAATAAATAGTGCATTCAGTTGGTGACTTAACAATAATTGTGAAAAATGCACGGTGATTATAGAATAAAAAAATGGTAGTACTGTTTCAATGCAAACTTCAGGATCATAAACGTTTGGCAGTACTCCCATTAGCCAGGTGCCTGTCGCTGTGAATGTATGGTAGTACTGTTCAGAGGGTTAAAGAAAAGTGATATGGTGGTGTTTTGCGGATTCCTGCTCTGTTTAGCAAGGTTCCTGGACTAATCAGCTTCATATGCCTGTGCCTTGTCTTGAATTTCCACTGGTTCACTGGTATATGTCAAAATAACCCTCATTCTGGCAGAGTCCCTTGATATTAAGGCTGTGCCATTTTGGTTGACAGTTGATAGCATAGATTATTATTAACCTGAGAACAATTTTTATTCTCTTCTATATGCCAAATAATTCATTTTTTTGAACAGACATGTCTGAATAAATTATGCAGTTAATTCTTCTTCTCAAACATAACAACAAGAGTTTTTATGTGTACACCAGTGATATACACACATTCCAAATTTATTCTGTGATTATGCATGAACCAGCCTCGACATCGACTTACTGCAAGGTTGACCTCTATTAATGCGAAGTTAATTGCATTTCATATACTGCATGGAATCATTTTTAAATCATAGGTTGCTAAGTGTTTCACAAAATCAAAAAATATGTAATTGTTTGTTTATATTTTTATCAGGAAATTTTGGACAATGATTCACTCTTGAGACATCTGTCAAAATGAGTTTTGTGTTCAGTAGAGGCTACAACTGATCAGTTGTCATCAGCAATACAGTTTGACTATAACTGGTTTGTTTACTTAAGTAAGCTATATGCAATGATGACATTTATGCAGCTTAGAGAAGTCTGTACTTATGCGATTTCAGTGTGAGCCTCACTAGTAATTCTACACATATCAAAATTACTGTCTCATTCCAAACATTGGATCTAGCTTTCTGTTTTTCTGCATGGTGACAATAATTTATTGGATACCTAATTACTGTTATAAAGGGGGAAATGGCCAATTTTATTTCTTAGTTCAGATCTTGCCATAGATAACTTGTGCATTGCCTTCAAATGCCAATTCTGAAACTACAGCTGGTGTTAAAGAGTAGGGCAGACTGGGCAATAAGAAAGGCTAGTTTTTTTGCAATCAGTGTAAACTTTACATAAGCAAACAGTTCAGATTATGACAGCACAAGTGTCTCGGTGTCTTATTTCTATATACATCATGTTACATAAGTAGTGATGACAAGGGAAAAGGAATAGAAAGCATGGCAGGGAAAACAGAACAGGATATGTAGTGACAAATCAGATGGTTAGATCTGTCCATGAGGTTGCTATGCATTACGTGAACATTCTCTTGTCCACAAAACTGCGATAGCTAGTACAAATCCTTTGGTCCTGTGTCACATAAACCAGCTGTTACTGTATTATGAAACAAAGCGTAAACGTGTGACGAATGTTTTGTGTTCCTTGACCATCATAAAATTGTGTCGTGCTTGTGATATTCACAAGTATTGTTCTGGGTAAAGCTGGAGTCGATGTCCAAATCATGAAGTGCAGCTTGTGCCAACTCTGGTCCAAACCTAAGATCAGTGTACGTACCTGTGTATATAGACAGTGTGAAGATTTGTACACTACTAGCAGCAGCAGTAGTAATAGTAGTAGAGTGGTGGTTGTGGTAGTAACCTGTACGGGGATGCCAGCGTCCAATACTGATAAAGGTAATCCGTAATAATAAACCTGGCATATTGATTATAAATAAGACAAAAGAAAGCAAATTACAGACAAAATTACTCTGGATGAATATATAAACAGCTCCATGGAGCAGAGTGTTCACAAGGGTACAGCACAGCCAGATGGATGCAGTCCACATTCAAGTTTTTCAAGATCCATTGTAATGCTGTCCATTTTAATATCATCCCATATAGGTGTAGGTCTTGCAAGTAATGTCTGTATCCTTCAGGTTTTGCAGCTAATATTACCAGTGCTTCCTCTTTCTCAAGGGTACATAACATGCTGTTACTGCTGTCACCACCACCATTACTACTACTACTACTACTACTACTACTAGTACTCATTTTATGTTGCAAATTTGAAGTAAATTACGAAAGGGTTTGCAAGATTCATTAATTCTATGCTGAACTCTCTTCCCACTACTCGTAGATATGGTAGACAAGAATAAAACAAGTCACTAACTCTTACTTGCACTTTGGTAACTGTAAGTTCATTAAACTGTATGCAAACACAGAAGAAAGGAACTTTGACTTCTCTGTAAACAAAATCAGTACTTTTAAAATTAAATACTATATAGAAGTGAAGACTATTTTGGAAGCCTTGAACTTTCTTTAATTTGGCCCTTTTCTCCCCTTTGCATTTCAATGTGTATGTCTAGTGTCAAAATTTCACCCCTGTCCTAACAATTTACAGTATATGAATGATACAAACTCGTCTGATTTCAGGTGTTACTATGGAACTAGTTTTCCTTCCCGATTTACCGATTCATTGCCATAAATACCAGAGGGAGTTCTGGCCAGAACTTGTAAAGCCTGATTTCCTACTGCACAGGTCTGCAATGGACAGGGACAACTTTACCTGTAGCTTTACAAGTCTGCAGCGCTACAAATCTTGTGCCTTAGTAAAACAAGACAGAGTTTATCAGTTTGCTGGGTTTGTATGGTTTATGATAAAATAAACTGTCATTCTGTCTGTACATGTCCATAAACTGCAACATACTGACAACTAGGCATCCAATATTGAAAGGAAGCTGCATGAAGGCAACATTTAAAAATGGTTAGAGGGAGAAAGATGAGGAAAACTTGTAACTAGATAATGTCCATTAGGCTCGTAGGTTATGTGATATTTCTTGCTTATGTCACCTGTAAACCTCACTGAAATCTGTAAACACAGACACATAAGCCAATAAACTGTCATTCTGTCCTTCCTGTCATTGCAGTCTAACAAGAACAATTAGGGCGTGACAATGTACTCATATACGTCATTTGATTAAAACTGCAATATACAATATTTAAAGTGTCAGTTACAATTCAGTACTGTAAAAGGCTGCGCTATGACAGGAATATGGTCACCGAGTATTAAGAACTGAAGCAGCAAAAATCTGCTGCAGAATCTGTGGGATGTTCTTCAAGTCAAGGCACACAAAAGATCGCCCAGCTGGCAACTTGCTTGTTAATCTGAAAACAAAAAACACAAACATTCTAAAATGTGTGAATGAAAATGAAGGAAGACTGCTTCTTAAAGGAATGTAAAATAACATACAACTGACACAGTATAAGGTAACATGAAACATTAATATTTACAGTGGAAATCTCGGACAATATACCACTCTTTATGAAAACTGAAATAAAAGTGTTTTGTTCACAGTAGTCTTAATAACATGTCAGGCCCTGAGAAGACTTCTTGATATCTGTATGAACATGTTAGCAGAATTTTGAAATTAATAATTCTAAAACTTAATGATCTCTGGTTTAAAACTTCCCTGTGATACAGATGTTTACTATGTGATGACTGACATCATTTAAGAAGTTGTATGCTGTCATCAGTTATATAATACATAACCTATAAAAATGTGCACATATGTTTAAGATGTATCCACATACCGAATTTCCCCTACACAGTTACCATGGCTTATCAGATTTTATTTTCAAATGGTATTGTAAATGCAGATTTTGCATCTTTTCCATGTTGTTATTTCACATTCTACGAAAAGGTATCTTGTTACATACTTCGGAATACATTATCACTATAATTTCAAAATCCGAAGTTAATCGTGCTTCCGTCTCCAAGTTTACACAAGTTCCTTGTTGTTGTTAATGGGAGGGAATGAAGTATGTATATGGAACGTTCTCCAGTAGGATGGTGGTCACACAGTTTGATGAGAATCAGACAAGTGGTTCATAAATTACTGGTATGGGACACACGATGCCTTAACTTCACTTCCTTTCAAAACACGGTTGGAAAGGTGAAACCAGTACAAGAATGCACAGCTTCCACACATTCTTTAGTACCCTTCTGAAAACTGTTAACTGTTCTGATAAACTTTCATGAAAATAATAACAGTATTTGGTTGTTATGGCTGTTCCTGTTTACAGTGTTTCGTGTGGCTGCTGCTACCTCGCAAGTTCATGTATCAGCCATGTTGTTATTGCTGACTGTAGGAAATTAAAAACTGCACAATCTTGGGTGACCTCCATTTCCACGAAGTTCTTCAGAATTTGGCCAGAGGTTCTGAAGCTGAAGCATGTGGTGCCATGTCAGAAATGATCTACCACATGTTGTTTGTTCCTCTGCACACTGTGCAAAGAATGCATAATAAGGAAGGAAAGCTAAATATGAATACAAAAAAAGTTGGTCACAAGGATGTGCTCAGAATGGAATAATTCTTCACTGTTGAAACCCATTTTATGAAGAACTGTAAGGTAAAGGTAAAGCAATCCCATTACAGGCCTGGACAGGCCCTTAGGGTTCCAGGAGGTTGAGGCTCCCAGATTTCTAGACAATCTGCACATGAAGGTGGTAAGGTTGTCAGCCCTACGCACCGGCCGCCTTTACCCCCCAGGAAAGAATATTCCTGGTACTCATTTCTGTTGGAGGCTGAGTCAACCCCAGGGCCATAGTGCGACCGAAAGGATTATGTCAATGAAAAATTCCATTGACACCATTGGGAATTGAACCTGCGACCTTCTGGCTTGTAGTGCAGTGCCTCAACCAACTGCGCCACCGCATGCCCCATGAAGAATTGTAAAGTACTTAAAATCTTGTATTACAAGAATAAAGCTGCTACCTTGATGCCTGATCTCCCAATGAGCCAATGAAGATGGCATATACATTAACTCTTGGATCTGAGTTCATTGCTCTTGCAAATCTCTCTGGAGCAATGCCATAACGCTCCAGATTTGCGTCAGACAGTATAACCACAATGGCTTCATCGCAGTCCTCCTGGCTCAGAGCAGCTATTGCAGATTTTGTGGCTTCCAGGGTGTTGTCTCCAGACATGCAGAACTGTGAGTGCGCATGCATTGTCTGTAAGGAAAACTAAACCTTTATGTATCCTGAACTGCGTGTGAATTTCATTACAACACAAATCAAATGTCACAAGAATACTGTGACAGACTACAGCTTTATTCAGAATAATGACATGTTTCATAATTTGGACCCTTAACTAAATACTATGGTGACCAAACCAGGAAGGTTTACATGGGTAGGCCTATAGCATGCACACAGATGACACATGCATGTGAAAATGCAGCCAGAAAAGCTAAAGGGGTGGCACCACTAATACTGAAAGGCAAGGGTGTCCCAGCAGGATTTAACCATCTTAGAAGAGGGCCCAGTGAGAGGCTTTGTAAACAGAGTAACAAACCCCTGGTTCCATTAAAGGTGAGTAGTCTGACCAGCTCAGAAACTTATCAGCTTAAAAAAAAAAGATTGTGCCATGGAGTTGACACTCAAATATGTTTTCAGACAGTCCACACAGCCCAAGTTATTGTTTGGGTGGTCACAACAGAGCACGAGCAGTGTAATGACTACTGTACGAAAAAGCTGACCCACCTTGATGATGGCTAATCGTTGTTTGTTGTCAGTGGGTGGATTTTTGTGGTCTATGAAAGTTATGTCATGGCTCTCGCCTGAATGTCCGACTACATCGTATTGGATTCTGCCTTCATGGCCTTGGAATGCTTCCATTACCAACACCACTGCTTCCATCTCACGATCAAGCCTTCCATCATAATTATTGAATCTGAAATACACAATTTTATGATTGAACTGATGTGTCAATTTTATTTATTAAATGCTATTATAAGAATAACATGTCCAACAGTGCAGCCTAACCTTTCAAAAAGCATAACACACAGCATGGATAAAACAAGCAATGAAAATTGGGTAGGCAGTGCATAACTGCTGTTATGTTAACCAAAGATCATAGAACCCAGTATAATTCATATTATGTAATTTTTGTTTTACTCCTCTATAACCATACAGGCAGAGAAAATATCTAATAAGTCACAGGATTTTCCCACCTAGTTCTGCCACACAATAAATACTGTAAAATGGTCTACTGACCTGTACATACTGCCTGAGACATCAATCACAAGTTTAAGTCGTTTGGGTTTAGTTTGTGGTGTTCCCATTTCTGGCTCTTTTTCTGCCCGCCTCCGGTATATGGTCTTTTCTCCAGTTAAACCTACAATGTTCAATAGTAGTCAAAAAACTACAATGGTAAACATGAAATTAAAGTGGCAGTATAGGAGCCGCTTGTATATACAACGAAAGCCACCACAAAAATGTCAGAAAATTCTGAAAGTATGTTTGAGAAAAATTGTATTCCCCTCCAAAAAGAAGAAAAAGAAAAAAAGCTGTCAAGTGTATGAACATTTTACTTTCATGGAACTATGTAAAGGTTTTTACGTGTTAGCACTGCTAAACTAAGGAATCCTCTTACAATGAAAATGCAATTTATAATCATTCCAAAACCTTGGGCCCAACATAAATTTTCTGTGGATATTGCTGTACAAACGTTAATAGGTACTTCGGATGATTCAGGACTCCGAGTGAAGTGTTTGCAGTATGGAAGGTCAAACAGGTGAAACTTGAACGTACTGCCTGTCTGATGTTTGGAGGGTTGTGACTTGATCTCAAGCCTTGTCCACTTGTTAAGAACACCGAGGTTCAGACTGAAATTGTATGTTGGGGGCAGATTGGTTTGTTTCATGACGTCAACTGATGTGGACATTATTGTGGCAGCAGCTTGTGTAATGATTTGTACAGCCAATAAAAGGGCGTGCAAGAGAAGGTTTTAGTTTTGCCCAAGTCTGCAGAGTAGACACAGAGTGGCACTTCTCTTATGCAGGATCTGAAATGTGATGACAAGGATACATTGACTGGAGAATTTCAGTGCAATGGAAGTTTCAAAAAAATGTACGAAGGTGTCCAGCACAGATGATGAACATCTAATTACAGCCAGGTTGGCTGCAATGCTGTGATTTTTAGCCAATGGACACTTGTACCAGTCTTATGAATTTATTTAGAATTCTGAAAGGGGTGGAGGGGGAAGAAAGAAAGGAAGTCATTCGCAAAGTGTGTGAGGCACTGATCGATTAAAATGTATTTACACAAATTTCAACAATTTTATTAATTACGTATGGTAAATTTAAGATAAGATTATGGATCAGAACAACCTCAAACATGTACCAAATTACAGGTTAAGTAAATTGTGATCTATATTGCTTATATTTTCCTCTTAACTTTCTGTGGAAGTTGCAGAGCTTTTGACTGGTGTCACCTGGTTCACCTGCAGATTTTGGTTTTGTCTTTAATTTTCTTTGGACTGACCGATCGCACTCCTCATTTTATTTTCAACTTCAGCCTTCTCAATTGGTAAATCTGCTGCAATGTCACTCCATGCATCATTCTTTCTCTGTTTATATTTAATCCCGATTCGTGATGTCTCACAATATTTCTTGAAACAAATCAGCTGACACATATTCGGTCCTCTCCCCTGATGAATGACATGTTTCGGAACAGGAAAACTGATACACAAATTGTGTCACACAAATGCTCCCTTTCAGTGTCAATACGGTGTTATGTATATACTCTTGACAACACTGTTTCAGTGTTATAACATTTGTTACTAACCTTCCTTTGATCCTTACTGACTTAGGATAGAAAACAAATTTTTGTTAATACCACTGCTAGAAACACTTCTGTTAGTAATATTTTCTCCCAAAATGGTGTAACTTCTCCTAATAACACTTTATAACAATGCCTTCAACAGTTATTTAGGTGTGGATGGGCCTTAGGACAGTCACAACAAGAGCTGAAAATCATTGAGCATTATCGTGCTAGATCTGATCCTTTACAAAACATTACACATTTAAATACTGTAAAATAATGGATCAGGAGGACACTTATGCATTATTTACACTATTTTACACAATGTTAAAAAGCTATTAGACAGTGGCTTGCTGGTCATTATGAAACCTTTTTCTGTGTGGCTCATGAGATGCATACAAAATTTTAGTTACACATCTCATGGAAAAAGAACATTTGGGACACCTGTAAACTGAGGAGGGGATAATACTGAAAGACTTCTTAATGACAAAGGTTCTGATTTGAACTGGCACATGATAGGGTTCATGACAGACTTTTGTGGTAACGATTATGAACCTGCAGTTCTGTAAAAAGGACCATGTCGATCAGCTTAATAACGACAAAGAAGGACCTGCATTAAACAGCCCCACTGACATCAAACAAGTTGTTTTCACAAACGTAATTACCTTCAATGAGTTTGGTGTCATCCAATTCTCCAGAGGTCTGATGTCGCATCCACTGTCGCTCCTTCGACTTAGCTTGCAGGCTGTTCAGAATCACCCTCAGAGCTTGGACCTAGGCAAGATGTGCACAGTGCACCGAAGTGTTAATGCACATAAGGGTAAAGGTATAGATATCCCTGTGCATGTGTAACTTCACTCATTACTAAGATTGGCTCTAGACAAGAGGTGAGTGGTCAGCGTCATGACACTTGCTTTACCCCTGGAGAAAGAGCCCCCAGTACCCATTGAACAGGAGGCCAGGTGGGCCCCTGAGCCAGTCTGAATGCTTTGGAGGAGTGGAAAGGCTCTTGTCCCTGCTGGCAATCAAACCACGACTCATTGGTTGTTCAGCCCAGCCTGTAGCCTACTGAAAATATTTGAGAATTATCTCTGTTTCAGGACTATCATCATGCCCAAAATGTCAATGCACCACAACAGACTCAAATTATAGGTTGTGTGAGACCTTCTTTAAAAGTCACTTCCATAATATCATAATAAAAATGTGACTAAATGAAGCCAACTAATAATAAAGGATCATGAAAATAATATAAACTTAAAATATGAAGTCAGTACTGCTATGTTTTCAAATATACAGTAATATAAACACCATGTAACACAGCTACTTTAATTTGACATACATATAACAATACACACATGCAACATGTCTCAAAATAACTGTGCAATATTCAGGTGGATCTTGATCAATGGTAAGTTCAATGTTACATGGCTGAATACAATTAAGTAATATCTGTGATGTGTTCAACATTACATCGCTGAATACAATTAAGTAATATCTGTGATGTGTTCAACGTTACATTGCTGAATACAATTAAGTAATATCTGTGATGTGTTCGATGTTACATTGCTGAATACAATTAAGTAATATCTGTGATGTGTTCAATGTTACATTGCTGAACACAATTAAGTAATATCTGTGATGTGTTCGATGTTACATTGCTGAATACAATTAAGTAATATCTGTGATGTGTTCAATGTTACATTGCTGAATACAATTAAGTAATATCTGTGATGTGTTCGATGTTACATTGCTGAATACAATTAAGTAATATCTGTGATGTGTTCAATGTTACATTGCTGAATACAATTAAGTAATATCTGTGATGTGTTCGATGTTACATTGCTGAATACAATTAAGTAATATCTGTGATGTGTTCGATGTTACATTGCTGAATACAATTAAGTAATATCTGTGATGTGTTCGATGTTACATTGCTGAATACAATTAAGTAATATCTGTGATGTGTTCGATGTTACATTGCTGAATACAATTAAGTAATATCTGTGATGTTTTTGACTCACCCAACTATATTCCTGGTGTGTATTTGGATGTCATTATTTAGTGCATTCAATAATGTAACATTCAACTTTCAACAGTATTGTAGTAGTGTTGAAATGTGCTGGGTATTTATACCTTTATATGACTTTCTGACCCACCTAAAGGTTGCAAGACCTTGGTGAGGCGGTGGGGCTTGTGTGCTTCAACGATCCACCAAGCTATACCGGTGGTAGCTGACTACTGGTAGGGCCTCCCTTGCCAGGCAGGTTGGTGGGTAGAAGCCAGACAAAGAAGCAACCCATTGGCTCTCCAGGATTGCTGGGGGTGGATCATGCTGCTAATAACCCCACATCGTAAAACCTAATTATTATGAAACCCATGGGAGGCCAAGGCTTGACTATGGGCTGTAGTGTCATAGGATGGCCACGACCTTCTAATGCTATCAAATTAAAGTGGCTGTATTACATGCTTTTAATACTGCTTCATAGGATGGTCATATTTTCATGGGTTGTAGTCAAGAAAAAGAAAATGAGTGATGTTTTTCTACTGTTTTCATCATGATAATCAAGATGCTGATTCTTTTATTTTGATGTGTCTGTGGCATTCTCCCACACTGAGACAGGAACATAGGCTGAGGGTGTTCGAGAATAGGGTGCTGAGGAGGGTATTTGGGCCTAAGAGGGACGAGGTAACGGGGGAGTGGAGAAGATTACATTAACAAGGAGCTTTATGATCTGTACTCCTCACCAAATATTATTCGCATGATCAAATCAAGAAGATTGAGATGGGCGGGGCATGTAGCACGTATAGGAAGAGGAGAGGTGCGTACAGGGTTTTAGTGGGGAAATCTGAGGGAAAGAGACCATTTGGAGGACCTAAGCATAGATGAGGGGATAATATTAAAACAGATCTTAAAAGAAGTGTGATGGAGGAGCATGGACTTGATAGACCTGGCTCGAGATAGGGACAGGTGGCAGGCTCTTGTGAACGTGCTTACTTAGTCTGTGGCACTGATGCAGGAGTCCCCAAAATATGTGATCATATTTCCATTCACCTCAGCACAATGGCTACAACCACTCACGAACTTGGTGCACACTGATACATGGGACCGAATCATTTATGGTGTAACACAAATTGTGTTGTGAATAGACAAAAAGATCCTTCTCATTACAAACAAATTTCTCACAGGTAGCATCATTTCAAACAGGCACATGGTGTTCTAAACAGAAAATCAACAGAACCTTAAATATTCTTTCTACTTTACAACTAAGAAGACCAAAAATGTGATCCAAATATTTTACACAACAACTGAGACTTCACACATATACAATTAAGCTAAAACATTGAATTCACCCACTAAGCAACTGAAGCCAAAGGTTGTGCAGTATTTTGTCTAAGCATAATTGACAATAAGCATGATATGTCCACCAGATTCTTTCCCAGTAAAGCCACTTTCCACATAAATGGGACAGAAAACATGGAAGCACAGTAATGTCCAATTGCAGGCTTTCGGTATTAGTAACCGCTAAGTGTTGGCTGCACTGTCACAGAGTGAACACTGAACTCTGTAACCATGCTGATGTATGACGACTACACTGTTACTCAAACAAACTGATGGTTGGTAAACTCTTGTTTACTGCTATCACAACAGAATGAACCCCCCCACAAAGATTATCAAGAGAGTTTGTGACGTGAAGAATATTGCACAGACAATGAGGTAGTTGTGATGGCAAACAATAAAGATGCCAGTCGTCTGAGATATAAAGCTATGCACCTTATCTACCCTGACAAGTGAGGTGGGAGGTTTCTCCAAAACACTAGGAACCATTCACCAAACAACACATCATCACATCCCAGAATACCATGGTCTGAAATATTCACATTTAAGATAACAAATAACAATGAACTAGTAAAATCAAAACTGAACAATGGTGCTGTATAAGAACGTTACGCAGTGAATGTGTGTGTCGCAGAGGACTCTGGTATTCTGGGACATGATGTAAGAACTTGAAATCTCATCTGTTTATCACTATTACCTGTCGGCTCACAGCATCTGAGAACTGCCCATACAACTGAGCATCGTATTCGCTCATTTGGATTTCACGCAACCGCTGCTTGAATGCTCTCTGAGCCATTTCATGTGCAGCCTTTTTCACATGTTCTGGCACTGCATCTTTCTCTGCCTGTGTAACCTGTCCAAACAATGTTCTTCATTACTGATCTGCTACTGTCAAGCTCCCTGAATATGCTCAAGGACTATCAGAATTGGTTATTTAGTTACATCACAAGTCAATTTATTGTACACGGGTTGACCATAAAATAAGTTTACAAAGTATATGTTGTGGGATCTTCATATTTAGCTCTAGTAACAATAACTCAGAATTAACTTATCCCACTACTTTCCAAACGGTCCCTGACACAACTAAGGCATTTACCATATTGTGGGACAAGTTTTCTTTCCCTGCTGACAGAAGCCTGTGTTATCAGCCATTGTGTCACATGCTTCCGCTGTGCACTCATCTTAAAAAAATTTGCGGGCACCAAGATTTTGGTTTAGCGCTGGAAACAGATTTTAACTGCCTGGCAAAAAAATTCCCCTGATATAAAGACCATCAGCGTAGGTTCTCCAGTTAAAGAACTAAATGTCATGTAAACTAATTTTCTGACCAACAATCACAATTATGATGCACGGATACCCGGAATTCTTGGCCTCCAAAATACATTCTGAATTCTTTGTACTAATAACACCAACTGCCCCCCCCCCCCCCAGTGTTCATATTTCATCATACAAATTAACAAACTTCATGCAGAAGTCTATTTAAAAAACTAGAGATTTTGCCTGTTCCATGCCAATATATATTTTCATTAATGAACTTCCTCGTTGATAATCAAGACAACTTTCAAACAAATTCATCAATACACAGTATTAATACAAGCAATAAGCACCATCTTCATAGACCAATTGCCAACCTATCATACTTTCAGAAAAGTGCATTCTATTCTAGTATCAGGATCTTCAATAGCTTACTGTGTAATATCAAAAATCTTAAGAATGAAAAGGCACAATTTAAAGCAGCACTAAGAAGATACTTAAATGCACACTCCTTTTACTCTGTAGATGAATTTCTTATGAGTACTGTTAACCTATAATACTGACGTCTAAGACTGCACATAGAATGTTTAAAGCATTTTGCAATGTACATTTTTAAATGATTTTGTATGTTATGACTTATTCCACATCCTCTTGTCTTGTGACAAAATTATGGATCCATGGAATGTATAATGTATATATGTATGTATGTATGTATTATGTATGTATGTAATGTATGTATGTATGTTATTCTGAAAAAGGTACTCACATCTGGTTTGACTCTACTTACCTGATGGACTTTGTGACCTGCATCCAATCTGTAAGGACCTCCCTTCCCTCCGAGACCAGCTGTATCCCTACCGCCCGTTCCTCCAGCCCATGTATTCCCTCCCACATGAGGGGCTCCAGTTTCATCGACTTTACCATGTTTGGTGTAGAGACGTCTAACCCACTGGGTCGATCTACTGTGAGCTGCAAGTGGTTGCGCTCTGCAACAAACCGTCCTTCACTGACACATTTGTATCACACAGCAAAATACTGCATGTGTTTGATTAGAGTACACTCAGTCAAAACAGACAAACTTTTGTGAGTAAATTACGACTGTCAGGAATAAAATAACTTTTTAGTCAAGAACACAATGAGACTTATAACGAATTAAATGCATAGGGGAGAACTATGATTATTTCAGTACCACGAAAATGTTATCACACTACCAGTGCATGAAGCAGGTCAGACTAGCTGTTTAGTGGTGGACTTGATTTTGAAGATACTCAGTTTGAATGAAACCAGTTTTAATATAGCCTATGCTGGTACATTCTTTTGAGGATCTGCTTAGTCCTTCCATTACATTACTACATTTACATTACATACATTTCATAGATCCCTCATGTAGCTCAACGGCTCAGGATATGAAAATGTCATTATAATAATATATGATTGCACAGCAATCGTGTCATATTGGACACACACAATATCACACATAACATAAAAATGACATGGGAATACAAACATACATACAAATTTGGTGTAATATAAAATATCAAAATGTAATGCAATATATGATAAAATAATATTCCAAATGTATACCACTTTATTACCATAAACACTTGGGCATTAAAAGGGCACTGTTGCTGCTTATAGAATGGCCTTTTCAATCTACACTATGACTCTTACAACTTGCCATTTTCCTAGACCATTCACACATACACTTGGAAATCAAAGGCTAGAAACACAAAGAAACTATATGACGATTAAGGGCGGCTTGAGGTGTTCATGGCAGTAACTGTGAAGATAACCATCTTCTGGCATGAGACGCCATTCAGTCCGATGGATACAGGGTGAATCTAATATGCTTGGAAAAAATGTCAGCGACTTATTCACATCAAAACAAAGAAAAAAGTTCATATATACATACGTCCAGATATGAGCAATTTTTCAGTTTAATTGAAAGATCACATTCAACAATAAATACCTTAACTATGTAATGTTTTACTTACAACTAACATAATACATTTACAGTACAAGTTCCCAATTTAATAACTGTTGAGTGCTTATTGTTTATCAAGTCACAATTCACAGCAAATGCTCAAAATGTCTTCTACTTGAATCAACACACACATGGCCACTTATGATCATGGACTGTTGCACCCTTTCAAAGGTCTAGCGGTGGTTGTGAATGGTTTCACAGGCATCAAAGATGTGTTGGTGACGTGTCCTGTCATTTTCAGTTGGAGCTGAGCTGAACACATCAGGGCTTTTAAGTGTCCCGACAGATAAACATCTAAAGGATTGAGTTCAACACATGCTGGCTGACCTCGAAAAATTGTGTTTGCAGGTATACGAGGTCTGTCCAAAAAGTATCCGACCTTGGGCCGGGAAAAAAATTCTGTATCTGGGTGGTTACAATACTAATCCCCTTCAAAGTAGGCCCCTTGTGACTCCACACACTTAGCCAGCGGTCCTTCCATCGTGGAAGCAATTCTGGAAGCTTGTTTTGAATGGTGTGCAGCTGCGCCGTCGCGTTCTGTATGATGTCTCGCGGCTGTCAAACGGGAGCCTTCTAGCGTGTCTTCAATCTCGGGAACAGCCAGAAATCACAAGGAGCCATGTCAGAGAGTAGGGAGCCTGGCGAACTGCGGAATGCCGTGCTTAGCCAGGAAACCCTGGATCAGTTGTGATGAATGAGCTGGGGCATTGTCATGATGCAGCTGCCAGTTGCGTGCGTCCCACAGCTCCGTCTCTTGCGCCGAACTGCATCACGAAGATGACGGAGGACTTCTTGGTAGTACTCCTTATTAACAGTTTGGCCCAGTGTGCGTACTCATGATGCACAACACCCCGGTAATCGAAGAAAACAGTCAGTATCACCTTCACATTGCTCCGAACGTGTCGTGCTTTTTGGGCCTGTCCATGACCAGGCAGCAGGTTCCGCTGAGGCATCAGTACACATCACAGAAAACAGTGTCATCTGTATACCTCAATAACAATCAACTTCTACATGCAAATAAATGATATAAAATTGCCAACTCCCTGCCACCTGTGAGTGACAACTGCAAATAGAATTTCAGGAATAACTGAAAACTATTGAAGGCAAGACATGCTGTTTTCCTAATAACTAACTAACTAACTAACTAACTCCATGGAGCAGAGTCCTTCTTGAGAAGCTAACAGGTCGTCAGCTAGTCAAGAAATTCCCCGCGTTTTATGGAACCCGAAGGTTCATTACCGCACTCACAACAGCCTGCCACCTGTCCCTATCCTGAGCCATATCAATCCAGTCCATGCACCCCCATCCCACTTCTTGAAGATCCATTTTAATATTATCCTCCCATCTATGCCTTGGTCTTCCAAGTGGTCTATTTCCCTCATTTTCCTAATACCTGTAAGAAGTCTCATCTGACATTTCCACTTAATGGGTTAACACTTGACCACTTCTTTCTCATCCTGTTTCATTTAACCATTTGTAAGCATTAGCATCTCATCTCATTCAATGCTAAAATGATCTTGCATCTGTGGGCTTCATTAATTCTTACACTGCAAATGTAGAGTGAAACCATATACATACAACATCTTCCAGGCTTTACATTCATAAATCCCTTCTGTGTATATAATGCCAATTTAATTCCTTCTTCTGAACTCAACCTTTAAAACATATCTTACATGTTCTGTGATACACTGATTGGTTTATAATCACCAGCATACGCTGCATCGCATGATGGGAACATCCACATTATGGTAGAGTTGCCTCATACCCATTACAAACCTGTTTTACTGTGTTTGCAGACAACAATTGCAGTAGGCTGCCCAACTATGAGAGTATTAGAAATGTGAACTCACACAAGTTACATTACATACCAGAACCAATCATTTGCCTCCACTCCATCAGCGATTTCTCTAGACTAAACAGTGATGTCTCCCACAGTCTGACACAGCCACCAGCATCCACAGTCACCAAACCCTGATTGCTCCCTGCTGCAAGGTACAAGGGCAGCTGTGAACTTGAGTACAGCCATGAAGTAACAGGCGAAACAGCTAATGGCCTGGCGCAGAAAACACAATTGGCAACTTCAGATAAAAAATTTCTCATGCTTAGCAATGCCCGTGTGTCTCTGTCCTTAGGTAAGATACCATGATGGTAAGCCCACTCTGTTGGGCCCATTATACAAAACTGATCTCTACCAGCAGCAACACACTGGGCTTCCTTTTTGGTATTTCACCTGCACCTAGAGACACAAGAGGTCTCCAAAATCCAGAAACTTTTAGAACTTCATACTTTTCATATCTTAAATCTGACAGTGGATAATATCTGAATAAACCATCATAACAACAGCCAGACTGAACAAACAAACAAATGAACAAACAAGCAAGCTAATGACAACAATGATGACACACAAATCCCTCACTTTACAAATTTTCGCTTTATGGATTTGCTTTACCACACAGTAACTTGTACCTGTGTTTCACTTTTACGGACAAACGGTCTGTAAAGCGGGTCAGGCAAGTACATGGGTCAGTATACTTAAACTTGCACTGCCACAGAGAATTAATACAAGTAGGCATTCTGCTTTATGGATTTTTTTGCCTTATGGACAGTTTTCACAGAGAGGAATATATCCGTAAAGTAAGGGATGGGTGCACACTGCTATCAAAACCAAGAATAAGTCCTCATTAACTTATTACAGGATTTTCTGAGGAAAAGGGTTTTCAGAATGCAACTTAAAATTTAAGATGGCTCTCAGCTTCCTCCACAATGCCTGTACCAATCTATCAACCTATGTGGTGCTACACCCCAGAAGATCGTAATCTTCATACACAACTTTCGTTGGGGTGTTTATCAAGATTATGACACTTGCCGACTACTTTAAACACACAAATCATAATAACTGATGAATAATACAGCTTTTAGCACTGGTAAGTCTACACATTTGGTATAAAACACACTTCTGAGTGCTGACAAGTACCAACATAGCTATAATCTGATTAATTCGTTCTGCTCTAAATGTGATATCTGAAGACTAATACAATTTATGAAACTCACTGTGGTACAGGAAGGTAACGCAGCTTGTGGTTAATGAGGTCAGTGATCTCCAAATAACCAGATACAGCAGGCTGTCTCTTCTCTGAAGAGATCACCTCTCTTGGCACCTCAGTTGAACTCACAGGACGCACAACCTGGCCGCACTCTCTCACAATGATGGCAGTACCAGAGTTCCCTTGATATCTATCTTGTCGAGACAATATGTACAGTTCACTTGCTGTCTGGTCTAATTCAGGGAAACCGACAGCCACAGTAGCATACGTACTGTTTGTGCAAAGTATGCGACTAGGAGCACTAATTTTCTGGCCAAGAGCGTCGCTAAGCATGTCATACGGCAGATTTTCAGAGTCACAGGTAGTAACGTATCCAACAGAAGAGGTACTGCACGTGTCGTCAATTGGCTGCAGCAAACTTGGACAAGGATCAGTAAGACTGGCCTTTGACAGCACATACTTTCTGTCAACAGAAGAATCAAATGCTACAGTGTACATGAATTATGTATTCTAAATACTACAAATTAACTACAATTCAATAAACCAGGCCTGTACCCAGAATAGCACAGTCCATACAATAAAAAATGTACTAGTGAGAAATATAATTCAGAAATTTAGAATCATTCAATCTTTGGACTTAATCCATTGTCGTATGTGTAAAATAAAAATTAAAACAATGTTTCAGGGACAGAGTCAGTCTCCATCCTTGGGTAGAAGAGTAACAGCAACAACTACTCAGTTGGACCTGAGAGGTAGAGCTATTCTAAATTTCCTTCCCTCTTTGGTCCAATTAAGTAGATGTTTCCACAACTCCTTTGCCTGAGGCTGGGGACTCATCCTGCCCCCCAAATTGGAGTGTATTAATCTTATTTTAAACATGGGACAATAGATGAAGTCCAAAGATTGAAAGATTCAAAATGTCATACACCCTTATTGGAATTCTACAGAATTGTGTAAGTCACAAATGCCTGGCCTTTAAGCTGCAAACAGTAATCTCCGTTACCTGAGGCAGCAGGTTGTAATCGTTGCATTTATTAATTTTGATATTTAAAATTTATATTTGATTGCAAGCGTGAGTAGTTAGTTTGGTTTGGGGGGTTTTGTTAAAACAGGACATGGTAGGTCAGTAGTAACATCTGGACGCCAGAAGTGTGGACAGTGGACAGGCAGGGCAAAGCAAAGGGTAGCCAGTACTTGTCGCACTTTGTCACTGTCAAAATTAATGGGATTTCAGCAAACTCCAAAGTCTTAGAAATTCGAGACTCTGACAGATTTTGACCCTCATATTTCAACATGTGGGTGTTGACTACAGAAAAATCCAGTTGCTTCGTTAGGGTTGCGACAGGGTCCACACAGGCAGATTTTAAGATTACAGAATTAGGGCAGAGTTAGCCAATGGGAAGAAGTAGGAAAATCTAAGGGGGGATGAATTTCGAACCAGGGTGCTAGAGAGTGCGTGCCCAAGCCAGGAGTAGCGTCCTAGCTTCAGACACGGGCGGTTCAGTGCCGTATTCATAAAGATCAAACAAGACTCTGATGTACTTAAACAAATAATAATAGTAAAGAATGTGTATCCCATTTCAATTAGCAATTTTATCACTAGGACCACTTATATTCCCTGAAACCAAGCGTTTGCTCTACTGACTGAGTAGGAGAGAGTCGGCCGGTTATAAGGTTTGTCCCATTCACCAAACGTATGTTGTTGCAAAGTTTGTATGAATCTTCTACTGAGGTCTGTGGCGAAGTACTCATGACTAAAAACGTCCTTCCAAAAATAATTCTTTGATCCTACCAAGAACTACTACCATAAAGTGCTCTTCATTTTGATGTCTAAAGACTTTATGGCAGACAAACAAATCCTACCTTAATGCATATCTACAATTTGTTTTAAGTATTATACATTCCAAGTAGCTCAGTGTGTACAGGTACTAAGATGTCTGCTGGACAACTGAGATATTGTAGTTCAAATCCCAATGGCAGCAAGCCATTTTTCTTGTCTCTAAAATATTCAGACTGGCTCTGGAACCCACACAGCCTCCTAATCAGTGTGTATCAGCCAGGGAATAAAGCTACCCTCTCACCTGTATCTGGTTCTGAGGTCAAGAATGTACAGAGCTATACCTTCATTCCCTCCCTCAATGTGCCTTCATGTAACAATGCATAATTACCTACAGGGACAATTTTATCTGTTCTACCTGTCATTTCGCAATTTTTCAAGATGTTAACAACAACCAGTGCTTCTTTTACTTTCCTAACATTTACAGTTGCTCCGAAGTGTTAAGAACACAGATGATGAGGAGGTGATACCAGTGCACGATGTTCTGAACTTTCAAATTCATTTTGCTTCAGCAGACCTCCCAACACACATCACATTTTGCCATTCTTACTGTTCAGCATCAAACTGCATGGCATTAGACATAAATGCCATAAAAATTACAACAGTATTCTGAAGAAAAAGCTGAGACTTGTGAAAAATGTCAGCTGGTAATTTGAAGGGTCTGAATACTTTTTATGAACGACATTTGTTGTACAAGGTACAGCAACCCAAGTACTTGCTACACTGTCTCGCCTAAGCGCCCACAGATAGACAGTTTTATATTCCTACTGCTTTCAGTCAAATTACAAAAATAAACAAGCATACAATATATTTTGTTTTCAAAATGTGATATTTTTATTTGACTTTAATATTTATGCCACACTTTGTACTTACTTGGTAGCAGTATCTTCTATGAGCCATTTATCAATGGACGCTACATTTATGGAATTGACGTGAAAAGGAAGAGAGAATGTCAGAGCTGTCATGCTCTTGACATTCACCACTTCCACTTTGCTACCTCCAACCTCATACAGAACCTGAAAACCACGATACGGTTAGGAACTGCAGCCACCATACTGATATCAACATATACTCTACTGTTCAAGAAATGAAGCCAGCAATTGGGCTTCAATTCATGGTTGGGGTAAGAGATTTCTCTTTTCAAATCTCCAGACCAGTTCTGGAGCATTCTTCCATCCAGTGGATAATTGGGACTATTTGTCAGGAATAAAGTGCATGAAGCAGACCGGCCATCTCCATCTCATGCCAAGGTTAAGAATGCATGGAGACATACCTCCACCCCTTCAAATGGCTTCATGACTTAGTGTTTAATTAAGAATAGGGACAATTTTACATTTACTGACCAAGAATTTCTTGTTACTATGTCAGCATCACCTTAAAAGCTAGGTACTGGACGAAATATGTGTTACATGTTAATAAATTCCAGATGTGTATTACAGTGTGCTCGAGTATTTAAGATGTGCTTTGCTCAGCAGTCTTTGTCCAACCTGTTAGATGGTAAAGGTAAAGGTGTCCCTGTACATGCCATGGAAGTATACATGAGATATAAATAGTCCTTATTTAACATTGTCCATACTGTGTATGTGTGTATGTTACAACAATATATATTAACACTAACTCATACACAATGTTAAAACACAACATGCAATCACTTTACATAAACCCCGACATGTTTTGGTGCACTAGTACACCATCTTCAGGGGGGAATACATTTAACACTTAAAACACACAAGCCCACTTGTTAAAATGTTCATTAAAAACATTATTATTTGAACCACCACATGTTAATGCAATATGTTGAAGTGTTTCTTGTACAAGTTGTTGGAGCATTGAAGATTACTGTTCACTAATAAGCAACATGTGTCGACCTCGGTGGACTAGTGGTTAGCGTGCTCGCCACTGGACCCTAGGTTCGCGGGTTCGATCCCGACCGAGGTCGATGGATTTTTAAGGGTGATAAAAATCCGGAGCACCACTTCGGAGGGGAAGTAAAGCCGTCGGTCCCATGTCGTAGATTTACGGCATGTAAAAGAACCTTACGGGCATGAATAAAAATGTTGCGTAAGCCAAATTGCCTCCATTTCTCGCCCAAGTCTCCTGACTGCCTGCCAGATGGCTCTGGCAGGCACATCAGGATCGACAGAACAGTAAGCGCGGCCAGTTGACCAGTCACCAACTGCCACGAATGCCCACGACTTAGTAACCTCGAAAAGAGGAGGCAAGAGGAGGCCCGGGCCCATATAGGGCTGTTGAGCCATGGTTATTATTATTATAATAAGCAACATGTAAAACGCAGCATTGCAGCTACAAGCATCAAGTTACACTTTTTGGCCTAGCATGGGCTTCGTCCAGTTTTTTGGGTACAGTTGTTTACATGTTGGTGGCTGTAGGCCCAAACTTTGTATTACGATGTACCACACACATTCCCTCAAGAAAATCTGTATTGAATAATTTCAGAAACTAGATATAAATCGAAAATAAACAGATTCAAGAAGAATCATAAACCAAGCTGTGTAAAACAATATGACTGTTTCAAGACTTTGAGCATAGGTAGATGGAATCATTCTTAACCTTTACTGCCAGGGCCTTTAAAATCCCAAGGTAGCCGCTGATGGACAGAGTTCTTTCCATTTTAAATGCCCATTTCTCTGCCTGCTGATATTATGCATTGTATTTCACATATTTTTAAACCTAAACACTTCAAACAAAAAGTGCACTCTTAAGAATGCATCCACCTACCTGTTCCCAAAGCTCTGAAACAATCCACCTATTTTAATGTAGCTCAGTTTAGGCCCCCCCCCCTCCTTTTTTTTATTATTTTATTATTATTTATTATTATATTATTAAAGTTTATGGAATTATTCATTTCAAATATCTGCTCTTGTATGTGGAGTACACTGTGCTACAAAATTTGGAGCTAACTTTACATGAATATGTCAGGCTACAGAGTCAGCAAGTTGTTTATGTTTCATGGAACTGTGGCTTATTCCTTCTTGAAATGAGTGGGGTAGGAAAGCAAGCCAAACAAACCTTCAGTAAACTGGTTAGTGCAATAAGGGGCCAAAGGTAAATTTTCTTCATTCTGCAGTACAGATTTCATATGTGACTTTTGAGTACTGTAGTTCACGTTTATGCCTATCTTCTGCTCAACAATTCAGTTCATTCCATCAGAGCGATACAATATGTACAGTAGGGCAGTGCTTGGTGACACTACCCAAGATTTATATACACTGTGGGCCTTGCTTCGTGACAATGTGTTACTTCGAAGTAAATTACGATGGCTACAAAATGAGCCATAACGCAACTAATCCTACAATCCAAATGTCACATGTTCGTCTGAAGCAATGTGAAACATTATGGAACACTATCACAAGGCAGAGTCATATACTCAGATTTCTGTATTTCAGTGACATCAAAAATTAACCTGACAAGACATACAAAAAATATGACCAACTGTGGAAAAGACAAGTTCAGTGATGCATATGCTAATTATTAACAGCCCAAATGAACATTAGCAGTTGAAATTACTGTGCTCTTCAAAGGTAGAATCATTTTCAAACAATATATACCAAAGAAGCACAAACAATTTGGGACAAAAAAATTACAATAGTGTCATTCTAAGAGATATAGGCTTGCATACAACATGACTGTATTCAGGCAGAGATAGGAAACATGCGACTCTCTCAATGACAGCTTCTTGTGCAACTGTAACCGGACTTCCTGCAAGGACTGAAAATTTGGGACACAAATTGTGCACGGGCAACTCATTTCTAGCACTATTTGATGATTTACATACTGTAGCCAAACACTGATTGGGTTTGAATCCCAGTCAGACCACCCCTTATTAAGATAAAAAAGGGAACATTCTACAAATTTTGTTTGACCAAGCTGCGAGCACACATCCTCATCTGTGCAGTGGTGTCTGCACCTTACGTGGGAAAGAACCCTCTGACCCTCTCAGACTTCAATCATCTCTCACTACAGTTGTGACACTCATAACATTCGCACAAGACACCAGACTATCTCGATCCCAAAATTCATGCTGACAAATTTATGAGCTAATCTTTGAACAGGAGCCACACGTGACTTCTACAGTTCTATTCTGTGGGCAATTTGTTCCCACATAAAATGTAATTAATTCTGAGAGACACAAGCCTACACAAAACATGCGATGCCCTCAACGACAGCTACTGACGCAACAGTAACTGGACTGAAAATGTGGGACACAAACTGTGCATGAACAACTCAGGTCCAGCGTTATTTGATGATTAATGTCATGAGGCAATAGACTGCTGTTAGACTGTGAGACTGTTAGACTGTGGACTGTTAGACTGTGGGACTCTTAGACTGTGAGACTGTTAGACTGTTAGGCTGTGAGACTGTTAGACCAATAGGACTACATGGAAAAGCAATGCTTAACGGATTCGGACAGAACATATGAATGAAGCAGGGTGACATACAGACTCAGGTGAGGGTAACTTGACAGCCATGGTGTGGAAAGACAAGCGAAATGTAAACATACTTACAAACGTGCATTCTCCACCAGCAGAGTGTAACTTATGTAATGAGCATGGAGAAGCTCTGAACCTGGTCATAGTAACGGACCATAACATACACATGAGGTGTATGGACAAATCTGACCGCATGACAAACTGTTACTGTATCAGCAGACAGACCTGGGAATGGACAAAGAAGCTATTTTCCCACCTACTGGACCTCACCATTCTCAACAGTTTTATCATTCTCACCTCTTGTGGTTCAAAATTATCATACCAACAATTCAGACTGACACTGGTGAGGGAGCTAATACAAGAGTTGGGAAGGGTGTCTAGAACTCAGACCACAAGGCAAGGAAGACAAGCCCCATCCAACAGCCAAATAAAAAGACATGATGCAAGACACAACAAACATTGGCCTACGCAATGGAAGAGAATTTGGTGCCATGTGTGTTCCACTAAAACCAAAGAAACCAGAATGAATTCAAGTGTCCAGAATGCAATGAGGTGTTCTGTGCTTGAGCTGTATCACACCAAACTGCATTTCTGAGGACAAACTGACACAAAACTGTAAAAGCAGAGCACACAGACATAATCAAATATTACCACTGTATTACTGAACTAATGTTCTTCAATAGCACTTTCTTCAAGAAATAACAGGGGTGTGTATTTTACAAAAAGCTTGATGAAAGAACACAGACTTGTCAGAAGGGCCTTTATAGGTGTATTTGTTTAGTTCTGCACTTTTGAGGGAGGGGGGCTTCTGCTTTGAAACAACCGTCAATAATTTGTGATTACTGCAAAAATTGTAAGGGTGTTTGTAAGAAAAATTAACCCTCATAAGTGGACATTTCACAAGTTTTTTAGACAAACATGGCAAATAAGAGTCCTGTCTTTACAAATCCAGAAAATTTTAAAAATGTCATGGTGTAGCAGGATATTGTTTTCCTGTTTGGCTGTTAAAGGTTGACAGTGTACTTTTCATTTTAACTTTTTAGCTTATAAAATGTATGAAGCACAACGTTTAATATGAAAAGGTGCAGAAACAGACATTTAAATTGATAAGTGTGCCCCGGCTCTGAGTTCTCTGGAATTTCAAAGGCCACACATCAGATGTTAAGCAGCAGTATATGATAAGCAAATCTGACTAATGTAACCAAATACAGCTCACCACTGAGTTAGTTTTATCCAGCATGTCAGTCCTCATGTGCCAGTTGCCAACTTCTACTCCCAGTGTCCGGGCAAAACTTTCCCTGGCTGACTTGAATGAGGACACCAACGGTATGTGCCTGGCCCTTCCTTTAGTCACGTCTACTGCTACAAGGCCATTAGACTTCAAAAACAAAATACATTTTTAGGTCTTTCCAGAAGAACTGCTATGATGTTGTTAGACTTACAAAACTGCATCAGTTGTTAATCAGTCAAGTCGGTAATACTCCACTATTCGTGTATACAGATTACACAATCCAAAATTACAACCCCACCATGCCACAAAATTAAACACAAAACAACGTCACAGAACTGACACTGACAGAGAAATTTACTTACTGCAATTTTAAATCTTACATTCAGAATATACTACTCACTAACCACTCTGGAAACAGTGGGAAATTTAACACAAAGCTGATACATTTTTTTTGAGCTGACAGCCAGCAGAGATGTTCAGTGTACTTTGCAATGTCAGTATTAACACACAATAAGGAAATAAAACCAGGAGACAATACTAGCTGAAAGATGAGTAAAATAAAGAAGTTACATGTATGAATTGCAGAGTAAAGGAACTTGTAAAGTGAAACAAATGCACCCTGCTTTAAATATATATTATATGTACCGTTTCTTCATGTATCAGCAAGCAGTCACCATCATATAAAGGTGAAAGTGTAAAGAGGGGTCGAGCACCTCGCACTGGAGTAACTAAACCTTCCAATGACAGCTCTTGGATAAATTCACCTGATGGCTTCATTGTATACAGTGTTAATGGATTTGCAGCCAGAACATGAACAAAATCATCCAGCAGATCTGAAACTATCAGTAAAGTTTACTCAATGTAGGTACAGAATTAATCAATGACAGCCTAATTAGCACATTTTATACAAACCATTAAAATAAGGTGATTCAATTAGTGTGATGATTGGGCCAACCTGGGAAGGTACACAGACTGGACTGGGCAGTGCCTTAACTTCTTGTGTGCAATTGGACGGAAAATGAGTTCATGATATTTGTGTTCAAAAATAGTAAATATTTTATGTAATCAAGTACCACATCACATCCTCCTGTACCCTTGCAGGCCAGTCGGAAATTTCACAAGCAGCTGACTTAACAGCCCAGCAACTGACAAGACAATTGTTTACTCAATCCATGCCATGAGGCCAAAGCAGATTCTGGCAGACTGCTGAGCAAGCAACATGAGTTGAACTGTAATGTTGTGTGTAGTTGTGACTGTTGCAACAAAACAGCAATCATCTGTGACAGCAAGCAACACAAATATACTACAGAACATCTCAATACAGCTTTGCTCCCCCCACACCTTAATGCAGCCCTAGGTTCACAGAAGCCAAGACTCTGAAGCACAGGTGACCCTTGTGCTTATGACCTAACTAGTCCCTGGAGGTTTCTCATAAATCAAACCAGCCCTTGTTTCCATAAGCACATGGCTATAAATGGCAATTCTATCCCTGGAAATTCCTTATTGAAATGGAGAAGAACTAAATGAAACACATTATTCATACTTCATCAATAAAATTTGAAGCAAATGTTTCAGTACATAAATAATGAAAAGAAATGACATATATATCTAAGTTTTTATTGTAGAAATTATGTTGAGGAGATACTGAAGATGAGGTGGAGCATTTTAATGCTACTGGCTGGGGCTGATTAAAATAAGAATCTCAGATGTAAGGCGCACAATTTCTAGTTCCTTAACATATTTATCTTTTGTTTTCAAATTTGTGCTTACAACAGAATGAGACAACTGGAATTAATCAGCAAGCTCATATACTTTCATACCCAAGTCACGTAACTTCAGAATGTCATGTCTGAGATCAAAGATAATAAATTATCTGGGTTTTCCTACTTTTTTACAATCTGTAAGCCACTTTTCCTTTTCTCAGGCATTAAGAAGGGCAAAAATAAATAATATTTATAAAGGTCCAAAATACAAGTTACATTTCAAACACACTTTCAGTTCAACAGGCGGATGCATGCTGATGCTGGCAGCAGGTTTTGTACGTTTCCTGCCTTCACATGCTTCAAGAGCTCTGCACACCTGGCATGCATCAAGATGCACTGTGTGAGGAAAAACGGTATAATTGCAGGGCGTTGAATGTTGGGAAGTTGTAAGTCAGGGGCCAGCTGCACCCTATTTTTAATTTTTCTTTAATTCTTTAATTGTCTTTTTTAAATGACATACTGGCACAAATTGCCTTTGAGCATTAAAAAGGCTACTTTACCACACACACAGGGAGCTTTCTGGCCTGTGGCCCGGAGTCAGGGTTCTTACTAGGTCTCATCTCACACCTGCTCTCCTTTCTATTCAAATCAAGTGCTCTGGAACTCTGAAGCATCTCTCGTTTGTTGCACGTCACATTCAAGACAATAAGGTCCTTTACCTTTGCTGACCACAAGACCTGCAACAACTCCAGTTTCTTTAATAGGTATGGACCAGTATGACTGCATCTCAGTGAAAACAGCAGCCCTGGCTTCAACCCTGTCTAGGTGATGGTGGTACTGCCTAAGGATCTGAGGTGCGTTCATTTTAAGGAACCTCTCTTCAACTGCAAGCTGAGTTGGGTGCAGCGAACCCATGACAGTCCATGTTCCAGCTAGCTGCATGGGAGGCAGTGGGAGCCTAAACACAACACATTCAACACAAACAATGGCTTTTGTATAATATGAGGATCAGTCAGAAAATAAGTTTATACGGCATACACTGCTGTAACTAAAAAACGTGCACTGACTGTGACTGTATGAGGTGAATTCATTACTGAGCGACTGTCATCTGTTTACAGCGCCGAAGCAAAATTGTGGTAGCTACAGATTTAAAGATGGTCACAAGTTGTACAGAACTGTGATATGATGGTTGATAACACAGGTCATGGACTTCCGTCAACAAGGAAATTGAAAGCTCATGCCTCAACATGATAAGTGCCTCATCTGTGGCAGGGACTGTGTGGAACAGTAGTGTGATAGCAGTACAGTTAACCCCTCAGCGACGCAGGACATTTAAATTCCAACATGCTCCAGGGACGGAGGAGATTTAAAGCCCTAATGACGAAAATGCAACCGTCGTTTTAAAAAAAATATTATTCGCAAACTAAAGATCCGATTTTTCTGAAATTTTAACAGAATTATCTTAAAACTATGTAGATGCAGTATAATAATTTTCATTACCTTAGTAATTGAGCTTCGTGTGGTACAGCTCAAAGCAATCTTCTAAACAAAGGCCTACATCACAGTTTTGGCAGCAGTACACTGAAGTTATCTTTTTTCCGTGCTTTTAACACACTACACACCTCCTCTGGGGTTTTGATTTTTCAGTTTTGGGTGCCACTTTTCTGAGAAAATGTCTTTTCGTGAGCCTTGGTACTGTGTTATCAGACGCGTGTCGCCCCTGTACACTGTTCGCCCGCAACACGTGCATATTTTGTAAACAAACCTTCCACTAACTGTATTCTGTATGAGAGCTGCTCTATATTTCTTCCCGTGACTTGTCTATAAACAACAATCGAATTGAGAACTGTTGAGTTCAGTAGCCTTTTGAAAAGTTTGAGGTACCATTTGGTCATCCTCTTTCTCTCAACCACGTACATATGGAGCAACTGGTCTGCTGTTTTGGGTGTTTCTGGCGTAATCAAACTCGATTCTAGAACAGTATTTTGGCCTGTATATACAAGAAAACACCACAAGTATCCTGTCGTTGATTCGAACATTTCAAAAGTTTTTATTCCGAACTTTGTAGCCTTTAGTGGTAGGTACTGCCTAAATGACAGGCGCCCCTTCCAGAGTGTCAGACTTTCATCAATGGCAATGTTTTGGTTTGGTAGATACAGGGTTTGCAATTTTTTGTTCAAATGACATATCACAGGATAAATTTTGAACAATTTGGGAGGTCCTTGAAATGTTGGTAAGCTTTCATTGTCTATAAAATGCAAAAATTTACAAATCAATTCAAATCTTTTCTCCTAATCACATCGGCAAATCCAGGTGTTGATATTATTCTTTTTTTTTTTCGAAAAGTATGACCTCGCAGTTGGTTTTTGCACAATGCCCATCAGTAAAAACAGACCTAAAACAGTGTAAATTTCATTTTCCGTGACAGGTGTCCACGATCTCACAAATGAACGAAATGGGAAAAGATTGCCTCGCGCGTTCTTGTATTGTTCTGCATACCTATTAGTTTCTATAACAATTTGTTGTATGATTTCTTTGTCAAAAAATAACTCTAAACATTCAACAATATCACTTACATTTTCTGCACCATTTCTGTGTTCAAAATCACAACTAAATACTTCTCTGTGTCCTGTGTAATTATCCATACCCTCCCACACGAGATCTTGGTGCAACATTTCCTCTTCATCAACACTGTCGTCATTTATGACTGCATCTGCTAGAGCTACGTCATCAATTTCATTATCTGCTACCACTATCATTACTACTGTCACTGAAACTTTCATCTGATTTGTACAAAATTTCTAGCACTTCACTCTCTGTCAAACCTTTCCCTGCCATGGTTACGCCCCCAGAATCACTCCTAAGTCAACTGCTGAAGCTAGCGCACTGACCGTGAAAAGATGCAGGGGAAAAACCAGTATATACAAAACAAACTAAGCTGAACGATATACCAAATGAGAGGTTGATTCATACTCTGACGATCTACGCATGGAAATGACACATGATATCTGTTTAGACTTCAAGGGAGCAGCACAAACCGAGTCTTTGCAGCGCCCGAGAGGAAGGTGACGAAATTATTTGAAGCCACAGATATGCAGTTAAGCACGTATGAATTGCATCATCCACACACTATAAGAAAGTAAGATCTTAAGCTACAAAGATATGTTGTTCAGCCCGTAGCTTTCTTTATTTCGGTTTGAGAAAAAGCGAAAGGTCTCTGAGAGTGCGCGTTTTTGAACAGGAGAAGGTGAACTTTTTTCATAGGACAATTTACTCTTGAATAGATAATGGTACAATCTAGATAGAGAATTTATACCATTATATCCTGAAAGCACAGTTCTTAAACTGTAAAGAGAAACCACTCGCACTTCGATAGCACTAAATCTCTGCATGTGAGAGGAGATTGAATCCAACCATGCAAGGGTCTATACGACGTATAGAGGCCGGCAGCATGTGAAGAAACGGAGGTCTATACCACGTATAGAGGACGTCGCTGAAGGGTTAAATGTGAAATGTTCTGATTAGAGCTGAATATAAAGATCCCCCAATACACGTGTTGTAAACTTCTTTCCTGACTGTCTCTTACATCATACTTAAGTCCTTTGGCATGGCCTGTGGTTGTGATATGAAGAGTGACAATTAGGATGCTGAATTCCACAATGAACAAAGGAAAACATGGGGAAGGGAAAAACAATACAAACACATATAATTCAAATGCCTTATTCTCAAATCACACATTTCACAACTATAATTAGTAATATTTGTAGTCAAATATCAACTTATGTGTATATTTGAAGATTCAAGCCTTCTAAGATGTTACAAAGTGCTGATCAGTAGAGAGTTACAGATGTTTCAGAGAAGTGTAGTGCCTCCATATTCACAATCAAGCAGTCCAAGATCAATGCCTGACCCTGAAGATGGAGGCAGTAAACTCTTCCAAAATGTTGCTAACTAAGATCAGTCAACACAGTGTAACACCCATTGAGACCTGAATGTTCATCAAGAATGCCATGACAACCTCAAAACTCACATGTGTACAAATCACAAGATTAAAAAACCAACATATGCACTGTATTTTCACATGTATAGTCACATGCCCCTACATATGTTTTCAACAGGGGGTCCAATGTTTACATGTACTTAACATCCATAATTCATCCAATAACATCTCTTATATCACACATAAAACAGGTTTCTTAATTCCCAATGGGCTAGAGCACTATCAATATCAGCTATTTAAGCATATAAAATCCTGGCAATGGGTTGCGTATATCTTTTGTGTTACATGTATATATATATATGCAAAAAGTTAAAAAGTTTTTAAGATTACATTTTTAATTATGTTGGTTAGAAATTCATGGCAGTCTTGTTTTTTAGTGTACGGATTACCCAATTAAAGTTGAGCATATCCTGTATTGTTGTTACGTGTCCTGTGTTGTGATTTGTACTAATACAGTGCATATGTTGGTTTTTTAATCTTGTGATTTGTTATCATAATGCACGGAGAGTATAATGTGAAATTCACATGTGTACATTTTCTACTGTACATGATGTTATTTATTTGGTATCAGTCTGCCTTCACCAGATCATACATGGCTACACATAACTGCAAAGTACAAGCACATTCACATACACATATCTTAACATATTATGCTGTTATGTTATGGATGGATCCATTATGACTACTAGTAACAGAAAACTTATTGTGCAAGATAAAATGTTGTCACAGCGGTGCTGACAAAGACTGATATGACGTATTTCGCAATGTCATGCCATGTTGACTGGTACACAGTTACTATCAAATAGGTAAGTGTTCTGGAGGACAAGCCCTTGTCGGCTGTCTATGACTGCTTGTTCAATATATTCACAGTGACCCTCCATGTCTGGTAGCCACCTCCTCCACCAGCAACCCGAGGAAGTATATAATATTAAAAGGGTCTTAAACAAGATGGAAGGGCATGGACTGCATTAATCTGGCTCATGAAAGGGGTTAAGTGGGGGGCTCTTATAAACACAGTAATGACACTTCTGATTCTTTAAAATGCTGGAAATTTCTTATACAGTGAAGGAAGGATTAGCTGCCCACGGATTTTGATAGTTAGTTGAAAAGAAAATTAATGACATGTTTGTGCACTAACTATTAGTTTTGTAACTCAATTCGTGACCACTAGCAATAACAAAAGTTACATACAATCTGTCTTCATATACACATACAAACAGTCACTGGCATAGTTACAAGTTAGATCAGATGTGCTTAAAAACCCTTATTTTCAAAGACTGTTAATTATGCTGTATTCACTGTTCAGATTCAAGGCTTTAAGAAGATTATGTTGGTCACAAGACAAGTGAATGATTTGTCTGATCTATATTGTTGATTATAATCAACAATGCAGACTGATAATTATCAGTACATTCAGCAGTATGCCACAACACCATGTGGTGCTGCGGCTACTTAGTACTACAGCACAGTGCAGCTGCAGTAATTCAATTCATACAATGACTAGGTCACACGCTGCGTAACCAAGGAACTGGAGTCTGATTTTGTTTTCTCCATGATGTTCATACCAGCTGGTCCACCTAGCCTGATATACAGTGGGTACTGGGAGGGGGGGGGGGGTTTCTTCTGTCAGGAATGAAGATGCTGGCCACTGACCTACATCTAGTGCTGAGGTCAATAACGTGTGTGGAGCTATTCCTCCACTCGCCATAACCCTCATGACATGGTGCTTAATGATGCACAGGGACACCCTTAATACACACACAGTGGCAAGGGGTGGAGGAGCAGGTTCTGGCAGTGGGACAGTCATAGCAGAAGTAGTGGCATTAGTATGTGGTTCAGCAATGTCACGTGTGGTAACATGTGTTTTGTCTCATGCTATCTTCAAAGACCATCACGAATAACGTCTCTTAAATTAGCAATCAATGACAATGCAGATGTTCATTTACAGATACTGAACTGGTAACACAATGAAACAATCTTCAGTGTTACTGACAGAATTTAAGATGCAACAAATTGCTACTTTCAAAGTATACTGTAAATTTAACAGTAGCTGTACAATAAATTTTTCTACCAATTATGCGTGTTGACTGTTTAACTCTGAATATCCGTCACAAATGGGACACTCAAAATCATCAACCCCCCTCCAAACTTTGACACTTCTTCTTGTGACCACTTGATCTAAATGAGGTATAGTCTTAAAAAAGGTCACTGCTTGAATGAAATCCTGTCTACACATCAGAATACAAATACAGTAGAGCCCGGATAAGAAGTTTTCCCCTGTAAGAAGTCTGATTTTCAAAGTCCCGAAATCCTATTGCTTTTAATAAGCTTCCCTCTTAATAAGTCTTCCCGCTTAAGAAGTCCCTAATCCTCTGGTCCCTTGAAAGACTTCTTAACAGGGTTCTACTGTATTAATTTTTGAAACAAGTTTATTGTACAAATGATCAAATGATCAATACGTATCAAATAACAGTTATAAGATTCAACAGAACCAAGTTTAAAGCTGCTCATGTGACATATTAAAATGTATTTTTGACAGAAATACAGTTATTCATTAAATCTTCCTTCAGCTTCTTGCACCTATGATATATACAACTAAAAGAGCTATGAAGATTAACACCAAGCTACAAAGACATCTTAAAGAAGAAAAAAAAAAACCAACACATACAGCATCAAATATGATACCAAAAATAAGGAATTAAACACTGCATTAAATCACCAGTATATGTATCAAATCAGTCACATACATACTTGTGATTTGTTAACACCAACAGGGATGTGTCATCTCAAAATCACTGCATTAAAGATGAAGATATCACCAAATGTCCAGCATTTGTAGAAGCTTGACCAGTGTTTTGAACAATGTCCACCTTCTTTTATTTATTTATAAATCATGTTTTGATTCCAGGCAGGGACAAATACTTTACTCTTTCCATACCATCCAGACTGGTTCTGGGACCCAACCACTGTCCCATTCAATGGGTAATGGGAACTCCTGCCCTGAGGGTAAAGAAGTGGCGGTGTGAAGCTGACCAATCACCTCCATGCAATGCCAAGGTCGAGAGCAGCTATACCCCCACTTCCTACTTAAACTTTGTGTATTTTACACCACATTTATAACATTGTATCTGTCTGAAAGACGGGGTCTCTACCACTTGACTTTTTACACGTAGAGACAAAAACAGGCCCAAGTTTCAAAATGCTGTGGTACAGAAACCCCAGATGATGGACAATGTCCAAAATAACAGTCACGCTTATCACAATATGCCATCATCAGAGTCTTTAAGTGTGAGTTTGGCATTTCGTTTACCGTTACTAAAGATCATGCATCTTACTCTTTGCCTAAGTTCACATTGGATGGGTCAGCTCCTACAGGGATGCCATGTTTATGCAATGTCTGCACTAGTATCTCTTGGACTTCCTTACTATAGTTGTCGAAGTCAAACACATTGCGCACCACACTTGCCAGACTCTCATTAGGGAATTCCTGCAATGAGTTATCAGATGATATATTCATTTTAGTGAAGTTATGCTAGGACATGTAATGCATGTAAGCTATAATAAGTTCTGGGAAGAACACACCAGAACCACTTCTTCTTCCTCTTAATTTATACCACATCATCAGGAAGACTACACTACGACGTAATAAACGAAATGACAAGAACTCATACAGCACGCATTGCCTATCGCCGTTCTGCATCAAATTCCATCACAACCAACATAGTGCAATATATGATCTCCTATAACTTCTGGAAGTGCGAACATATCTCTATAGAGTAGACGCAGTAAACAGTGTTTTTTAACAAGTTATCATTTTAACTATAATTTATGACTCATGTTTTTAACTTATGAACGAGTGTTTTTATGCTCTAAAATAGTGCATAACTTTACAAGTGTCATCAACAGATTCAGCATTTGAAAAGCACTTTTTATAACGAAAACTCCTGATGATGGCTCATAAAGAGCTGAAACGCGTGTAGGGTTAAAATCATGATAAGGAGCTAATTTGCACCTTTATTAATTTGTGCATTTTGTTGGTGTATATCTTAAAAAAAAAAAAAAAAAAAAAAAAAACACACACACACACACACATTGTGTTATTTGACTTGTTTCCTTCTCAAAACAGGACCATAAATCATACATTATAGGATCTAGTAACCTAGACTATCTCAGTGCCTGATGGCAGTTTTTGATAGTACAGATTTACATACTGCTGAAGAGTTCAGGCTTTTGTGCCATCATCACATTCATAATTATTAACACACAGAACATATTTAGATAAAATTTTTAGGTATGGTTATGGCCCATAATTATGTCTATTCCACACACACACACACACACACACACACACACATGCACGCACAACACAAACACACACACCGTGCGCAGAAAACATTAAGTATGTCAGAAACACAAGAAAAATAGCAAAAGAGATAAAAATGAATTTTATATCTAGGCCTACAAAATAAAAAATAAAAAGTTACTTTACTGTTTGCTTGCAAATCACTTTCTAGGCATTCTTTACGAAAGTAAAAGAGAACACCGTATGTGGTAACCACATCCATCTGTCTGTTATCTAGTATGAGCAACTAAACCATCTGTTGGATTTTCGTGAAATTCAGCATAGGAGTTCTTTACAGAAAGTTGTCAAGTAAGTGTGAGTTTCGTGAAAACAGGTACAGTGAAAGGCATAATTTACTTAAAGGTGTAAATGAATTTACATCTGTATTTCCACACTTATCGCCTAATTTGGGTGAAATTTGGTACAGGGGATCTGAACACAAAGCTCTTAAGCATTTGTTAGTTTCATGAAACTGGGGCATGGAAGGCCATACTTTTCTGATGGGCATAACTGAAATTACAATCACACATGCATCAATATTCTCAACACCTCCCCGTCACTCCTGCCACTCCACCTCCATTTGTCACTCGGCCAAGGCGTGGTGACATTTTGTACGTACTATAATGGCTGTGACAGTAGCTATCAGTACAGGTTACCACTACTGTATGTTCAAAAAACATAAAACTGCTTTTGCTCTTGCCCCCTTCAGAAACGATCATTCCGGCAATACTGTGGGTCAGGACCAAGAATTTTGAATGAGTGATGAGAGAAAATGACACTTCAAGGAATACTGCAGCCATTTACACATTGTTTATGTGGGCACTTTTCCAGGGACAGAAGAAATGAATGATACATGTGAGAAAAACAGTGCATACAGAAATGATGGACAGACGTTTAACTGTACACCCATCCAACAAACTGTCCATCCTGCAGTCCATTCCTTGGCATGAGTTTCAGTTGATCTTTACATTTCTAACACCTAACCTTACAAAACTAAACATCACATTTGAGTGGGCCACTCTCCTGCTTTATACCCAGGAGTTCCAGTTTCAAATGGCAGCCTAGACACCAGTTATTCTGAGCAACACCCTCTGCAGTTTTCCTCAGTTCCTCCAGATACATTCTGGGATAGGAACTGAAACTAAAATATGATGACTTCCTTGCATATCCATTATAACTAATTATTCACTAACCATCATATCATCTGACACTATATAATGTAAGCTGCTGACAGTGTCAGTAAATGAACCAAACATATGTACTTATTGTGGTTTCACCAGTCCCTCATTTAAATGCTGATACTGTAACTCAAATTAGAATAACACAACTTCTTTCCACAACCATTCTAAACCATTATTCATTTATCACCCTACCATTCAGCACCATATAGTTGGAGCTTCTGGCAGTGTCATTCAATAAACCATAAATATATACATGCGTAATCTTAAATTTGAAGATTTACTTAGTTTTCTTGAACACAATGATGAGGACCAACCTGAAGGTGCTTCACAATGCTGACAACTTCCCTTGTTGAGTACGGGTGCTGAACAAGGCCCTGATCTGCCATGTGCCGAAGTTCACCAAATGCTTTCACTAATTTCATGATCACCTTTCCAGGAACATTAGGTCCATATTGCTCCAGCAATGACAGTTCAGACTCTGGACTTGGGTTATCTACAGCATGACAGCTAAACAGGTCTCCTACAAACAGAATCCATAAACCCACCTACTGTCATTACTTGCAGTTGTGAGTACGAAGGTGATTCAATGCTTTTACACTGAAACTATGCAGATTAATATAAAACACCTTGATATCACACACAAGTAAGCACAAAGTGACCTCACACATATGTAGGACCAATGACCATGGAACAACATAAGCTCTGATTAAGATCCAATAACATTACATAAAATTCTGGTCTCCATCTGGAGGGCTCGTGAATGTGAATCTGGAAATTTGAAGTGTGGGATAAACACAGCAGCAGTTATTGGGTTTAATACACTTGCTGAAAGCCTTAGGTAGTTTTATATGAATAGAACAGAATATCCATTACGGAAAGCTGTCCCTGTGCATGCCATGAGGGCATATGTTAGAGTGGAGGTATCGCTCCAAGTATTTTTACCCTCCACAGTTGCTGCTTTATCCCTGGGGAATCAGACCCTGGTACCCACTGAAGAGGAGGCTGGGTGAGCCCTAGGGCTTGTCTGGACATTTTGGGGAATAGATATGTCTCTTGCTCCTGGCAGGAAACAAATCACACTTTCTTGGATGTTCAGCCTGCAGGCTTGTCACTACAGGAACTATGCTAGCGCAGTTCCCACAGTGTATCTGTTACATATAAACTTAACAAAAACACCTCTTAGTCATTCAGGAAAGAAGTACTGTACATTTTTGTTACTAAATTCTGAATAACCTGGAAACATAAAATACAAGTATATAAAATTAGTCTGAAGAAAATTCATATGGATGTTAGATGACCTTGGTGAAGATAGAGAATACTAAATAATGTATTTAAATCATGATTACAATGGGCTGATTATGAAACTCTTGACACATGAAGGAAAGAAATGTGTATACAATTTTTGTACTGAATCACTCTGAAGGCAACCAATTGGAAGAGTCACTGACTAGACATTCATTTATAAACCAAATCAATGCACAAGTTACTAACACACCTACAAGTACGGTCTGTCACCACTCCTACATGTTTCAGCACATCTGTGCCATTCTCAGGGAGTTCACACACCAAATTTAAAACTTGCTAAAATACAATTGCAAATGTAATCAATTATATTTTAGCGTCCTCCTCAGACACACTGTTCACAGTCTAGAGAAAAGGAATAAGATATCAAATGCACACACGTGTGCAAACAGACACACGTCACAATACACTTTTAAAAGACGATTTGTTACGTTGCAGATGATTCTCCCATAAAATTATAAAGAATTAACAAGCTGTGCTAAGACTTGAAAACCAGTGAAAACACTATCTTTCACTTCAAATATTTTAAATCTGAATTGCCTACTCCCATTTCTATTACCTAATGCTCCAAAGAAGTCATTTCCAAGAAATGGAAAGCCTGGACGGTTGGCAAGAATGATCATCCTGAAGTCTGGATGAACAGGTATGATGGAAGGAGAATTACTGTGTGCTCGGGGATCTGAATGTGGAACCAGACGCCGGCCATCAGACAGAATCATCTCACCAGACTCCACCAGTGTCTAAAACACAAGCAGAAGGTTTACTCTGGAACAATTCAATTCAACATCATTCACTGCCTTACAAATGAAGCTAGTTTGTGGCCAGCATAATTTAAAACACTTCCTTATTCAATCAGGTTAGAAGGCTAGGGTCCAAGATCCAGCCTTACCTGTGATATCACTTCCTTACCCGGAATCCCATCTCTCCTGCAATTTCTCCGTCAGTTAAACGCTGCTCTTCATACTCTATAGATGTATCAAATACATTATTAATTTTAACATACTTATATATATGAACCATGATAGCTCAGTCTAGCTCAGTCAGTATAGTAAGTAGAAAGAGGCTGCATGACTGAAATTGAGGTAAACTTGCCAGCAGCAGCAGCAGATACTTCTTTTCTCCAAAGCAAGCATCTAGACACACTCCTGCAGGGCCCACCCAGCCTCCTGTTAAGCAGATACAGGGGGCTCTTTCTCTGAGGTAAGGTAGGTGAAGCATGAAGCTGACCACTCAACTCCATCTAGTGCCAAGATAAAGAATGAGTGGAGCTATACATGCACTCTCCCATATGCCTTTGTGGCATGCACCAGGAAAACTTTACTCTTATACAGGATGTTCATGCTGCCACCCGCAGCAGCATTTGTAAATTGTATACATACATACATACACACACACACACACACACACACACTACAAAAAATTGCACAATAATTTAGACAGTTACGTATACCAATTAAATGTGACTTTACACGTGCAGCTCATGAGCCTGACCACAATAACAGCTGTGGCCCTATGTCAGAATAGGTTGGACACCCCTGCTTTTATATTTATAGGTTTGTAGGTACAACAAAAACATCAGTGTTTCAGGTTACATTTAAAAATGCCTGCAGTCAGCCTGCTATTTACAACTAACAAACTAACTAACTCCATGGAGCACAGTCCTTCTTGAGAAGCTAACAGGTCAGCTAGTCAAGAAATTCCCCGCGCTTTATGGAACCCGAAGGTTCATTACCGCATTCACAAGAGCCTGTCACCTGTCCCTATCCTGAGCCATATGAATCCAATCCATGCCCTCTCATCCCATTTCTTGAAGATCCATTTTAATATTATCCTCCCATCTATGCCTAGGTCTTCCAAGTGGTCTCCTTCCCTCAGATCTCCCCACCAAAATCCTGTATGCACCTCTCACCTCCCCCATATGTGCTACATGACCCGCCCACCTCATTCTTCTTAATATAATCACCCGAATAATATTTAGTGATGAGTACAGATCATTAAGTTCCTCCTAATGTAGTCTTCTCCACTCGCTATTTACAAACTGTGATTAATAAATACAGTTTCTGGAGCATTAACTCCCACACCATTACTCCTAATGGATAGAATGACCACCAGTAGCTTAAATTATGTGGTCTATTTAGTAGACAACATAATCTTTAAATTGCACATTCACTGTTCATATCAAACCCACTACCTGAAAGCAGGCTTGTCTAAAAATGATTTGTTAAAACAGCATGAAAAGAGGTAAACAAATCCCCAGCTTCGCCAGACTTACTGAATGTTAGGCTACAGTACAGTGCTGAATGAAACACAAATGTAACCCACCTTAAGGATACACGTAACATGTGTGGGAGCCTTGTCGGCCTCATCCACAATGAGCACATGCCCATGCTTGACAGCCTGAACCAATGGCGAGTCCTCGTACACCACAACACCATCCCTCACTGTGGGCTGAAGAGTTAAGGTTTGGACAGTCGTGTCCCTGCAATATGATACAAAAGTCCATCACTGTGCAGGTAAATATACTGCTACAAAAATCAAAATGGTTTCATGATTAATTAATTATTTAAATGCACGGTATATATAATATAAAGTTGGTTTCATGATGTTTGAGGTTCGTAGGGCACTGACTGTGAAGAATACAGTATTTTGGTATGTGATGGTGTGCAGTCTTGCACAGGTTTATCATTTGGAAGGAACCCAGTGCAAGAAGTTCCTGCAAAACAGTGATACATTTCTACCGTGGTACATAGCGTCGTATCTCATAAGACAATATTATGACTGCATCTTCTGAAACTATGCAATCATTTGGCAACATTTGGGATTATGACAGCAATGTTATAATAAGTGTCTTAACAAAGTTTAGAAAGAGAAATGAATAAGGCAAATGGCTTTAAATGACAGCTCACAACGTCTTGTCTAGTTATCAAAATATGTATTTTTCCTCCAACACACACATCACACAATTACCAAAAAAACTTCACTGACCACAGTACAAACTTCAAGGAACTAAAACTGAACTTGCTTTTCAACACAGATTTCACATAAGTATTCACTTTTAACACCTACAAACACTTGTAACAGTCCGTTTCACCGTAGCCACTTGGCCCATAGGATCAATCTGCCATTTAAGTGCCTGGTCTTCGACACGAAAAACACATCTTTTCCATTTGCGTGCCGCAAACATAGCTCACTGAACACCTACCCATTCAAAGCTATGTAAACCAAGCAGTTGGGAGTATGTCATTATATAAGCTACAAATCCAGTCAGTCTCTCTATAGCCTGTATCACATCTTAATTTCTGAAGACATTACTGATTTATTTGTATGTGTTATCAGTAAGTTCTCAAAATTTTACAAAAACCAACTGGACTGTACTTCATGGAAGGCTAACCTGTGTAACTGGATGTATTCACGAGGCCGATTCAGTAACTGGAGCAGTCTGTCAGTAAGCTTGTTCTTGCCAACACCTTGATTACCCACCAGCAGCAAATGTTCACCAAGTAAGAAATCCTGCAGCAACATCTCCAGTGCAGACACATGCTGTAAACAAGCATCACAAAACACTCAGTACCTATATTTTTAGACTTTATTATACAGTGGGTCTTAAAAGTAGCTTATTTTTACTGTATTCAAAATTTTATGCTTAACCAGTGCATGTAACAGTAAAACATATGGTGCAGACGTAAGGTTCTACTTTACAGACATTTCACATATTCATCAACACACACATACACAATGGTGTTCACACAAAAAGGATGAGGAATGAAATCAGCAAGCGTTGCCACATATGTCAGCAGGCCTGTAGCGAGGGGGTGCAAGTGGGTGCAAAATAAAAGAAAAACATGCCTGCTGAAAAATGTGCGACACCGTGCCACATCCATGTGTTGCCTCTGTTGAATTGCCAATGTTGTAACAACTCATTTAAAAAAATGGCTGTATATGCAAGATGTTTTATGCAATGTTGTAGAGTGCATTATGTAATTAAAGCGTTCATTTTGTGGTCCTGACAAAGGTGCTTTTTAAGCTTAAGTATATACAATATACACACACAGTATATGTATAACAGAGCATCATATATATACGTATGTACATATATATGCACCCACATTGGAAGCCACTGCACCCACTGTGTTCATGGTCTGGCTATGGGCCTGTGTGTCATCGTATAATTTTCTTCATTTTCGTGCAATAAAATCAATCCCAAAATTTTTTAATCAGGTCGTATATTGTAGGACTCCAGATATACTGGTTCTTACAAAAATAATCATCCTCCAGTGTTCATGCAGCAACAGGTACTTAACAGAATAATCATCCTGAATTTGAACAATGCATGCCATGTTCTAAACACATAGGGTCACCACAAAAAGGTGAGGTAATAAAACTTTGCCTTCACCAGGACCCAAGATGTGTGCTTCAGTTGGATATATCACTGGACAAGTTCAAGTGGCAGGTTGCTAAAGGCAAAGGAAAAAGCTGGAAGGTATGGTTAAAAGGAGCATATAACAGAAGCTGAGGCAGAATTACTTGCTAAATCAGTGGTCCCTCATAAGTGAAACTGAAAGTTTAGCTTCACACACACTTTCACCATATTCAATTCATCAGACTGCCCATGCAGCCTTGTTAATTAGCCAAATGCACGTTTTTGGACCATGCTTTTAAACACGCCTTGAAATATCAGTATTTCAGTGACATGCTCCCCTTTACACTACTTGCCTGCCAAAAAAGGGAACAAAGTAGCCTTATTAGATTACCATGCAGTATGTGGGTGCATGTGCTGATGTGTCCTGACTTAAACTTTCATAGAACTTTGTATAAATCTTATGCTACTGGAGGGCACCATAACACCATACATTATAAGTTTTTCACAATCAGTAATAATAACATGGCAGATGTGCAAACTTCTGAGACAGGAGCAAAACTAACATCAGTTATGTCAGGTTCTTTAAATGATGTAAGGTGATATTCATTTTTTGTTGGGGTAATACTGCAGTAGAATGTACAGTCACAAGATGGCCACCATGTAAACATTTTGTTTATTTTTGACATTATAGCAATAACTAACCAACCAGCAGAGTTAGGCAAGTGAAATTTGGTACGTAAGTAAATCAGAACATAGTCTGTACTGTTTTTAAGTCAATGATACATACTTGGCAACAGTGCAAAACTTTGAGGTCATATCCAAAATATTTAACCAAGACAAAATCTGTCCTTAGGTAACGGGTTCAACATACGCTGAGCTAATACTGATGAGCAATATTAAATAACAATACGACAGTAATGGCTTTTGTTTTGATGGTATTAACTAAAAAATCATCACAGCTAAGCATTTGAAATAAGGCACACAGACAGATCAAAGACACTTCATATGAAATACAGTCTGTAAGTCAACAGTTATTAGACACAGAAATGATACAAGACTCTGAGGTGACATCCAACAAATTTAACATATTCAGTATTTGTATTTAAGCAGCAAGTCCTTTTCAGACATAAAACACAACAATAATGCCAACAGACACGTAGAATTAAATATCTGCAGAATACAAAAATAGACTTCAAATGATATGTGGAACTCCCTGTTATGCGATTGTTGATTCAATACCATGAAAGTCATCAACTAACCGTAAAATTAACTACAAAAACATACTAAACATCAATAGTCAGACGAGGTGATTGGCCCCAGAATAAGGCTGTTAAGTGACTTTAAATACTGACAGCCAATAAAAGGCCATGGAAAGCAAGCTGAAGGCAAAATCGCAATAGAAGAAATAAACGCAGCAAAGGAAATATAGTGCAAAATACGTAATCATACGGGAGCCTACACTGACATACACTGAAGCAGACAGCTAATTACTCAACTAACATTGGATGTTTAAATAATTTAAACATTTAAATAATGGATTCAAAAGCATACAAAGAAGAGGACAAGTTTAATCATCATTTTAACACCTAATCAGGAACTAACATCCAAAATTTTTTAAATTTTAGTTTTAAATTATACACCACACCATTTGTGTTAAGTGACACACCACCAAGAATCACAAGTCGATGCAATTTATAATTTATATTTTAAATCATTTGTGACATCTAACAAAATAACATTTTTACCTCAAATTTTAAGTTTTTTGTATAAATAAACATGAGGATGATCAGCTTTATTGAAACATGTAGTGTTGAAATTAATAACAAATAAGGTTGTGTCGATGAACATGTAGTTATATAGTCTATAATACAAGGGATGGATAGTGTCAAACTGACTAAATCACGAAGCTCCTCAATATGCAATTTTCTACATCCTCACATCACATTCCCCTCTTAGGTCCAAATATTCTCCTCAGCACCCTGTCCTCAACCAGTATTTCTTCCCTAGAATGGGAGACCAAGTTTCACACCCATAAAAAGCAAATTAACTCCACGCAGAAGACTTTTTTTTTTAGATGTCAGCAGTTGTCTGTATTATGTCAGCATTGTCTGTATAGTCAGTACATGTCTGTATATCTGTCGCAGTGTTAATCGTCAGCAGTTGTCTGTATAGTCATAAAATTCTCTGCACTTTATGGAACCTGGAAGTTTGTTACCAAGTTCGCAAAAGTGTGCTACTGGTCCCCACAAAATATGACATACAATTTAAGTTTTAATATTCTGGTACATTTTTACTGCATTTGTGAGAAAATATAAGACTTTCAAACATACACAGTTATCACACACCACTCCTATTATTCTCACCTGCGGCACATCAAAGAACAGCACGTCTGGCACCTTGCTACTAGCTGATGTTTCATACCTAGCAGCAGTTGTGTTTCCAATCCTCACTACATCACCCTGCACCTCACAGACTTTAATGTCGGATCAGTTGGTTCAGCCACGGTGTTGATGGCAGCATCATTCAGAACTGTGTCCAAAGCCTGCTGGGCAAGTGATGGGAGGAATCTGAAAATGTAACAAACACATACATTTTTAATTGCCATTCAAGTCTTCTCAGATCAGATGCATCAGTATGGAATGACTTTCTGCTGACTCACAGACATTTTGTGCCTCCATCATCAGGAACTGATGTGGCTACTTACGTAATTATCACTGTACATACAACGCAATCCCTTATGAGTGTTAGGTTTTTGCAACAGTGTGAAGATGCATCCGTTCTTCTGAAATATGATGCCACATAACTGGGTAATTGGTTCCCAATATTTTGAGACCACTAGTGTTGTCTCCATATGTCACGAACCAATTATCCAGAAACACAGCGTCATGTCACATAAGCACAGATACGTTACAGTAATCCCTTGTTAAGACACATGCTTATGTTCTTGACTCATACTGTGGATATCAAAACTATTGTGAAAAAGTTTGGTCTTAGAGAAAGAAAGGGGTTAGTGGTAGTGGCCACTGAAAAATATGCATAGAAAGTTCACTGGGTTGAAAAAAACAACTACAGCATGTCAATGACCTTGAACCCCAGATGATGGCTCTATTAGCAGCTGAAACATGTGTAGGGTTATTGGACATGCCTAAGAAATAAAGTGTATTTGTTGGTTTATTGTTGAGTGATATCAAAATGCACGGTGAAACACAACGTAAAAAATTAACTACAGCATGTATATACACACACACACCATAATAAATAGCCTTCATTTATACCTACTGTACATACACAAAAACCATCAGACACCATCACAGTAAAGGTAAAGGTCAGCCCATGACATGCCCATGCAGGCAGAGGGGAGGCAGAGGTATAGTACAAGCCATTTGCAACCTTGGCACTAGAAGGGGGTGGGTATTCAGCAGCATGCCCCGACATTAGTATAACATGATAATAACGCTACGTTCATCCACAGGTTCTGAGACATCCTTTGGTGTGCTGCTTAAGCACTCAACCTGATGGCTGCCTGACTTCACTGAGTACATCTGACAGATGATTCAATGATAAGAAAGTGCCTTCCAACAGATGATACACTGTCATCACCCATCACCCTTTATAATGAGGCAACATTTTGGGGAAAAAAAATAAAACATTTTACAAAAAGCAAATTTATTCTGAGCCTGTAAATTGTGCATTACCCTATAAAACACAATTGTTCTTACAGCCAGAGTCATGGCAACCCTGTGAGACTGGACGGTGCACGTGAGTACGCACTGATCTGTACTTGTACACATGGTAACCTATGGACAACTGAAACTTGGCCCACATTATACAAAGAAGTTGTCGAAACATAAATTGTGCACAATGAAAACCATGTCAACAAACGACACCTTAAACAATGGATTACAACTGCATCACTTATTACATCACTCCTCAATGACGGTGACAGAAAGTATCCAAAGCATTCACACTGACACGACAGATAGACCATGAAGAATGTACTGAAGTCAGTCATGCAGAAGCTTCATATTTTGTCACAAAGTCACTAGAACTTGCACTGTTCAGACAAAATACTGCAGAAAGAAATGAGTGCACAAATCAACAATCAACAACAGTCCTTACTTGATCAGACAGTGCAGACTTCACCGTCATTCAACGACTTCTCCTGTAATTAGGGTGGTCAGATCATGAAGTAAATTCTAAAAGGTTCTGACAATGGTATATGATATTGAGAACCAATTGTCTTCTGGAGTTTGATCCATCATCCAGATAAAATATAAAAATATAAAATCACGATGTTTCGGAAGCTGGTTCTTCTTCTGTCTTCAGATGAAGGGAAGAAGACGGAATTTAAAAACCAGCTTCTGAAACGTTGTGATTTTATATTTTTATATTTTATCCGGACGATGGACAAAGTCCAGAAGACAATTGGTTCTCAGATCATGAAGGTTACAATGGGCTGTACATACGGTTAAGATCATGGAAACATGAAACCTATACAGAATTCTTTTTGACAAAACCTCTTGCAAATCAGACACTTGCAAGACCAAAAGTTGATCAGAAAAGATTAGAATAGATCTAGACAAATAGGCTAAATGGATTGGAAAGAGTGTTGGTGAGCTATCTAATTGTATGTTGTCACAGAGTTCTCATAATACCAGGTTTGGGATCATGGAGTGCAGACGTTGCTCATACTCATAAATCTGGTTTGGTGCCATGTTTCAGAAGCTGAATGTGAGGGAGAATTATGAAACAAAGTATCGTGGCGTGCATAGCTCGTAGGCCCGTATTCTTCGTCCCAAATGCATGCATCACACCTCGTTTTGTTGGTGCATAAAGAGACATACAAACACAAGAATTCACAAATTTCCCTTTCTTTGTAGATATGAGGAAAGTTGGCCAATCAAATGAGACCTCTAAAAAAACAACAAATGTTATAACATTTAAGACACTAACAAAGTGTAAACAGCAGACTACATGTTTCAGATCTCTGGTTAATCTAAATGAATATCCAGATGAGCAATCGCGCATATGTACTTACCTTGCCAGACAGGCTCGTTGAATGGCCACAGCAGGACTATCTGTTGTATATGTGGCCATGCGTCTGGCAATACGTAGCAGCTGTCTTGTAGACAGCGAACCAGCTAATGACTGAAGAGTTGGATCTTCTGACGCTCTGAGTTTGTGTGCAAGTTCCATCACACAAGCCAGTGACTCACCAACTTGACCATACTGAAAGAAAACAGCTCATTACACTGGGAATATTTAAAACCACACCATTCTGCAATGTCTGCGAATATTTTGTAGGTTCTACTCAGACAAGGACACTACTGTCGCTTCTCATTTGAAATTTCAGCCAAACAGACATGAATGGCATTCTGTGCTGACAAACCTCACTAAAATTTAGTGATAAAAGAAAATATGTACTACCCTTTTAAATGAAAGTCAAATTCTGGATTTGGAGAAATTCTCACACAACCTTTTAAGTCTTACAAGGCATTTCAGACCAGCACTTAGACAGTCCAGCTTAAGTAATAGGCTCATCATATCAGCAGATTTTGTTGCAGCGTAATGCTCAGCCTTCTTACATAATGCATGAAAGCTATATAAACCTATTATGGCTACTGCTTAGCTTATACACCAAACTTAACTTTACAGGGTGGTTATCTTAATATAAATTTAAACAAAAAGATTAATACACTTCTTCTTCACCACAGTGTTTTTTTGGGGGGTGGGGGCACAAGTCATCCAGATCTGAAACATGCTTCCCAGTAAGAGTGTAATAGCAATAGCATGAAGAACATGTGACTTGGAGAAGGGCTGCACTAACATTCTTGCAAATTTCACGAACTCTACACAGCAAAGTCCTCCTTGAAAAGCTGGTCATAAAATTCCCCACTTTTATGGAACATGAAGGTTCATTCCTGTTGTTTGAAACGAGTTGTTAAAAATACAGGCAAGCGAAAGTTCTCCAGTTTGGTTTACATTTTACAAAAAAGTGTAAACTTAAAAATTCAGTAATTTTCACCCACATCCCTTACACCAGGTCCGCTCAATGTTTTATGTTGTGCGGGCAACTTCGGCAAAATTTGGTCTGTATGTGGGCAACATGAAATTCAACATACAGAATGAAGAATGAATAAGTGTGCATGTGATTATATGTATAATTTTACATGTGTATTTTTTGATACATCATGTGCAATAAAAATACATTGATAATAATAGGAAAAATGTATTTAAAAATACAATTCACAACCTGTCTAAGTAGTTATGTAATGTATGTCTCCATAAATAAACAGCTCACAAGTTTTAAAAATTGCTTCGGCGTTCTATCTCAGCTTCGACAAGGAAAGGGTTAAAAGACATGTTCTCATTTCAAGTGTCTCGGCTGGCAACACAGCGCGGTGTGCGAACAACATGTTGCCTGCAAACTATGGGTTGAGTGCACCTATCTTACACACATCTTTAAAAAGTCATTGCTTTCTGAATAGACAGGAAATAATCTGTTTGCTGCAATTCACTTGGTGTGTTTTCCTGCAGAGACCATGCACGACATAAATTACATGCTAATTTCAAAAGTAATATCTGCTATGGAATTAGAATACAACTTATACAAAACAAATACACTGCTTAACACTTCAAGACCTTGCTGAAGTGACAATGGAATTCTATTTAAATGTTAAAAAATGCAAAACTATCTGGAAAAGACTGAGGCATACGTGTGAGATAGCTAAAGCCCTTCCCTCTGCACACACATCATGTTTCTGCTTTGTACAGCAACTGAGGCTGGCACAAATCAGTGTAACCAAGTATACCACCACGTGGTTGGCACTCTTACTTCATATTCAGGAGAGGCCTAGTTCGATTCCTGGCCCAGGCACTGGTTAGTCATGTAACACATACTGGAATGTGTCCTATTCCTTCACCAATCACAGTCGTGTCAAATGAGATGTGCAGATGACTACATCCAGTGAACTGGATAGGACTGAGGAAAGCTTGCAGAGAAAACAACTGGTGCTCTAACTGAGAATAAATACAGGTAACTCCCCAACACAACTGAAATCATTACAGCTGTACAAATTTGTTCAGTGTGAGGTCTGGAAATAAGGTTGATATGGTAACATTTCCTGCATGCCTACTTCTGAGTCTATTTACTAAGAATGTATATACATAATCTACAGTGTTTTGGGTTTTGACAACATGTACTTAAGTAGCATGAAAATGACATTTCAGAGGAACATGCTGTCTCCAACTTCAGGATCAAAGTAACAGGGTCAGTGTCAACATGCTGTCTCCAACTCCAGGGTCAATGTCAATATGCTGTCTCCAACTCCAGGGTCAATGTAACAGGGCCAGTGTCAACATGTTGTATCCATTTCAGGGTTGAAGTAACAGGGTCAGTATCAATATGCTGTCTCCAACTCCAGGGTCAATGTAACAGGGCCTGTGTCAACATGCTGTCTCCAATTTCAGGGTTTAAGTAACAGGGTCAGTGTCAACACACTGTCTCCAATTTCAGGGTCTAAGTAACAGGGCCAGTGTCAACATGCTGTCTCCAACTTCAGGGTCAAAGTAACAGGTTCATGTCCAGGTCAATGTAACAGGGCCAGTGTCAACATGCTGTCTCCAATTTGAGGGTCAAAGTAACAGGGCCAGTGTCAACATATTGTCTCCAACTCCAGGGTCAAAGTAACAGGTTCAGTATCAACCTGATGTCTCCAACTCCAGGGTCAAAGTAACAGGGCCAGTGTCAAGATGCTGTCTCCAATTTTAAGGTCAAAGTAACGGGGTCAGAGTCAACATCCACTGATTACAACCTGCTGTGAAAACATGAAAACTGATAAAGCCAATGCAGTTTGAAGTATCTGAATTTTTGAGAAACAAGAAACTGAATTCATATTTTGATATAACTCCTCTGACAAAGTAAAGTTTATACATTCAACCATTTCAGCAATACACAGGACAGCACTGTATGTCAGACATACTACATTGTGATTATTCGAGAGCTACCAGAAATTGCCCAGTCACAGACATTAGAGACATCAACTCAAATAAATCATGTTTCAGAAGTTTCTTCCATGACATATAACGTAGTTCTCATTTTCCCCTGCCCAG